>SJYW01022356.1:853893-876273 GCA_006410735.1 Raphicerus campestris
GACTGCTTCCTTGTCCGCTCTTTACGGGGCTTCCCCAGGCGAGGAAGAGGGATCTCCAGGACCCTCTCTTTGCACTTTATTTCTGGCTTTTACTATTACTTCTCTTTTCATCATCCCTTCAGGCTTTCTTGGCCCTTTAAAGGGCCCCTGCTTCATGAACTGATGATGACACATGTTGATAACGTCATATGTCCATCTGGTCAGAAAGCATCTGGAAGGCAGGCAGCGTGGATGTTAGTCTGTGCTCGAGCATGGCCCTGGGGTGTGGGCTGCAGGGAGCTGCTGAGGTGACGGCCTGGCTCCTGCTTCACCCCATGGAGGGGGTGCAGTCACAGCTCACCCGTGAGGCAACCCCACTCCCCCTCGTGCCAGATCATTATTTCCCAGTAACCATGTTTGTTGGACCTCAGATCCCTATAGGTCGATGTTCCCAGCTTTTCTGCCCCCAGAGAAGTCAAGGCATGTTCTCTTCTGCTTCTTTGATGTAAATAAGTCCTGGAGCAAGGTGTCTATTTTCTAGCAATTGGTTTTGACACCTTCTTACCTTGACCTGCTTTTTGTTTAGAGAGCCTTTCTTGAGCGATTACCATGAGATCAGGAAGTTAAGAATATTGAACACGGGAAATAGTCTGAGTTAAAAATCCTTGCTTTCAAGTCTCCTCTCTGGATTACTAGTCTTGCTCACCAGATAATGGGTGTTACAATAATTAAAAAAAAAGAGGTAGGCAGAGTCAGAGTATGAAGATAACCCACAGTTGGGTGACGCAGGACCCCTTTGGGTGTGGTCCGAACGTCAGTCACCTGGCTTTGGTGCTGGTTTCACAGACATCTCCGTGTCAGCACTTTGCAGGCCCTGCCTTGGATGAGTACTCAGCCACTGGGAATCAGTTACACTTCCATAACACACAGAGTTAGGTGTTCTATTTTCTGGAGAAGGCAATGGCACCCCACTCCAGTACGCTTTAGAAACTATAAATTACTGTGCGAGTGTTAATTATTAGTAGTCCCTGTTACTGCTTTTAAGAAAGTAGCTAATGGATTTTCCTTGAGCAGAATGCCTTCTTTCAGAGGTATATTTGAGGTGGGTTATTCATTCAGCCAGCTGGATTTGGCTTCTTCGCCCAGGCCACAGGTTCATTGTGCATGTCACTAGTGACATTTGGGGTAAATAATTCTTTGCACAGAGGCTTGTAGGATGTTGAGCATTGTAGGATGTTAGCTGCATCCCATGCCTTCTCCAGGCATGCCCACCCCCTGCACCTCATTTTCAGTTATAGGTAGCCTTTGCCGTACCGGAACTGTATTAAATATTTCTGCATGTTCTCTTTTCCATTAACACATCTCGCTGGTGCCCATGTCTGATTTCAGCCCCAGCATCTTGGGTCTTGGACTCAGAGCAGCTTTACGAGTTTGGTGCCAGAAGAGCTGGCCACTGCTGCCACGGATGTGTGCAAAGGTTGGGGTTGGGATGAGCACNAGGGAGGGAAAACCACACACCACGCTGGGGATGGAGGTCCATGCTGTTGCTGCTGCTGCTAAGTCACTTCAGTCATGTACGACTCTGTGCGACCCCATAGATGGCAGCCCATCAGGCTCCCCCATCCCTGGGATCCTCCAGGCAAGAACTCTGGAGTGGGATGCCACTGCCTTCTTCAGGAGGACCATGAGCTGTTTTCAAAGTTGGCAAAAAAAGGTTTAAGAACAATAGATATGTTAGACATTTATCTAGGTTTCTTTTAGCTGCTTGGATCTACACTGTAATATAAGGTATTTTCTTATCAATGCTTTTGGAAAATCAAATTTAGATAACAAATCTTTATGGCATACTTCAGTACTGATGCACAGCACCTTGATTTCAGAAACTGTCTTTCTTCTACGGGTTGTGGGTATATATATATATATGTATGTATCTATGTATGTATTTTTTAAGTCAATCTGCACAGGGGCCTTGAGCGGGGTAAGGGGAGGCAAAAGTCACTGGGAGACATGGGCCCCTGTGGGTCTGCTCCAAACAAAATGTTAAATGGCTTGTGGTTTTAAAAACTGGCCCTTCTTCCCAGAACAAAAACAAAATCCTGTAAGGGACCATGAGCTTTCAAAAGAGGAGACAAGAGATCAGCAGAAGGATGAGGGGCACACAGATTGCCAAAGACACCCCGCACCAGGCGCCTGACTCCTCCTCTCCACAGGGGTTCTTCCTGTCCTTTAACTTGTACTTGCCGACACCCCTGAGCTCCCTGGGAACGTCCCCAACGCGCACACACCAGGCCAGCCAGCGATCACCTTGTTCCTCTCACAGCGAGGCCACTGATCAACAGCCTGCAATGCTCCAGGCACAGTGAGAACGTTAATGGTCTATTTCATTTAAAGATCACAACAGTGTATGAGGCAGAGACTATTACTATCTCCATCTTCTCAGAGTAAAAAAACCCGCAGTCCAGGAGGCCTGAGTGCTGTCCTGAAGGTGACAGCGTGGGAGTGTGAGGACTCACACCCAGCTCTCCCGAGTCCAGAGACTGGTCTTAGTCCCCAGGCGCTGTCCGCAGCCCCCTCTTCTTGGGCTCACCCTCCTCTCAGGGCGCTGCCATCTCACTGAGCTGGGCTGATGGCACTGGGCGTCTCACCGTTTGGCCTGATGGCGTTTTCACGGGGACAGGGGTGCAGGGTTGTCTAGAGTGAATGCTCCATGCAAACCTGGGGCAGAGGCCTCCTTCCTGTGACGCTTCTGCTTTTCTACACGGAGTCTATGCACCTCTGCTCACACTCTCAGACCTTCCTCACAGTGCCTTGCTGGGCACTGGTCATTTCTCTACCACCCTTCTTCTGTTCCCCTGCCCAGATGACATTCAGATTCCATTCTGAAAAAATACATCTCCATTCTTTGAGGATGGGTAATCTGGCTGACTCAGGGCAGAGGGCTGGTGAGCTCTTCGTCTTCCTCTTCTGGGATGGGCTCCTGTAGCTAAAGAGCTCATCAAGATACCACGTGGAGCCTGCAGGGATACAGGGTCCTCTGGGACAAGCCTCTCCCAGACTGCAGAACTGGTGCCCTGGAGCATTTCAAGAGTTTGCATAACAAACCCGGGGCGGAAGCAGGAGAGCTCTTGGTCTGTCCATTCCCGAGCCCACTTGCTCACCAGGACCACAGTTGTTCCCTACTGTTTGCCATCAACACCCCTGGGGTGTTGGCAGGTGTCCGTCAAGAATAAGAGGAAACCATTCACTTACAAAACACCCAGTTCTGGGGGTGGGGGCCTGCAGTGGGCTCAGGGCATCTGCCCAGGGTGCCTCTCTTAGGACAAAGTCTGTTCTGGGAGGCTTTCACACGTACCGTCTCAGATGGGTCAGCCCATGCGAGAGGTCTGTTCCCAGCCAAGCATTCAGCTGGAAGACTCCTGCTCCAAACCCAGATACACACAAGGGCCAATCTTTAAAATTCAACACCATTTCAAAAGTCAACCACTAAACATTATTAATCTTTTGAACCAAAAACACAGGCTAATATGGTCTGTTGGCTGTGTTAATGAGTTCTGAAAGGCGAAACACACTTCCTACAGCAATACAGGGCAATTCAGCAAGAACTCAGTCAATTATCTTAGAGCTTCAGCCTGGTACCTCAATCAATACACTGCATTAGGGGGAAAAATGAAATATAATGTGGTGCTACATGCTACTTCACTTTATACACTTTTGATGAAGGTCATTATATTAACATGATTCATGCGTGACCTGTAATACGATTTCAGTGTCAGCTCTGGCTAAAAGGAAAAGTACTTAAGTTCCTGGAATAACCTGGGCAGAAGCTGGACTTAGGTAGCTTCTGCTGGGTTTTTCCTTTCAATTCCAGAGCTTCTGGATGAAATGTTAGTCTGTTCAAAGGGAGGACCTCATGCTCTACAGCTCATCCAGGCAAAATCTTGGGAGGTCAGAGGGACATTACATGGTGTGGCTACTCCCATCTCGAGGCCATTCCCCTTTCAGGTCTGGAATCTGGAAGGAAGGGCAAGTCTGAGAACAGGAAAAGGAGGGAAGGTGTGTGGTACCCAGGCTCAGTGAAAGATGTGAACAGGGAGCACGGCCAGCGCATGGAGGGCTCAGCCTGGGGAAGGGCAGGGTCTGAAGGAGAAGCCTGGGGGCCTTGAACCTGTCTGTCGGGTCTGCAAGTATTTGTGCGAAGCCTTTCTGGGCTCAGGAGCTCCTATGACCCCTGAGACAGTCTAAGGAGGAGGAGGAGGACAGGTGTCTGCATCCTCTGTTTCCACATAAGAAGACTGAGAACACAGGGACTCAGACAAGGGCAACGACTGTAAGAGACAAAATGACTGGCTCTTCAGATTCGTGAGAAAGTCCTCGAAATTCTCAAGGCGAATCCTTTAAGCCCATAACGTTAAGGTATAAATGTAAATGTACACGCAGCCCCTTTCTTTGGGGCTGTCCCCTCCCTGCTTGTGTAGGCTCAGGATTCACCCTGACTTTCAATCAGCCGCCACACACGCATGTGTGGGTGCGTGAATATATATGTGCGTGTATAAGATGTGGGAATGAGAATAGGGCCTCAGAAGCATTTGAAAGACTTTACCTTTTTTCTTATCTTTTGGCTTCTTTCCTTCTATTTTAATTAATGGGGGGATAAAATCATGACCATTTTATGTTATTAAAACGTTTCCGCTTTAATAGTGCTCACGGCTGTAACTGCAGCCTACTGCTTATTTCACGGGCGATATTTCACCCCAGCTGTGTCATGTGAATGATTTCCTGGCCATCTCATTGTTGTGGAGCTCTTTTCATTTTACAAAATTTTAACACCAATCCATAATTTAATTTAGAGTTATTGAAATTATTAAAATTGAAATGTTCTTTAAAAATGTAAAAGGGCTTGAGCCACCTTTCCACCATGACATATTAACAGAGAAGGCAGCTCAGTGGCATTCCTCATTTCCAGAACTCATTAGCCATGGTGGCAGCTTAAAGACAACTCTCAGTCCAGTTGACTTAGAGGTCTCATTTACCTTGCAGTACTTGGAGAATTAATCATTGATTGATGGGCTCTGAAGATGAATCTGGCCTGGATGGAGACACACTGGGATATTTCTAGACCCCAGAGAGGTCTGGTCACCACTGGCCACGTGTTATGAACCAAGCCAGGCGGGCTGATGTTATTCACAGTCAAGTCTTCCCAGTTTTAAACTCCCATACAGTCTACTCTGAACACCTCTCTCTGGCTATTTTAGGAATCCTAAAATTTGTCTCCATTGATCAACCATGCTGGGTTCCTTTCCCAACATGCCTCCGAATGTCTTCCATGCTCTGATAAAATTAGGACAGTCTTTGACAAGCAGCTTACCCAACCACTGTACAGGTACTGCACACCTGTTCCCCATGAAGTGACATGGGGAGTGGGCACATGGGTGTTGACACAGAGGCCGCCCTCCTAGGGTACCTGGCCGCCATACCATCTCCTCGTGGCTCAGAGTCATTCTTCCTGGTGCTGTGCTTCCATCATCTAAATCCTGTTCATCCTTTAAGGACTAAATCAAGGTCTACTCTCTGTTGATCCCTCTCTCTGCAGACCCCATTCATTAACGCAACAAACAAATATTTAACTGAGAGCTTTCCTCCTGCCAGTGCTGCTGGGGATTCAGTAAAAGACAAGCTGCATTTCCATCCTGAGTAACATGCAGGCTTTTCAGGGAGATTGGACAAGGAAAGCAGGAATTAAAATATGGCTCCAAAAAAAAAAAAAGGAATGAGATACTTTTGGAGTGCCTAGTAGAGGCAGCCCTGGGAAGTGGAGACATTTATGCCAAGACCTGAGGGGTGAGTAAGAATCAAGCCTGTGAAGACACTGGAGAAAGATTTTGAAGGAAGCCTGTTCAGGCAGAGGGCAGAGTGGGTATAAAGCCTCATAATGGAGTAGCAGAGCTTGNCCTGAGGGGTGAGTAAGAATCAAGCCTGTGAAGACACTGGAGAAAGATTTTGAAGGAAGCCTGTTCAGGCAGAGGGCAGAGTGGGTATAAAGCCTCATAATGGAGTAGCAGAGCTTGGGGCATGGCCAGTGGTCCAGCGGGACTGGACTGAGCTCTATTTAGCATAGGGGAGGCACCTCTGCACTGCCCACCAGATCAGTTCTCAACCAGGCCTTAGACCAGGGGTCCAGTATGTATCCTGCCAAATGCTCTTCTCTCTGGACCATGGAGTCCTGCCAGGACAAGTCCGGTGACTTGCTTTAACCTGGAGAGTGGCCTGGAGGTAATGCTGAGAGTGAAGAGGTCACCTTGCAGGTTCTGGCGCCCTGGCTGAGCCCAGTCTTCAGTGCAGCCATGATCCAAATGCTGCCACATACACGTGCCCTACCCTGACAGTGACACTTGGAAAAGGTGAAGCACCCGATGGAGCGCTGCCCGTGTTCCAGAATCACAGCACCATAAGCAACAAAACAGCAGTTTCCTTAAAGCACTCACTTTTGGGGTAGGTTATTACTAAGAGATCAACAAAATACACATATTTGGGAAAAGGTAAGAGGTGAGGGAATAAACGGTATTAGTCAAACCCGAACAGAAGAAGTTTCTTTGTTTTCTGTTTAAGATTTATGACTAGCCATAAATTACAATCCTATTCTACTTCACGCCAACCTCTTCCAACCCTTTCCGTATTTCTAATGAATAATTCTGTCTTTGCAGGTACTTCTTTCCTATCCTAGGTTTTAAAGTAAATACTTAGAATAAGTAGTCATCATTTGAAATATGGCATTTATTTCTTGATGTTAAATAGAATTCTGAGAGCTCCCACTTAAAATTCATCAGGGTGAAAATGTTAGTCTGTGATTACAGAATCCGAACTATTCATTACAGCTATTCAGAGAATCTTCTTTATGAGTTTAATGACATAAGCATATTGTATTGAATTATTGTGGTACTGCATCAGTTGGACTCATAAATTTAATATACTCAGCCTGGTTCACATATTTTAATAAAATCTAGCAAGCTTTAAAAATTTTATAAGGGATGTGCATTTCAAGTCCATGTGACACACAGTTTTTATAGGTTGACATTTTGGCTTGGGGTATTAAGTAGCTTCAATGATCCTGACGACCCAGTCGGGTCGAGCAGCAAGGTCAGGGTGAAACCCCACAAACAAACTGGCCACATGAGAAAGCCAAGGTCTGCTTGAACTGAGAAGCTTGTTGAGCCTTTCTCCAGAGCACAAGTCAATAGCAGTCCCATCTTTTCTGCTTCCAGAGCGGAAGAGAGGAGTCAAGTGTTTGGTGCACCTGGGAGCCAGGAGTGATGGAGTCTCACGGGCCACACTCTCAGCTTTGTTTGGTGAAAGCAAAATATGCCAGGACGCTGGGAGGAGGCCTGCACCCAGGGCTCACTCTGGCTCTTTGACTTCTGTCTATTGGGTCTCTTTGTAAGAGATCGGTAACCGGCTAAAGACTGATGCAGAGCAACTTGACACCCTCAGCACAGAGGTGAGGCTGGAAGCGAGCCCTGGACACACAGCATGGCCGGAGGGCTCACACGCAGCTGGAGTCCAACTCTGCCCTGTGAGCCAGCGCCTCAGCACCCGGTTACCTTTCAGCCACCACGCTGGACGTGGGGACATTACAGTACAGAGGCAGAGAGTCCCTGAACTCCTCTGCTTCCTCACCGGACTGTCTTTTAAAGATCAGAATATTAAATGAGCTACTGTCTGTAAAAGAGCTTGGGGCTGGGCCCAATTCACAAGGAGACTTTATTAAGTCATCGATGCTATTATCTATACAGTTTGGTCCTCTGGAAGTTGTTGGGCAAATCGGTTAACTCTCTCTTCTTTTACATGGGCTTAAAGCATGGAAGTATTTAATATTTTCCCTTCAAAGGAAAGTAGAGGACAGCAAGAATCTGGAATATTTTTTTCCCCAAAGTGTCCTAGTATCAGTCACTGGCAGACCCTTTATTTCAAGAGTTGCTTTAAAAGAAGGATGACTTCACGTGTTTTTCAAAATGGGGAATCATATTAAAAATAAGTTTAAAAAATCTAACTATAAGGTAAATTAACTATCCTCTGAAAGATCATTCTGAATAATGAGATTATGTAAAGTGCCATCTGGGGAAAAAACAAACTTCAAACCCTGTTCTTTTGTTTCTAAGCTCATGACTCCTCCCAGCACGGCATAAGCCTTCAAAGAGGTTCCTGACATCTGGAAAGAGAAGGACTCCTCCCAGTGACCAAGGTAACTGACAGACTGAACTTGCTGTGTGGCATGTCCTGGCTACAAGGCATGTGAAGAACTGGTCCTAAAACACTTGAGAATTACTGGTACCCCTAAGCTTCCATCCCTAGTGCTGCCCAGGAACAGGGTGCAGTGAGACACTTCAAGGCCCCAAATGACAATCTCATCCCTTTCTACCAGCTGTGCCTGTGGGTGAGCAGGACGATCCTTCCCTTCCAAGTCTGACCTAAGGTCTTCTGTATAATCGATGGCCCGTGTTCTGTGGACAGCCCTGAACTGGCCCATTGCTGAGTAACACTGAGTCCATGAATTCAGGTCCAGGGGGTAAGCTCTGGAGACGCTGGGGGAAGCAGACCCACTGCTCTTTTGTTCTTCGGGCCAGGAGCCCCTGATGATCCCTGAGGGACTACTTGCCTGGCAAATCATCCTCCTGCCCTGGGAGTTATGTCTCAGGGTCCACATGCCGCCTTGCACCCCAGGGGGGAGCCACGGTCACATCCCAGGTATGNGGTGCCCTTGAGGCTTCCCTGGTGGCTCAGCTGGTAAAGAATCCACCTGCAATGCAGGAGACCTGGGATCGATCTCTGGATTGGGAGGATCCCCTGGAGGAGGGCATGGCTCCCTACTCCAGTATTCTGGCCTGGAAAATCGCCATGGACAGAGAAACCTGGTGGGCTACAGGCCACGGGGTCGCAAAGAGTTGGACATGACTGAGCACCTGACATACTTTGGACATGGAAGCAAAGGGGTGGGGAAAGCAAGAGAGAGGAAAAAAAAAAAGAGAGAAAAGCCACACAGGGGCTGTTGCTGAGCAGGTCACAGCCGTGCACATACGGCTGGGCTGGGTCCTGCGGGGGACGCTGAGAAACATGAGCACTGTACTTCCAACCACCCTGGAAAGGAGGGGAGTGGCAGGCTCCCCATGGAAAGACGTGCAGCCTCCCTGTGGGGTCGCTCTAGTGCCTTGCCTCCCTCTGGCTCCCAGCTGGGCTGGGTCCTCCTCGGCTTTGGAGGAGGCTGGGGGAGAAGAGCTGAGAGGCGCTGGGGACACTGCCTGCACACGCTGGACCTGCTGGGCAGGACCAGCATCACCTAGGGGCTACGGGGCAGGTATGGGCCTGGAGGGGATGAGGGGTCTCAGCTGGGGCTGCCAAGGCGGGGTAACCACACCAGGAGCCGGGCATTGAGTATCAGTCTTTGCTCCTGGCCCAGCTGCTGCCCCCACCCTGAGCTCGCACTGTGGCTTCAGCATGTGGTTTTCTGATGAGGGCTTTCTGATTTTACAGCAAGCTGACTCATTCCTTTCCTAAGGCTAAACAGTGCTTTTTAAAGGAATTAAAATACAAGTTTTATTGCAACCTTAGGTGATAAGAACTCAGGCGAATGGGATTTCATGCACTGAGTGAATCTATCAAGTGACTGCAAAACATTCAGACGAGAGCAGCGCCCATGAGTCCCCGCCCGCCAGGCTGGACTGCGGCAGGCTGGTGGCAGAAGTCGAGACGGCTGTCGGCACAGAGCCCCGGGCCCGGGCTACACTGCAGTCCTTCCACGGACTCCTGGGCTTCATGCTTTCACAAGAGTGGCCTCATGTTGTATTCTATAACTCTATCTATAGAATCATAAGGGCTTCCCTCATAGCTCAGTTGGTAAAGAATCTGCCTGCAGAGCAGGAGACCTGGGTTCGATACCTGGGTCGGGAAGATCCTCTGGAGAAGGAAATGGCAACCCACTCCAGTATTCTTGCCTGGAGAATCCCATGGACAGAGGAGCCTGGCAGGCTACAGCCACGGGGTCACAAGAGTCAGACACGACTTAGTGACTAAACCACCATAGAATCATATCCATACACAATATTGATTATCTCTAAAACTGACATCTTTCTACATACCTATTAGTTATACAGCTATAACCTCTCTACTATACCTATATAACTATAACTATGCCTATAATCATATTCACATAATATAATCTACAGTTAAATCTATATATCTTATTAGATGAAAAACAGAGAAGCCTGCCCATGCTGCATTCCACGAGGTTGTGATGGGTAGGACACGACTTAGCAACTGAACAAGAACAAGATCACGCTTTATCTTATTTGTAATTAGTAACATATCCACTGCATGTCTCCTCCTCCAGTGAGGATTAACAGGATGGTGATGCAGCTACGCCATCATCATCAGGGGCCCTAAAGGACAACCTGGCTGCCAAGAAGGGACTAGAATTTTACTGGGACACCCCTTTATCTACACTCAGGACAATGTGTGCACTAGGGAAAAGGAAAAAGCAGTATTTCTGGCAGAAACGAGCAAGTGGAACTGAACAGACACGAACACTGCTAGAAATGAATGATATAAAGATGACACTGTCATAGACATGACTACAAATGGCCACTAACTCCAAAACCATTTTAGTAACTCGGTGTCCCCTGAAGGAGGTGGGTTTTCTTTCCATCATCCAGCACAGCTATTCTCTCCGCTTTAGCTGCGTTTCTGACACTCCCTTGGGGCAGAGAGCTAATTAAGTGCTTCAGTTTAGAAGCCCATCCCTCCCCATCCCTGCTGTGCTGCATTAAGTGTGAGATGGAAGGGATGGCAGAGAGGAGACGAAAGTGGCATTTCATTCTGCAGGGTAAACGGTGAGGTCAACAGGAGGCTGGAGCTCACAGCCGTCTCCAAGCGAGGCAGGCCAGCTTCCCCCAGGCATGGGCCACAGGAGGGAGGCTAGGCCACTGGCTCCACGTGTCACTGGGGATGCCTGATTCTGTGTCAGAGGCCATGAGACATGATAGAGAAGGAAACAAACAGGGGTCCCTCACCGTATCTAGGAGAAGTGCAGGAACGATCCTCCACCCATGGTTTAATTCTATAATATTCAAGCCTCGTTTCATTTTTAAAAGTGAAAGTTTCACTTTTAAAAGTGACCCGGGAAATTAAAAATGTTCCGTACTGAACTCCACAGCGGTACAGGCCCAGCTCTGAAGCCTACCGTATCAGGCTGTGCTGCAATCCTTTCATCTGATGCTACTTCCATCAAGAGGAAAGAGCCAGAGAATCCCTGTTGTTTGCCAAGCCCCAAACACCTGGTGAATGAGGGTGGAAGCTGGGAACATGACAGATGTTAAGGATTTACTGGGGACGGAGGTGGGGTTCTCATTGGGACTGATGTGAAAGAGTATCAAAAACCTCAAAAATGGAAAAACTACCACTGCAGCTGTATCTGGGGTGAACAGATATGGCCTCTGTCGTGGTTAATCCTATATGTCGACTTGCTGGGCCACTAGGTGCCCAGATATTTTGTTGCTGTTCCATCGCTCAGTCGTGTCTGACTCTTCTGCAACTCCATGGACTGCAGCATGCCAGGCTTCCCTGTCCCTGGGATTTCCAGGCAAGGATCCTGGAGTGGGTTGGCACGTTACTCCAAACGCTATTTCCGTGTGTGTGTGAGGCTGTTTCTGGATGAGATGAACATCTGAGTCAACAGAATGGGTGGAGTACACAGTCCTCACTTACATGGGTGGGCTTCATCCAACAGGCTGGTGAAAAGGCGGACCCTCCCCCGAGTAAGAAGAATGCGTGCCTGACTGTGCTGAGCAGGGACAGAGGTCCTTCCCATCTCTGGGTGCGCAGAAACATCACCCTGCAGGATGGAATGTGCTCCACCAGCTCCCCTGGTCCTCTGGCCTCAGCAACTGGACCGCTGGTCTCCCTGACACATGACTGCTGACTGCACATATTAGGACTTCCAAACCCCAAGCTAGTGAAATGCTAAAAAAAAAAGCACTATTTCAGTGTCATCGACTGTGTGTAGAAACGCAAAAGACACAAATATGTGTAAATATATGAATCTGTCTGGTTCAGATGAATGCTGAGGGTCTTGGGCACCCATGCTCACTTCATCACTGCCCTCGGCTCTCACTCGACAGAGCCACACTGACTCCGCCTCTCGTGTGTCTCTCTAATCCGCCCACTTTCCTCCGAACCAACGGCCATCACACCCTCTTTGAGGCCACAGTCACGCCTTGTCTGGAGACAGTAACAGCCCAGACACTGCTCTTGCTGCCTCCGTCTCCCCTGCTCCCTCCATTCTCTCCAGGGTAGTCAAATGTTAGCCCTCCTCTTATCTGCATACAGGGGTCCATGGGCCTCGCTGTCCTGTGGCCCAGGTCCAAAGTCAGGAACACGGCTTTAGGATCTGGCTTTTCCTTCCCTGTCTACGTCCACGCCAGTCTCATCTTTCTACAGCAGACCTAGATTCCTGGATCCCATCCCAGTCTCGCTGAATCAGAATATACTAGAGCACAGTTTGAGAATTTGGATCTTTCAACAAGCTACTTGAGATAAATTCAAAGATTGGCCACATGGGTTTGGGGGCAACTGCTCTGGGAGTCATGTTCTCTGATAACCTTGGAGGTGGTACAGGACTGAGTAATTACTTGATGAGTCGTCTCCGCTCCGACAGGACCACGAGCTCCTTGGAGAACAGGAAGCAGTCAACTGACATGTGCAAGACAGGCCCAATCGTGCACAGGAAGTGGTCATGAGCATGGGCAGGGACTGCCACGGTCAATGGATTGCTTTAACACAGACAGCAAACACGGTCAAGAGGGAGGCCCATGAGACATCATCACATGCCTCCTCTGAGATGCAAGGGAACAGCAGCGCCACCTCTAGAGGGTTTCTGCCCCAGAAAATTGGACTTTAACTCAATCAAGCCACTCAATCTAACAACTGGTTGAACTGTGGTGTCAGAGAAGACTCTTGAGAGTCCCTTGGACTGCAAGGAGATCAAACCAGTCAATCCTAAAGGAGATCAATCCTGAATATTCATTGGAAGGACTGATGCTGAAACTGAAACTCTAATACTTTGGCCACCTGATGCGAAGTACTGACTCATTGGAAAAGACCGTGATGCTGGGAAAGATTGCAGGCAGGAGAAGAAGGGATGACAGAGGATGAGATGGTTGGATGGCAACACTGACTTGATGGACATGAGTTTGAGCAAGCTCTGGGAGTTGGTGATGGACAGCGAAGTCTACTGTGCTGCAGTCCATAGGGTCGCAAAGAATCAGACATGACTGACCAACTGAACTGAACTGAGAGGCACATGTAAATGGCACCATGGGATGCAACCAGCAAAACCTCAAATGTGAGAATCCCCTGGATAAATGACATGGTTTCATCAACAAACAAATGGAGAGAAAACAAGAGGGAAGGGAAATCTATAGATAATAAGACACTTTTTAAAGAGATTCATCCTAAAATATTTATGGATAAAATAATACGACGTCCCTAGTGGTTCAGTTGATAAAGAATCCCCCTGCAATGTAGGAGACCAGGGTTCAATCCCTGGATTGAAAAGATCCCCTGGAGAAAGGAATGGCTGTCCACTCCAGTATTCATGCCTGGAGAATTCCATGGACAGAGAAGCCTGGCCAGAGGGTTGCAAAGAGTTGGACAAGACTGAGTGAAATAAGCACGTAATATGATATCTGGCATTTGTTTTAAAATAATCCTGTGAATGTGTGTGTATAGTGACTGTGGAAGAAATTAAATGAAACAGGTCACATGCTGACAATGATGAAGCTGGGTGATATGAGAGGGTGCATTGGGTTTATAATATCATTCTTTCTGGCTTTTTAGTATACACTGTCATAAAAAATAAAGTTTAACAAAATGTCTACGCCATCAATTTCTATCTCATAATATTTCAAAGTTCCTTTAGTGTACTGAAAGCTGGAGATGGTTATATATCCTTTGGCAGAGCAGAAACCTGCTAACTTTTTAGGCTGCATCCCTTGATTCTAAGAGTTCTTTGAACTCCTGCTATCAACAAACCCAACACTCTTAGTAAAGGCGNTCTATTTCTTTGCACTGATCACTGAGGAAGGCTTTCTTATCTCTCCTTGCTATTCTTTGGAACTCTGCATTCAAATAGGAATATCTTTTCTTTTCTCCTTTGCTTTTCGCTTCTCTTCTCTGTAGAGTACATCATGTGAAATTCTGGGCTGGAAGAATCACAAGCTGGAATCAAGACTGCTTGAAGAAACATCAACAACCTCAGATATGCAGATGTACCACTCTAATGACAGAAAGCAAAGAGGAACTAAAGAGCCTCTTGATAAGCGTGAAAGAAGGGAGTGTTGGCTTAAAACTCAACATTCAGAAAACTAAGATCATGCATCCGGTCCCACTACTTCATGGCAAACAGAAGGGGAAAAAGTGAAAGCAGTGACAGATTTTATTTTCTTGGTTCCAAAATCACTGCAGATGGTGACTGCAGCCATGAAATTAAAAGATGTTTGCTCCTTGGAAGGAAAGCTATGCCAAACCTAGACAGCATATCAAAAAGCAGAGACATCGCTTTGCCAGTGAAGGTCCATACAGCCAAAGCTTGCTTTTTCCAGTAGTCATGTATGCATGTGAAAGCTGGACCATAAAGAAGGCTAAGTGCCAAAGAATTGATACTTTCAAATTGTGGTGCTGGAGAAGACTCTTAGAGTCCCTTGGAGTACAAGGAGATCAAACCAGTCCATCCTAAAGGAAATTATCCTGAATATTCACTGGAAGGACTGAAGCTGAAGTGCCTGTACTTTGACCACCTGCTGTGGAGAGCCAATTCTTTGGGAAAAAAAACCTCAATGCTTGGAAAGACTGAAAGAAAAAGGAGAAGAGGATGGCAGAGGATCAGATAGTTAGATGGCATCACTGAATCAAAGGACATGAATTNTGGAAGGACTGAAGCTGAAGTGCCTGTACTTTGACCACCTGCTGTGGAGAGCCAATTCTTTGGGAAAAAAAACCTCAATGCTTGGAAAGACTGAAAGAAAAAGGAGAAGAGGATGGCAGAGGATCAGATAGTTAGATGGCATCACTGAATCAAAGGACATGAATTTGAATAAACTCCAGGAGATAGTGACGGACAGGGAAGCCTGACATGCTGTTTTTTCTTAAAAACACATTATTTTAGAGGATATGGTGGAGAAAAATTTAATTTGAAGCTCAGAAATGTCTTCAGTTTTACTTGATTTTCTTTCCCTTTATTAAATTCCAGTAAAATAAATTTAATTAAAAATAGCATATACAGAATGAACCTGATGTTATAAAGTTATTTTATTCATTCTTCCTATTCTTTTTCATCTCATCTCAATTTCTTTCTATCAGTCTACATACATATCCATCCCTTTACCTGTCCCTATCCATTTCAGTACTTTAAATAATGTTCATTAAATAGTGTAAGTGAAGTTGCTCAGTTGTGTCCGACTCTTTGCGACCCCATGGACGGTAGCCCACCAGGCTCCTCTGTCCATGGGATTCTCCAGGCAGAATACTGGAGTGGGTTGCCATTTCCTTCTCCAGGGGATCTTCCCGACCCAGGGATCAAACCCAGGTCTCCCATATTGGAGGCAGATGCTTTAACCTCTGAGCCACCAGGGAAGTCCCCGTTAAATAGTAATATTAATTATATTTAGAGAATGATTTTGAGTAATCTGTTGCTTTCTTCTTGTATTATGTGAAGCTTTTATAAATGAGCATACATCATTTTTAGAGGAACAATAAAAAGTGATTATTCTCTGTATATATTTAATGGAATGGTTAAATTAACATCTTATGCCTTTTTCCTTTAATAACCTGAGATTTAGGGCAATCAGATTTCAAGTCTCAGCTCAGCAAAGAGCTGCTTGTATAATGTCTCTAGTTCTTAGTTTCGCCATCTGTTAAAATGAAGGAATTGAACTGAGATATTTCATTTTTGAGCTCTGAAATTCCGTATCTCAGGTATTAATGATTAAAATCTCTCCACGCTGAGTTACAAAAAGCACTTTTACATACCATGGAGATACTTAACTTGGCTATATTACTTTTGAGGAGTGTACCTTACTTCCTGTAAAATCTTCATAACATTCTTATTTTGAGTAAGGTGAACATGTGTATGGGAAAACAGACCAATATAATAATGAAATGTTACCATTCAAGAGGTTGTAGAATTGAAAAAGGATAGAAACAAACAGGAGTGCAGAATTCATGAGAAAACCTTTCGAGTGGCATCACTTCCTGCTATAGTCATTATCCTTAGAGCAGGAGTGGGAAATGATGCAGATGCTTGAGCTCTTATGGGAAAATTGTACGTTAAAGTTAAAAATGATGACTGAGGTCAAATATAATGGATATTTGTGAGAGACATGGCAGGTCTAGAAAACACTGGAAGGAAGCTGAACAACAGCCCTATTACCTACACTGCATAACTGTGAAATCTAATTATACAGAGTAAAACACAGGAAACAAATGAGGACTGAAATAGCACATTTCTTTGACCTAAGAAAAACATAACGGCAAGCTCATTCTGCAATTCAGTAAATAAAACATTATTCTAAAGATAAATATATTGAAACAAAAGCCATTAAAAAATGAAATCAATAATTTTGAAGCCTACTGGTTTTCAGTGAAATCTGTCTTGCTCTTTTTCTCTGACTGTGGAGTCTAAAAATCCAAGTTATCAACTTTTATTTTGCATAATTGAGAAGCAAGCCCATAAGTTTTAGGCTGAACAATAACTCTATAGGAAGAATCATGAACAGAGTAAGTAAGTGGTTCCTTATAATGCTAGCATTGCCAATTTATATAATTATTTGTGAATCTCAGTTTTGAGAAAATGAAAACAGAGTATCCATTTATTCATCAAGTTGGCCAGCTATATGTGTATTAGGAATAGAGTCTGCATTCTCTGCGGCTTTGTAATATTTCTAAATGATCTCAGCATGAAATTTTCATCTGCAAGGTGGTTTTTCCCTTTTTGATTCCCAATGAACTGACAGAGCCTAATGTCTTCTAAGAGCCATCTTGCTCAAATTCTGACTTCAGTGTTTATTACATTATAATAAGATAGGTTGGCCAGGCTGCTGCCATCAAAAAGACAAATTAAATGTAATGGAAAAGTCTGTTTTTATTAGAAGCCTTTCCCTCTTGGCCAAGTTCACTCTAGGTTAGCCAGGTGGTCTTGCAGGCAACGGACAGCATAGGTTTTGATAAATGGCATCCTTGTTTCTTTGGATATAAATAATGGCAGCCTTAATATAGAAAAGAAATTAAAGTCAGCAATAAAAAAACCCTCACCTATCTTTTATGGTTTTATAACAATTAAGCAGCTAAAACTGGGTTATAAATCACTGAAGGAAAACAGAACAACAACTAATAAAGTATGGAATCCTGACTAATGAAAGGAAAACATCTGACTTTTGTTACCACCTAATAAAACTATACTTTATTGTCATTCCTCATTTACTAGGCATTTTCTTTACTTCTGTAGTATGTGGCTACCTAAATAGTACCCAGTTTTTTTAAAAGATTAGAGAGAAATGGGACTTCCCTGGTGGTCTAGTGGTTAAGACTCCACAGTTTCAATGCAGGGGGCATGGGTTCCACCTCTGATGGAAGAACTAAGACCCCGCATGGCACATGGCATGGCCAAAAAAAAAAAAAAAAAACCTCCAGGGAAAAATTCTACATGGCAAAACTATATGGTCAAATCAGCTTTAACCCATCTCTTGCCAGTAGATTAACTACAGGACAACTCGCAGCATCTGTAACACCCACATACTGCAGGTTTATGGTTGTAAATTTCAGCTTGTCCAGCTTTTGAGAAATGCAAATAATGAAAACTCATCAAAGAGCCACCATAATTCTCACAGCTGACAAGAGGGAAGCATTTCTGACTACTCAAAATTAATAGCAGCTCCCAAGGCCTTATAAGAACAGCTGTCACTGAGAAATACACTCACAAACAAATATGCAATTCTCCTCCAAGTTTGACTTATTAGAGGCAGGAAGTGGTCATTCTTCAGGACAACCTAGATAACCAAAGGAGCAACGAGCTTCCTTTAGACCTCTGATATGGTAACATGAGGGTAGGTGGTAGCTCAGCTGGTCAAGAATCTACCTGCAATGCAGGAGCTCTCAATTTGATTCCTGGGTTGGGAAGAGCCCCTGGAGAAGGGATAGCTTACCAGTATTCTTGGACTTCCCTGGTGGCTCAAACAGTAAAGAATCCACCTGCAATGTGGGAGACCTGGATTTGATCCCTGGGTTTGGAAGATCCCTTGGAGGAGAGCCTGGCAACCCACTCCAATATTCTCGCCTGGTGAATCCCCATGGACAGAGGAGCCTGGCGGGCTACAGCCCCTGGGGTCACAAAGAGTTGGACATGACTGAGCAACTATGCACAGCACAGCACATGGTAACAGGAGAGAACCACGCAATATTTATGAGCATGGGCTAGGTGTGTGGCTCAGAGCCTGGAACATTCTAGGTTCTCTTAAGGATCTGCCCAATGAACAAGGCAGAATCTTTTGCTGGTGGTCCACATGGAACAGCCAGCAATTATAATCAGGATATTCCACCATCAGAAACTGCTGTCCTACCCTCAATGAAGTACAGAAACTTGGTGAGATTCTAGGTATAAAACTACAGCTGGAAATGTACTAGAACTTCTCTGGCAGTCCAGTGGTTAAGACTCCATGCTTCCACTCTGGGGAGGGCACAGGGTTTGATCCCTGGTTGGGGAACTAAGATCCTGCATGCCACATGGCACAGCCAAAAAAAAAAAAGAAATGTACTTATGAATACACTGACTTTGTTATATTTGGTAGAAAGACTGGAATTTAAAATCCTACTCTCCCCAAAGCCAGTATCAATTTTACTTAGGTATGAGCCANACTTCTCTGGCAGTCCAGTGGTTAAGACTCCATGCTTCCACTCTGGGGAGGGCACAGGGTTTGATCCCTGGTTGGGGAACCAAGATCCTGCATGCCACATGGCACAGCCAAAAAAAAAAAAAAGAAATGTACTTATGAATGCACTGACTTTGTTATATTTGGTAGAAAGACTGTAATTTAAAATCCTACTCTCCCCAAAGCCAGTATCAATTTTACTTAGGTATGAGCCAGGTAAGACAGATTTGAGGACATTCATGCATGTCGCAACAATTTTGCAAAGTGAGAAACATTTCAGATCTAGGAGTATTTCATATTGCATTTTAAAGAATAATTATGCAGCTGAATTAACTCAAATGCTGTATTTTCCATCTGCTACTGTGATACTAATTCGTCCCTTTCAGGGACTGAGAATGTGACAGAAAGCTGTCATTGCCATGACATTCAATAGAAGGAACCCCATTTCTAGTTTTCATCCATGGGGTCTTGCTATGCAACAGATCTTCACAGGCAAGAGACCTTCTTCTTTCTGGTCTTGTCTGGAGCGCTCTGCAAACTCCCCCTTCTTGAGTGAACATGGTCATGGAGACTCTGGGCCAAGAAGAAGGCCTACGAGTTGGAAGACACAAACCTTGCCTGGGCCCCAAGTCTTAAGGTGACTCTGAACAAAACTCTCTCTGGGGATTTGATATCTCCTTTCTAAAATGAAAACTGGACTACCCAATCTTTAAGCCCCCCTGGAGTACATATGTTTCATAATGTGCAAATGGTTCCAATCCAGTTACAGAAGTCTCCTTGCTGGATAGCAAAGCCTAGTATGAATCTATGTTTCATAGTCTTTGGTGTTCAAAGAGGCTATCAACCTGTTTTCATTGTCTAGGTTTAAATTTGCTTGTCACTNCTCTGGGGATTTGATATCTCCTTTCTAAAATGAAAACTGGACTACCCAATCTTTAAGCCCCTCTGGAGTACATATGTTTCATACTGTGCAAATGGTTCCAATCCAGTTACAGAAGTATCCTTGCTGGATAGGAAAGCCTAGTATGAATCTATGTTTCATAGTCTTTGGTGTTCAAAAAGGCTATCAACCTGTTTTCATTGTCTAGGTTTAAATTTGCTTGTCACTAATTTTCATGGGATTATTTGTCACTGGAAATCAGCTTCTAGATTTGGTGATCTATAACAATGATTATAATAATGAAAAATCAATAATGTTCCCATGGTAGATGCGAAAGAAATGACAGGCAGCATCTTAACCAGTGATTCAAAGAGCATCATCTGGGGCTATTTTTTTCCCTAACTACACACACCCTCAGATCCCATGTCAGATTACTGAATCAGAATCTCCTAGCTTGGGGCCTGCATTCACGTATCTTGGAAAAGCTTCTTAGCTAATTGATGTCCTTCTCTCCCCAACCCACCTTTGAAAGCAGTGATTTAAATATGGATTATCTATCAGGCAGACAGGATGGTGTAATATAAGCCATACAGTGAGATACCTGGGCCTCTGATAACATACCAGATCAGGGAGCTGGCAGCGTTCTATTTTTTGCCTACATAGCTGTTTGCTATTTAAAAATTCAAGGAGGCTGAGTGCTTGATGCAGCTGAATTTATCTAAGGCCTACCGAATGCTCCCTGTGGCTATGGTTGGTAGCTTTACAATTTGGGTGGTGAGTAGATTTGCAATTTTTATATTAAATTTGGAATGCTGGTTGTAAAACTGTTTAGAATGCATTTCAGTGATGGATGGTAGATAGCTGTCTAAGACAAATATAAAGCCAATAGCCGGTTTCTTTTCTTTCCCTTTTTTGGTGCTGCTTTGGGGAAATTACTTGGGAAATAAAGAAGGTGAGAAATGGTTCTATCAGTACAAACTGAAAGTCCATATACAAATGACATAAGCTCCTGCCTCATCGTTTTCTTCTCCCAGTGATATTTACTGGGCACACAGAGACTGCCAGAAGTGAGACTGAACAGTTGCTCTAACACAGCAATCTTTCATGTTCTACTCGAAGGCTCTGAAAATGCTTTTCTCCCTCAGATCTGCATCAGGAAGAAAGCAGCCCCCCTGGGAACGTGGCTGATGGATGCTGATCCTGTCTGACACCAGGGGACTCTGAAGACTCACTGTGATAACTCAGTTATGATTCAGACAGGAACGCCTGTTCCCAGTAACTTAGGCTCTCAGCACACGTGGGCCTTAAGGTTCCCTTAGCATTTATTTTGACTGTACATTTTAATACTTAAAATATCCTATTTTCATGGTTCATCCTCTTGCCTCTGGGCAGAACATAAACCTGCTTCAGAATCACTATTAGCCAAGATTATAAAAGGGCCCTCAACAATCGATTCCAACACTTAACTGCTTTTGCCACGAGATGCTTCTCTAGAGCCATAAGGGGTCCATTAGGCTCTAGCACTCAGAAGGACTCCTTGTTAAACGTACTAAAATGAGGTCCTTGGCATCTCTGGACCTCCTAAAAGGAGCAGCTCTCTCAGTGACCCTTTGACCTTCTAGCCCTATGTCCTATACCTTATTAAATACACTCAGCGCCCATCAGACCACTCAACCAAAGTGGGGGAACAGGATGGGACACAAGGTCTTCATCATTCATTCTAATGGTTGAAAGGGAATGAGCTTTTAAAATAGTCTTTTCAGCTTCTGGATGAGCTATGCTTTTGTCTTGATGGACTCTCAGACTATGACCTGGACCCACAAGTAAACTTCACAGACATTAGACATCAATAGTAAACTCTGCCTCATCCATAAAGAGAAGAGGACATTTAATGGGGCTCTGTTTCCGAGCACATAACTTCACTGTATTTAAAAGGGTTATACTGACTTTAATAGAGTGGAAAATGCACAGTCTTTATATAGATAAAGAGCACTGTGGCAGTGATTTGCATGACCAGATTTCAAAGGCGTGCTCTCTGGCAGACACTGCACGATTCTTTGTAGTTACTTTCAATAACATTTCATCTGAGGCTCTCACAATGTTTTACAAACTAGCTGTGGCATGATCATTTTATAGATGTGGACTCTGAAAACACAGGGTTTAATCTGACGACAATTCCATACGAGGTCAATGAAGGGGCATGGAGAAGGGAAGCCAGGAGGAGCGTTATCTTGCATGATACATGTCAGTGCATCAAGGGGACAAACTAACTCAAAACAGAAGGCAAAGCTACTTAGGATCCAGAGGAAAACACTAGGGTGACAGAACATAAATAAATAAAAATAAAACAACAATTTTAAAACCCTTGAATAATGCAGCACCTCCACGCAGTGAGCGCTCAGCCCGCACACACAAGTGAATCTGGAAACGGACTGAGCGTTGACGCTCACACATAAGCCCGGTCACCTGCAGGCAACCTGTTTATCCTCAGTATTATTCAGGACAGATAATTCAGTTTTGTTTTTTTAATTCTGAAATTTGTCACCATAAAAAATA
>SJYW01022356.1:898921-944737 GCA_006410735.1 Raphicerus campestris
AATTCTTCATCATTTCTCATGCGTGCAGTATTGCCTTAGTGAAGATAAACAACTGCCCAAGTAAAAACAACATGAAATATGAGTTGTTTTGTATTAAAATAGGGGACAGGAAAGATGTTTATTCTTTTTTTTTTAAAGTGAAAGACAACATTCTCAAAGAGATGAGAGGCATGCTTAAAAAAAATTCAGGATAATATATGATTCTTTTAAGTCCTAATTTTATTTCTTCCAGTTTATATTTATGTTTGAAAATAGTTCACACACGAACTAGTTGAATGTAGATGAACCACAGCTCGTGCGACTGCCCATCCATCTCACCTCTGTGAATACACATGCAGGGAGATCATCTATCAGTTACTAATAAGCATAGATTCAGATGCCAACACACAATCCTTCTCAACATTCATATTCTACGAAGTTGGGGATGTTTCTAGAAGATGTATGTGTGCATAGTGTATCTAACAGACCGGAATGGCTCTTATTTCTGTTCTGCCAAATAAAGAGACATTCCCTTGACTCTAAATGTGATTTCTTCAGCTCCCAAACTGCACATTTTCTGGGCATTTCTCCTGGCAAGTCTATCCACTATCAGATTCTCCAAGCCTGTCAACACTTTAACAGCCCCAGTTCACAGAGTGCACGTGACTGGGCCTAGCCTTCACGATGAAAGTTAAAGTGCACACAGAAATAATGGCGACACTCGGAAACAAGCAAGGCTGTGGAAATGGTCCCCGCGTGGGGGCAGCACTAAGATGTGGCCTCAGCTTCCAGAACTTGCAGGCAGCAATGACACTGAGGAGGTCCGTGAGGACGCGTGAGCACAGGAACCTGAGTGGCTGGCTCTGATCCCACGGGCATTCAGTGCCTCGATCTACTTAGTTAAGGGCTTGCCAGCCGGCACTAGTGGTAAAGAACCCACCTGCCAAAGCAGGAGACCTAAGTGACTCGGGTTTCATCCCTGGGCGGGGAAAGATCCCCAGGAGAAGGGAATGGCAACCCACTCCAGTATTCTTGCCTGGAAAATCCTATGGACAGAGGAGCCTGGTAGGCTACAGTCCATGGGATCACAAAGAGCCGAACACGACTGAAGTGATGTAGCGCTCTACATAGTAGCTGTGTGGCCTTGGGCAAGTCACTTAAGAGCTCATCAAATGTAAACAGCACCCCATTTCTGGTACATTTTCCACAGCTGGGGAAGTGTCTTCAAAGTGCCTGGGACAAAGCAGATGCCTGATACGTGTCAGTGTCCAAACTTAAAGCAAGGCTGCAGACTCAGTCGCCTGCAGGAAGCAAACTCCAAGAGGCCCTATGAGTGTAGAAACAGGGAGCACAGCGGGGACCCACAGACCACCTGGCACATTCAGTTCCAGGGGATGGACAGAGCCCAACAGGGGCTGAGCACAGCCAGGAGATGAGAGTGAGGCTTGTGAGATGCAGGCAAATTGCACAGAATGTGTCAGAACAGCTGAGTAAGCAAGCAGCATGCAAGAAATGGCAGAACTCATAAGACGTGCTAAATATAGGCCCATCACCTGTAAGACAGGCTGAAGATGGAAGAAATCAACATGATGGAACAATAAGAGTGGCAAAGATATAAGTGCTGATCTGTGATCATGTCCACTTTGAGCCGGCTCGTGCGAGCCATGTGACAGTCATCTGCAGAGCGCCCCATTCCCAGCCTGGCCCTGGGGAAGGGCTGCAGCCTCAGGGCTGCACAGGCTAATGAAGGTCCATGGAGTAGACACCTGCGGGGGCGGTGGGGGGAGTTGGGGGAAGACCAGCGCTAAACACCAGAAGGAACTTTTCGAGAAAAGAAAGTGGGAGTATGGCTGCGACACCTGCTATGGCCAGCAGGTAAGGGGCTGAGTGGGGTGGGGTGAGGTTATTTCCAGTTTTACAGGAATAAAAACACTCAGGAAACAAAGTGTTGTTTTTTTAAAAAAAAAAATACCAGTGTTAGGTCATTTCTTTATATTACCATGTTAACATGTAAGGTAGGCAATTTAAAACTATGCTGGAAACCTTGCCTTGTTTCTGCAACGTAAGAGTATGACTGCCTCTGTTAGCCATAACTGCGGATTCTGTGTCGTGCTGAAATGCAACTAAAAAATTAAATTCCACCCAGTCTGGTCCTAGCTAACTGAGGATGGCGAGTATAATACAGGGTAACTGATTTCATGTGTCAATCACTGAAAAACAGTGGAAGCAAGAGTTTTCAGTTGACCTGCTGTGGTCTTGGAGAAGGCAATGGCACCCCACTCTACTGCTCTCACCTAGAAAATCCCATGGGCAGAGGAGCCTGGTGGGCTGCAGTCCATGGGGTCACGAAGAGTTGGACACGACTGAGCAACTTCACTTTCACTTTTCACTTTCATGCCTTAGAGAAGGAAATGGCACCCCACTCCAGTGTTCTTGCCTGGAGAATCCCAGGGACAGGGAAGCCTGGTGGGCTGCCATCTATGGGGTTGCACAGAGTCAGACACGACTGAGCAGCAGCAGCAGCCGCTGTGGTCTAGGTAGTGGAGGAACTTGTGATGGCTGCAGCTACGTGTTGGTGCAAAAGTAACTGCAGTTTTGTACCGTTGAACTCTATTTGATATTGGAATACATTCTTAAATAAATGTGGTAATGTTATATATCATTTTAATGTGCATTTCTCACTTTATGTTTTTTGCTAATGACTTATTACTTGCTGTGTATTTTATATTTAGACTATGGAAATGATGTTAGACAAAAAGCAAACTTGAGCAATTTTCTTATTTGAGTTCAAAATGGGTCGTAAAGCCCCAGAGACAACTCGCAACATCCACAACACTTTTGGTCCAGGAACTGCTGAAGAACATCCAGTGTGGTGGTGGTTAAAGAAGCTTTACAAAGGACGTGAGAGCCTTTCAGATGAAGAGCGCAGCAGCCAGCCATCAGAAGCTGACATGACCAATTGAGAGCCATCATTGAAGCTCATCCTCTTTATAACTACAGGAGAAGGTGCTAAAGAAATCAAGACTGACCATTCCACGGTCATTCGGCATTTGAAGCAAAGTGCAAAGGTGAAAAAGCTCAGTAAGTGGAGGCCTCGTCAGCTGACCAAAAATCAATAAAAGTGGATTTTATACAACAACCGGTGACAACTAGCTCAGTGGCTGGACCAAGAAGCAGCTCCAAAGCAGTTCCCAATCCCAAACGTGGACCCAAAAAGGTCATGGTCACTGTCAGCTTTCTGAATCCCAGCAAAACCATTACATCTAAAAAGTATGCTCTGCAAATCAATGAGATGCACAAACCGCAACACCTGCAGCCAGTACTGGTCAACAAAACGGGCCCAGTTCTTCACCACCACAACACCCTGACTGCACATCACACAAGCAATGCTTCAAAAGTTGAACGAACTGGGCTACAAAGTTTTGCCTCATCCACCACATTCACCTGCCCTCTCACCAACCGCCGGTGAGATGCTAACTTCTTTAAGCATCTCAACAACGTTTTGTAGGGAAAGCACTTCCACAACCAGCAGGAGGCAGAAAATGCTTTCCAAGAGTTCATCAAATCCCGAGGCATGGATTTTTATGCTACAGGAATCAACAAACTTATTTCTCACTGGCCAAGATGTGTTGCCTGATCATCCCTATTTTGATTAGTGAAGATGTGTTTGAGCTTCGTTGAAATAAATTAAAAGTTCGCGGTCCGAAACTGCAATTACATTTGCACCAAGCTACTTTGTTCAGCTGATCAGCCCCCCACAGCCAATGGCATGAGGCACACTAAGAGCTCTTCGCCAGAGGAGCCAGGCTGCACACCCACAGCCTGTGTGCCGCTGACAGCAGCTGGCGGGATGTGCACCTCTCGACATACATGCATACACAGCTCCAGAAAGAAGGTGCTACTGGGAGACACCGGCAGGTCTGACTCCACCCGATGACATCTTCACCCAGGGCTTTCCGGGCATGTGTCCTTCAGGGTCAATAAAATAAGGGTGGAGGGGTGACATGGAGATGACAGCTTCCTGTGCTATCAGATGAGAACATCAAAACAGACACGAACCCACCAGCTGTGACGCAGCCACACAGTGGGATGCTGTTAAGCAATAAGAAGCAACAAACTCCTCTTACACTTAACTGTATGGGGATACATCTCTAAAAGGCTTGTGAGAGGAAGCAGCCAGACACAAGAGAGTGAGTATTTCTGGTCCACACATCCCCTCCACACACCACAACAGACCCAAGGAACCTATAATTACAGACAGCGGATCAGTGTTTGCCTAGGGTGTTAGAAAATTTCTAGAGTGGATGAGAAGTTCTAAACCTTGACTGGGGTGCTTGATTTGGGTGTACGTATATGTCAAAGCTCATCAAACTATACTTAAAATGGGGTATTTCACTGGGTATAAATAATGCCTAAACAAAGTTGATTCAAAAAATTACAAATTTGACCAAAACCCCAAAACCTTATACATATCCATTCTCACAGTTTATAAAAGTTTTTGATCCCCCAAATAAAGAAGATATAAACGTCCTTTTGAATTAAAAACTCTCCCCCCCCCACCATTTTAAAGTTCAGTGATGGGAAGTTCCTCAGGATGCCTTGTGGACCAGAAGATAAGCATTTTGGCCCCCTCTTTACCCTCAGGTCCCCGGGCCTGCAGCTACCCTCAAATATTCCTTTAACAAGGAGCATCACTGCTTTGTTTGGNCTACAGGAATCAACAAACTTATTTCTCACTGGCCAAGATGTGTTGCCTGATCATCCCTATTTTGATTAGTGAAGATGTGTTTGAGCTTCGTTGAAATAAATTAAAAGTTCGCGGTCCGAAACTGCAATTACATTTGCACCAAGCTACTTTGTTCAGCTGATCAGCCCCCCACAGCCAATGGCATGAGGCACACTAAGAGCTCTTCGCCAGAGGAGCCAGGCTGCACACCCACAGCCTGTGTGCCGCTGACAGCAGCTGGCGGGATGTGCACCTCTCGACATACATGCATACACAGCTCCAGAAAGAAGGTGCTACTGGGAGACACCGGCAGGTCTGACTCCACCCGATGACATCTTCACCCAGGGCTTTCCGGGCATGTGTCCTTCAGGGTCAATAAAATAAGGGTGGAGGGGTGACATGGAGATGACAGCTTCCTGTGCTATCAGATGAGAACATNTGAGCGGGTGTCTGGTCTGGCCTCTCCCTTCCCAGCATCCTCTGCTAGCTGAGGTTAGGACAGCTCTGTCTCAGAGCCCAATAGTGAAGGCTTCCGCCAGCCTTTACCAGGGGCCCCGAGGGCCTGCAACGCCTGCCCACTCCCGTAACACGTGGGATGGAGGCAGTGCTGTGCCCTGCTGGGTCTCCTTCAGGGATCGCCTTTATCGTCCTCTGCTCAGACTTCCGGCCCCTTCCTTTCCATCCTGTGGTTCAGTTCCTCCCTCGTCAGCTCAGTTTTGACTGCTCTCCCCGCTGGGCCATGTGGCCCCGTGTTCCAGCCGTTTCTCTGGGCTTTCTCGCCTAGAGAGAGAGGCTCTTCAGCTTTTGGTGAGTGTCTAGGGTGCTGCAGCTGTCTCATCAGATGGAGGCCGTCCTGAAGGCATCCTGTGCTTGCCTGCTACCCCCCAGCTTCCTCTCAGCCTGCACATCCTTCTCAACCTCTAACCACAGGGCCCTGTGTGCCCTGCTTCCGGGGGGAGCTCACGCCCTGTCAGCCTGGGTCGGCTCCTCTCCCCTCAGGATACCATCCAGCTGCCCTCCTCTTGCATAAGTGGCTTAGAGCTGGCTCTTCAGAGCCTCTCTTCTGGTGGACCCCTTCCTGTGCACCCATCTCTGGTCAACATTCCGATGCGGCGGCTTGCACGTTTTGTGTTTATGTTTCCCGGCCCCTGGCCCCGGGTTGCTATGCTTCTCTTCTCCTGTTTCTCGAGCTCGAGTGTTCTAGCTTCCAGAGTCTCGGGAGGAAGGAGGCCCTTCCCGTCACCCTTTCTCCGCTCTTTCGCATCAGCTGGCAGCTGCTGTGCAGCGCATCCGCAGCTCGCAGCCCGGCCTGCCAGGGCCACTCTCTATGCCGGTCGGGTCTCTGCATCACAAACAGTAGAGGTGATGTAGCCCCACACTTCATCTCTTTGCCTCGTTGTTGAGTGGGCCAGTGCCAAGCTGATCTGTCCAGAGACTGACCCTCTGCCTCTGGCCAGGAAGCGCAGCTCCTCCCTCTTCCCCATCAGAGCTGATTACAAGCTGCTGAACGTGCCCTGTGTTTCCAGCATTGGTTTTCCTCTCCCCAGATTCTGGGGGAGGGAGCGGGGAGAGGCAGGACCCAGGAGACTATGTCAGGGTCCACACTGCTGGCTGCTGCCTGGCTGGTGGTGGCCAGGCGAGGTCTTTTATCTGTTTGGAGGAAGTAGAATTCTTGTGTTTTTTCCTTTTCTTGTGGAGCTTGTTTTTAACCCTTCCATAACCCCTCCCCACCCCTGCGACACACAGGCACACACTCTCACACACGCACATGCGTTCACACCCTTTTGCCTTACACGTGAAGACTTTTGAGTCTGTGATAAAGACATCATTAGAATTAGTTTGTTGACACGACTGAGTGACTGAACAACAACAACTAATTTAAGTGCTAAAAAAATGTTTGTTGTCTGCTTGGCTGGTGGATCTTCTATCACAGAAAAAACTTCCAAAATGAACCAGAGTAGTCTTCTGATATCTTACCAACAATATTTCTCCAGATTTGAATCGAGTGTTTTCTTGTATGTTCTTTATGAGAACAGAGTGAATGATCATGTGGAGCAGAGAGAGCAGAGGGTAAGATCCCAGAGAAGGATAATGTGGTTGGGGAGGAAATAGTACATAGGTGGTCTGCTTAGCAGAGTGATATGCATTAGACAGACTTGCTCATCCTCAGAGGTGAAGAAGCAGGACTCCACCATGTTATAAGTTACACTCTTTAATGTGGTCCATAGACGGAGCGTGCAGCGACGCGAGTGCTGCATACAGGTCACATTATCGGCTATGACAAAAGCCTGCTCTGTGAGCCAGGTAGCCTGAAATGAGGGCTACGACTACAAAACAGAGGCAGCCTCCGGGCAATTGAGATTCCACCTGTCACTTCATTTCACCTAAGCATACATTTCACCTTGAGATCAGATGTGGTCCTGATGTGAGGATCTGATTTACTGTCATGAATTGACTGTTAAGGGTGTCAGGAGGCCGGGAGAAGCCAGTGGAGGGACGTGTGCCCCCTTATCCTCTGTGGCTTCGATCCTAGGGCCTCTCTCTGGCTCACAGGTTCCTTTTCCGGGGTTCTGAGCCTGGGATGCTGCTGCAGGGGAGCAGGTGTGGCAGCTTTGGCATCCAGCCTGAGGTACCATCTTCTCAGTGGTAATGAGCTTCTGTATCAGAAAAAAAAATAGGCTCATGCATACTTCATTATGTGGCACTTTGCATTATCATAATGTAGGCATAAACACTTAACATTGCAGAGCTTGCTACTGTGTTCTAGACAATACCTCTTTGAGTCCTTTTGAAATAGCAGTTTCATCTGAATTTGATTAAAATCCATTTTGCTCACAGCTGCCTGTTGTGCAGACTTGTGGATGGCAGGGTGAATTTATTTAGTCTCTGTTGAAAAACACTTCAAAACAGTTCGTCTACCCATTCTCATTACTTTAAAAAAAATGTGCATGCATCCTTGGAGAGAATGCTTATGCCTTCCAACAGTATTAATTACAGTAATTTTTATTTACATTCTTTTTCCTAGATGGACTAAAGTTCTGAATGATAACTAAATTAGAGCACTTTTATTAGTACTTCTTAGAGAGTCACGTGGTCTCATTGGGCAGACCAGTTTCTAATGAGGTCATTTTGCTGATTGAGTTACACAGCCTCCACTGCTCACTTTTTAGTTAATACTGCTTCCTTCCTTAACATGCCTTTTGTGATGGATGTTATATCAGTCAGTTGTTGCCAAGTATCAGGCAACCCTCAACATTTTAGTGACTTCCAAAAAAGAAAGCTTTTATTTCTCACTAATAGTTTGTAGTTGTACCGAGGCATCTGTGCTATCGGGTACAGTCATCTGCAACTCAGCTAGGCTTGGTCTGTGCCACCTGTCTCACTTCGGGGTCTATGTGGAAGGGGCAGTGGCCAGGAAGTTGGTGATAGAAGCGGGAGAAGACAGCCATGCATCGTGTCTGCCAGCTCCCTGTTGGCCAGCACAGGTCACACACCCACGTCCAAAGCCAGGGGCAAGGAAGGGCATACCCCATTCACCAAGAAGCATGGCGAGAGGATCTTCCTCCTCTTCCTCCTCTGGCTGCAAGAGAGAGAATTGGGACCACACACAGATGCATTCAGTTGCGTTTCCCAAGGTTCTCTTGGAGACAAATTCAGGTAAAACTTGTAGGACCTCTCCCTGATGGAAGTGTTGAGTCTCAGTCATCAGTTGAACATATTTCCCAGTTCAGTCTTTGCTTAACCCCTCCATGGGCTGATTATCGCCTGCCTCTGAAGCAGTTTATTCACTGGGATCTGCTCTCACTGTTAGGGGCCTCCCTGGTGGCTTAGATGATAAAGACTCCACCTGTAATGTAGAAGACCAGTTTCAATCCCTGGGTTGGGAAGATCCCCCGAGGAAGGGGATGGCTACCCACTCCAGTATTCTTGCCTGGAGAATTCCATGGACAGAGGAGCCTGGCGGGTTACAATCTATGGGTTCACAAAGAGTCAGACGTGACTGAGTGCCTTTCACTTTTTCTCACTGTTAGACCGTTCTTCCTGTAATCCTCCTTACTGTGACCTCCATCTGCAGTCCATCCATCGGTGGCCGCTCTGTGACAGAGTGGAGCAGGTCTGTTCCACCGCTGTGCCCTCTCTCACCTCCTCTGGTTTTTCTTCTTCTATGGCCAACGTTCTTTAGTCCCCCTACTGGTTCCTACATAACACAGATTCCAAGCTACCAACATCCAGTCACTTATTAAGGATGCACTCTTGTAATTTTTTTTAAAACTCCTTTATAAGAACTGAAACTGAATAATCCAGTTGGTAAGAAGGAAAGAGATTCTGTTACAAATCAGTGCTCACGTTGTTTCTTCTGTCATCTCATTAAAATCGCTTGTTGCTAAAGATGCAGTGGGTCATCGTGGTAACAGTCCTGACCACACTTTATATGGTGATTTATAGCCTCCTGAGTTCTTTCCTACATCCTATTCCTTTTTAGCCCCACTGTGATCCTGTTGGGANGGCAGGCAAGCACAGGATGCCTTCAGGACGGCCTCCATCTGATGAGACAGCTGCAGCACCCTAGACACTCACCGAAAGCTGAAGAGCCTCTCTAGGCGAGAAAGCCCAGAGAAAGGGCTGGACGCGGGGCCACATGGCCCAGCGGGGAGAGCAGTCAAAACTGAGCTGACAAGGGAGGAACTGAACCACAGGATGGAAAGGAAGGGGCCGGAAGTCTGAGCAGAGGACGACAAAGGCGATGCCTGAAGGAGACCCAGCAGGGCACAGCACTGCCTCCATCCCACATGTTACAGGAGGGGAGAGGCGTTGCAGGCCCTCGGGGCCCCTGGTAAAGGCTGGCGGAAGCCTTCACTATCGGGCTCTGAGACAGAGCTGTCCTAACCTCAGCTAGCAGAGGATGCTGGGAAGGGAGAGGCCAGACCAGACACCCGCTCAGGCAGCTCACGTCCGCCTGCCAGCATCCGGCAGAAACTGGCAGACGCCAAGGAACAGGACCACAAGCCAACACACCCCTATGTGCTTCCAGCACCTCACAAGCAATGAGGTGGACCCGATTTACAAGGCTGACATTCAGGAAAGTGAGGCACGGTGGTGAGAAAGGTATCTTATCAGTACTCAGCTATTGTTTGTTTTTATTTCAAAGGAGATATTTAAAATTTTTACATTTCCAATTTAGAGAGGTCTGCATTTTTTCAGTTTCAAATCAGTTAGCCACACTGAGCTATTCATAGCCCTGGACGGTTATCATCGTGTTTATTCTACGAACAGTCTAAGAAACCATGCAAGCCTCCTCCCTAGAGCCTCGTCAAGTGTGAGGTCAGCCACAGAGCCTCGTCCCGAGAGTTGAAGGTCAGTTTCCAGACCTCAGGGACCACATCCCCTCTGTCCTGCAGATCCAAGGTGCTAGTGCACAGCTGATCCTTCCAGGCTTCCTGAGGGCGCCGGGAGGCACCGCTTCCTGAAGCTGACTGGCGTCTGAAGTTTTGGAGGAAGACCAGTTCGAGGGTGAATGATGTCTTTGTCTCTGGAATGACGAGGCACCTGAATTCACTTAAGGCTCGGCATCTGACCACATCAAACCGCATTCCTGGGGGCGGAGAGCTCAGGGCGGGGCTGCGAGGATGGAACACGCGGTCTTCCCTTACCAGGGCCACATGGGTGTTCAGAAGGATGAGCGACTGACAGGGGTCTTGGCCAGAGGCACCCTCGACTCTGACCGTCGTGTAGAGCAACAGCTGAGCCTCCGCCAGAGATGGGGCACCAGCGTCCAGGTTCCCATGAAGGAAGTAAATCAGGTCCACCAGGGTATTCTGGAACCTAGATGATACCCGGACTCCGTTTGCCAAAACTAAGTCAGGGATTTCTGCCTTCCAGTCAAGGGAGAGCTGGACCAGATCTTCCCGGAACAAGGGATGCTCGGCGCAGCCAGCGGTCTCGGACGCAGACGTAAGGACACACAGGAGGTCCCAGCATATTTGCTGGCAGAGGTTCTTGTTGTAAGTAAACACGGTGAGCAGCAGATTCTCTGCAGAGCCCAGGAGCCGAACACTCTGCCCACCGAAGCCAATGTGAATCTCCTGGAGCCCAGAGAGGGGCAGGGTGTGAAACATGCCCACGGAGCCCAGGGAGTCCAGAACCAGGGCGTATAGGGCAGAGCCGAACAGGAGCAAGCATGCAGGCCGGGGTGCCGGCTCCGCGCAGTTGGCCACGGCCAGCCAGTACACTCCTCGGGGTACATCTGTGTTGCCCCAAAGTTCTGGTAGGGAACCAGCCACCAGCTCAAGGAAGTCTGTTAAGGGGCATTCTTGAAGTTTCAGCATTTGGTCTGGGAATCGCACAAGGGTCTGCTTAAACACGGAGCCCCTTCTGGCACCTTCCAGTTCCAGGCAGGAGACAGAGCCCAGTGAGGAGCCTGGGAACTCAGTGGCCACGGGGCCAGTGGGCCAGCCTAGGGCTCGGTAGGGCACCAGGTTCCCCGCCTGCCCCACGGCCCCTGCCTCATCCCTGCTGCCAACCTGACCTTCCTTGGGGAGAGAAAGAGGTTCTGCTGCTGCCCCACCTATCTCCAGCAGCCTGTGCAGGGGTGACAGCTTCAGAATCGGCAGCCTCGTTAGGAAGGTCGCTGCCTGCGAGGTGAGCCGGCTGGGGTCGCAAAGGCTGCCCACGAGCCGGGCTTGGCCAACAGCCTCTGCACCTGCCCGTAGCAGGTGGCTCCTGGTGTCTTTGTAAATGTCTGAGACCCACTGGTAAACGAACCCCAACCCACGGCTTCCCCCTGGCTCAACAGTCATCGGGGACTCTGGAGAGCTCACTGCTCCAGCGGCTGCCTCCTCCCAGCGGAGCTTGGAGGCCAGTGCTGCTGGGGGGACACTGGCCCGGGGGACCCTTTCAGAGAGAATAAAGCAGAGGAGCTGGCTCCGCCAGGTCTGCTCGCCCCTGCCATCCACGGACACTTCCTGGGATGTGTGCTGCAGCCAAGTCCAGCTGGACGTGAGCCCCGGGCTGGGTCCACCTTGAGGACTCGTCGGCTCGCTGAGGCTTTCTGACTCACCACAAAAATGTCCCACACTGCTGGTGCCGCTTTTGCTAAGAGGAGAGGTTTCAGTGAGATCGAGGCGTTCTGGCTGAGAGTCGCCTCTGTTAGAATTGCTGGTGTGTGACGGCTCGTCCTCCGAGGGCCAAGCCCCCCGCTGGTCTGCTCCCCAGCCTGGCGCTGAGCAGCAGGCGGACGGGCCGGGGATGCTCCAGGTCATGGGCAGGCTCCAGTGGTGGTTCTGGTCCACCTCCCCCCTCTCCTCTTGGCCGGGGGCATCAGTGGCGTCTCTGGGCAGCAATGGGCCAGGACAGCTCTTCTGTCAAAAACAGGTGAAAGGGGGCTGTGGCATCTTTTGCGACTCTTTTTGCGTGAATGAAGATTCCTGTGGTCATTGGTTTTATCGTGTGGATTAATACAGAGGTTCAATCGATAACCAAAGCCATTTGTGTTGATTGACTCATGATTTCAGAATAGAGGATCTGATTCACACACAGAGCATCAATTTCCATATTTCATATCTTAATAGATTGCCAAGTATTTTGGTAGAAATATGTTAGATGGGACTGAGCCACAGTATCCATTTCTTGGTCTAATATTCTACTCTTAAAAAAAAAAAAAGAATTCTAAGGCCTTTGATTCAGTTTCCCAGGGGGCAAATTTAGTTGTGAAAATAAGTCCTTGANGGAGGAAGACCAGTTCGAGGGTGAATGATGTCTTTGTCTCTGGAATGACGAGGCACCTGAATTCACTTAAGGCTCGGCATCTGACCACATCAAACCGCATTCCTGGGGGCGGAGAGCTCAGGGCGGGGCTGCGAGGATGGAACACGCGGTCTTCCCTTACCAGGGCCACATGGGTGTTCAGAAGGATGAGCGACTGACAGGGGTCTTGGCCAGAGGCACCCTCGACTCTGACCGTCGTGTAGAGCAACAGCTGAGCCTCCGCCAGAGATGGGGCACCAGCGTCCAGGTTCCCATGAAGGAAGTAAATCAGGTCCACCAGGGTATTCTGGAACCTAGATGATACCCGGACTCCGTTTGCCAAAACTAAGTCAGGGATTTCTGCCTTCCAGTCAAGGGAGAGCTGGACCAGATCTTCCCGGAACAAGGGATGCTCGGCGCAGCCAGCGGTCTCGGACGCAGACGTAAGGACACACAGGAGGTCCCAGCATATTTGCTGGCAGAGGTTCTTGTTGTAAGTAAACACGGTGAGCAGCAGATTCTCTGCAGAGCCCAGGAGCCGAACACTCTGCCCACCGAAGCCAATGTGAATCTCCTGGAGCCCAGAGAGGGGCAGGGTGTGAAACATGCCCACGGAGCCCAGGGAGTCCAGAACCAGGGCGTATAGGGCAGAGCCGAACAGGAGCAAGCATGCAGGCCGGGGTGCCGGCTCCGCGCAGTTGGCCACGGCCAGCCAGTACACTCCTCGGGGTACATCCGTGTTGCCCCAAAGTTCTGGTAGGGAACCAGCCACCAGCTCAAGGAAGTCTGTTAAGGGGCATTCTTGAAGTTTCAGCATTTGGTCTGGGAATCGCACAAGGGTCTGCTTAAACACGGAGCCCCTTCTGGCACCTTCCAGTTCCAGGCAGGAGACAGAGCCCAGTGAGGAGCCTGGGAACTCAGTGGCCACGGGGCCAGTGGGCCAGCCTAGGGCTCGGTAGGGCACCAGGTTCCCCGCCTGCCCCACGGCCCCTGCCTCATCCCTGCTGCCAACCTGACCTTCCTTGGGGAGAGAAAGAGGTTCTGCTGCTGCCCCACCTATCTCCAGCAGCCTGTGCAGGGGTGACAGCTTCAGAATCGGCAGCCTCGTTAGGAAGGTCGCTGCCTGCGAGGTGAGCCGGCTGGGGTCGCAAAGGCTGCCCACGAGCCGGGCTTGGCCAACAGCCTCTGCACCTGCCCGTAGCAGGTGGCTCCTGGTGTCTTTGTAAATGTCTGAGACCCACTGGTAAACGAACCCCAACCCACGGCTTCCCCCTGGCTCAACAGTCATCGGGGACTCTGGAGAGCTCACCGCTCCAGCGGCTGCCTCCTCCCAGCGGAGCTTGGAGGCCAGTGCTGCTGGGGGGACACTGGCCCGGGGGACCCTTTCAGAGAGAATAAAGCAGAGGAGCTGGCTCCGCCAGGTCTGCTCGCCCCTGCCATCCACGGACACTTCCTGGGATGTGTGCTGCAGCCAAGTCCAGCTGGACGTGAGCCCCGGGCTGGGTCCACCTTGAGGACTCGTCGGCTCGCTGAGGCTTTCTGACTCACCACAAAAATGTCCCACACTGCTGGTGCCGCTTTTGCTAAGAGGAGAGGTTTCAGTGAGATCGAGGCGTTCTGGCTGAGAGTCGCCTCTGTTAGAATTGCTGGTGTGTGACGGCTCGTCCTCCGAGGGCCAAGCCCCCCGCTGGTCTGCTCCCCAGCCTGGCGCTGAGCAGCAGGCGGACGGGCCGGGGATGCTCCAGGTCATGGGCAGGCTCCAGTGGTGGTTCTGGTCCACCTCCCCCCTCTCCTCTTGGCCGGGGGCATCAGTGGCGTCTCTGGGCAGCAATGGGCCAGGACAGCTCTTCTGTCAAAAACAGGTGAAAGGGGGCTGTGGCATCTTTTGCGACTCTTTTTGCGTGAATGAAGATTCCTGTGGTCATTGGTTTTATCGTGTGGATTAATACAGAGGTTCAATCGATAACCAAAGCCATTTGTGTTGATTGACTCATGATTTCAGAATAGAGGATCTGATTCACACACAGAGCATCAATTTCCATATTTCATATCTTAATAGATTGCCAAGTATTTTGGTAGAAATATGTTAGATGGGACTGAGCCACAGTATCCATTTCTTGGTCTAATATTCTACTCTTAAAAAAAAAAAAAGAATTCTAAGGCCTTTGATTCAGTTTCCCAGGGGGCAAATTTAGTTGTGAAAATAAGTCCTTGAGTAAATGTCCAAAATGTAAGAGTAGCCGGGGGCATACTTAACATGAATGAGAAACTGGCAAGTATTCCAACCTCAGGTGTGTTTCTCTGGCCTCTCGGGGGACTCCTTCATGTACACCTGCCCTGGGGTTAGAGCACCATTATGGTGTTTGCAAACCAGGACCACAAAAGGCTCATGGCCAGCCTGCTACATGCTGGAAGTGAAAGGCAATGTCCTTTTCTTCACAAGGTCATCTCCTGAGGAGTCGGACTTTCAGAGGAAGATAGCGTTAATCCTGGAAGGGTCGGATGGAGGGTGAGACGGTCCGTCTCCTGTAGGACATCCACCCCTCTGTTGCTCATTCTGTTCAGTGATGTAAGATTTCTACCACCTCCTAGTTCTGCCTTTTTTTTTTTTTTGAGTTTTTAATTTAGGGATGTATGGGAAGGACAAGTCCCTCAGTGGAGGAAAATACAAGAAAAGCCTTATAAATCGTATGCCCAAATAAACGCTGGTCTGACAAGCCACTGGAGAAATAAGCTACCCAGCCAGGAGTGCTTGCTCTGTGCCACTGCCAGCACGGCCCATAGAGAGGCAGGGTCCCTAGCACACTGGGAAGCACTCGGGTCCACCTCCAAACCCCTCTCTGATCCTGATTATACCATTCAGCCTCTTAAATGCAGACCAAGGGAAAGGATACTGTTACGAATGAAAAACTGGGCAGAGGGTCTCCACCACAGCTACACACACTCCAATCAAGTCAGAGCAGTTTGCAACCGGCAGGATTCCGTTTAAGTTATATAATAGCTTGCCTTGCCTATTAGCCATTAATCTCACTGGGACTTCGAAATTCTAATTATGCAACTAAACATTAAGAAAATTTAATCACACAAGCATGCCGTAATTTAAGGCGACCCTATCAATCTGAAAAGTCATTACCTACCTCATATTTTAGCTTACGTTGAATGGTGCCATTGTGGAGTTTCTCATTATCCTGAAATGAAAATAAAAGCCCTCTATATTAAATTACAGCATGTTCACATAGAGGGGAAAAAAAGCTGATTTGATTAGAATATTTATGAGAACAAAATTCTAAAGAAACATACTTGTCATTCAACAATGACCTTTCTTGAAGAGTTTATATTTCCAAGGTAAACGTGACTATATGGTTCCATCTGCCTGTAAATGGAACTGAACCGTTTATTCCTAACCTTAAAAATCACAGCATAACATTAAAGGCAAGATTTCCTTAGGATACTTCTTAATTTGTAGGATAGGAAGGAAATGACTTCATTTTGATAAAGATCAACAGGTCACAAGTATATAACTTCTCAAAGGCAAAACTGTATTTCTACTTGGGATAATTTAGCAGTTGGATTAAATACTTACAAAATTGATTATAGTTTTGGAGAGAGCAAAAAGGTGTTATGTGTAGAATTTTTGTAAATTGAGGTAAATGAAACATTTTAGGAAACTTCATATTCACTTATGAATTTCCCCTATAAGTTCAAAGTGTTCAAATAAAGTTACTCCTGAAATAAGACTATCTGTAAACAAGCTCCACCCAAGTACTATTTAATTATTTGACAACACTTTATATCTCAATTTTCTCACTAAAAAACTGTAAATAAAAGATCACCACCCCAGCTCCTCAATGAAAAGTCACCTTGAAAACGACTGCCCCGATGTCCAGCCCCTTCACTCACCTTCCCGGTGTCCGCAGGTTCACTGTGGCCATCACCGACCACACGGTGCAGACCCTGAAGGCGTCTCTGGACTTCCTCTTCAATGTACGCATTGATCCTGAAAGCCCAGAAGATGGGAGTCCATGATCCCGACTAACCACACAGCACATCCTGAGATCCTGCTTACCACACCCTTGGCAATCGGAAGCCTTCTTTTTCTAAATGCTAAACATAGTTAACTCAGAGCCTCCAACCTTTGCCTTCTTTCTAAGAAATGTGACATCACGTGTTCACTATCAGGGTTTTCCTCCAACAAGAGAGGCCTGGACAAATTACCAAATCCTGGGAATGGAAGGGAGACTCAGTTTTCCCATCCAAATCCCCTCTGATGTCCCGGCAGAACTCCTGCTGTGGGCCAAGGGAGAGTCAGAGACCCTCCACAGTCTCAGGACTGGCCCTGAGACCCAGCACTTCACTCACCAAGCCTCGGCTTCCTCACACAGACACTGGTGATAACTGTCACAAAACACAGTCATCTCAGAGGAGTAAACGGAAAGACAAAGAGGCGGTGCAGCCTCCACAGATCTCCCCACTGGATGGCACGCTGTCTCACCTCATTCCTTCTGTCTCTCGCTGCACCTGGCCGTGAGACCATGTGTTTTACAGGTCTCTACCTTCCAAAAGGCCCGGCCAAGGGCCAAGACAGTGGAGGCCAGAAACAGCTGACTTTTGAGGCAGCTGTCAACCAAGTATCTGGCATGCCATACAGTACAGAGGGGAAACTATATAAAGTGCAGCCATCCACCCAGAAGAACCAGGGAGANCCAGAAACAGCTGACTTTTGAGGCAGCTGTCAACCAAGTATCTGGCATGCCATACAGTACAGAGGGGAAACTATATAAAGTGCAGCCATCCACCCAGAAGAACCAGGGAGAACAGAGGATTTGGGGCCCATCAAAATCTTTCCAGTGACTCAGGCCGCCCAAAGACAAGGATTTCTCAGTTCTAGGCTCCCGGCCCTGGGTCTACAAACACTGAATTCCACAGATTGTTTGAAATGTTTATATCTTAGCACACTAAAAAATTAAAAATCTGGTTTCATCTAAGTCTACACATAATTCTAGAAACATTTCTGTACTACTGACCATGGCTAAACGACTTTCTGATATGCTGATTAATATTAGAGATAAAATAGCCCAAAAGGATGGTGCAACGGTAATAGAACACAGTATTTACATTTCAGTATTTCAGTAAAGAAAATCATATGCAACTGAATATGAGCCAAGGCCTGCTATAAACAAATTCTCTCTCTGAACCTTTACTTAAATTTTAAGCGCCACAGAGGACAACAACCTAGGTTTAAATGACCTCAGAGGTTTGTGCCATTCTGAGTACACTTTGATATCTGAATAGCTATCTGCTAGTACCCAGGGCTCTGGACAGTCCAGTTTGAAAAGTCTTCATGGCATAGATGGGGTGAGGAACAGTCTATTTTCTTACAGGCAAAGAATGAATAGGTCGATTTAGCTGAAGGCTCCAAGCCACAGATCAATTCATGATGCCAACCAAGTCGAAAATCACTTTCCTATAGTAACATCAGATGTGCATGTGTGCTATTCATGGTCGTTCTGAATATATGGTATGGTCTCTGCAGTGTCTATTTGTAACCAATGACTTCTGTAAACTACCTGTCAGCACAAGGTCCATCTTGGTACAGTCCAATTAACTCTAGTTTGTTCCTCTCGACCTGGCCTGGCATCACTCCTTTCTGGTTTTCCGAAACCTTTTATTTTTTCTTTAAACATTTATTTATTTGGTTGCACCGGGTCTTGGTTGTGGCCTGTGGGATNGGCTTCAGTTAAGATCCCAATAGACCAAAGGGTCTGGAATTACTAAAGAAAAGGTCCATGTCCTCCTCATAAGGGTAAAGACAAACAGTGCGGCTCCAAGATGGAAGAGCCTGTCCATGGCAAGAAGGGCAGGAAGGGGCTGGGCAGGGGATGAAGCCCCTCTGCAGAACACCAAATCTGGAGACATTTGCAAACCAGGTGGCTGCCAGTCTTGCTGACAGTCTTGGCATCACACCTACAGGGTTAGCAGAAAAGCACCCTCCAGTGTGTGTATTTGTTTTGAGGCCCTACTTCCAGGAAGCATGGTGACAGTTAAGAGGTGGTGGAAGAGAAACACTCTTCCTTTACCCTGAAAATAGCACTGGCTCCTAATCCACAACCTCCAAAGTAGTATCAGTAAATCACCACCAAATGAGCCTGAAGAGACCTGTGTTCAGAACATCTGGAGAGCTTTAATTCAGAATCCTGAAATCACCCATCAAACACTAAGAACCCCCGGGGAGGGGGTGGTTTCTTTTCAGTTCACTGCCAGGTGTGGAAATCGGTGTCTACACAACCTGTGAACCCAGGAGTGATCCTTCACCAGAGTAAGTGCTACTCATCCTCACGGAGATGTAGAGGTGTGGGCAGGAGAGGGGGCAGGGTGGAGATCAAGAAAAAAGAATGGGGGAGGGCGGGGAAATCGGGCTGGAAGCCTTTTCAGTATCCCATGTTTGGACTTGGTTTTTGTGTGTGTGTGTTTTTTTTTTCAACTTTAGGATGGTGATTCTAAAACAAGGATTCTAAGGAAAAAGAAAATGAGGCTTAGCCATTAACTGATGTATCAGTCAGAGATACAGCACTCAAGGGGAGAAACCAAGCCATCAGCCTAACGCCCGGGGGCCTGGAAGGCATGGCCAGCGCTCACCTCTCCCGGTCCTTCTCCAGGGCTTCCTGCCCGGCCTGCTCCCCGCCGGTGGCCCGGGCGCAGCGCCTCTGCAGCGCGGAGTGCCTCCTCTCCAGCCGGGCCACCGCGCGCTCCAGCGCCTCGCGCTGCTGCTGCTCTCGGGACTCCAGGATCTCCTTCTCCTTCCGCCTCACCTTCTCCTCTTGCCGGGCCACGTTGGCCGTGAACTCGAAGGTGGCCTGCAGCTTCTGCAGCTGGCTGGCGCTGGCCTGGTACTGTGCAAGCTGCTCTTCCTTTTCTTCCATCTCTTTCTCCACGAGGTACAGAGTGTTGTCCAGGTCGAGAGGACCTCGATCGAGGATCTCACAGACTCTCTGCTTCTCCTCCGACAGCCTGGGCAAATGCTGCTGCAGGAGGTCCTGGAGCTGACGCTTCTTACACTGCAGTCTGCCCTCTGCTGGCTGCGTCCGCTCCACCGCTCCGGCCGCCCAGAGGATGTCCGCACCGCCCTCCTCCTCCTTTTCCGACCCCCTCAATTCTTCCTGGCTGCCACATGGTAAGCGCTCGCAGAGGAATTCCCAGTCCTCCACCTCCCGTTTCAGGAGGTCCTTCTGCTGCACCAGGTCCTTCTCCATGTTGGCCAGCGTGGCCAGCTGCCTTCGCTTGAACTCTAAGAACCGCAGCTGCGCCTGCTCGAGCTCCGGGCCGTCACCGCCCCCCTCGGCCCCGGCCTCCCTGGCACGCAGGAGGGCGGCACGGATGCCCTCCAGGTGCCGGTGCTCCTCAGCTGCGCGCTGCGCCTCCCCGCACCGCGGTGGCTGCAGCAGCTGCTGCTTCGCACGGAGCTGCGCCTCCAGCTGCGCCACGCGCACGACCTGCTCCCGCTCCTGCTCCTCCAGCCGCTGCTTCTCCTGCTCCAGCTTGGCGTACTGCTCCTCCTTTTCCCTCTTGAGCCGCTCCAGCTCCTGAAATATCTGAACCTTCTCGGCCTTCTCGTGGCTGTTGAGCTCCTGAAGGCGCTGGAGCTCCTCCTGGATGCGCAGGAAGCGTTCCTCCTCCTGCTTCTTCTTCTGCAGCTCCGTCTCTTGCTGCTCCCGCTGCCTCGCCTCCTCGAAGCGCTCCTTCTCGGCCAGCAGGTCCTTGAGCGTGCTCTCCAGGTGCGTGCTGCGCCGTTTGAGGCTCTCCTCCTGCTTGCGGATCTGCCGCTGCGCCATCTCCGTCTCCTGGCGCTGCGTCTCCACCTCCTGCTGCATCCGCTCCAGCGCCGCCTTGTCGGATTTCTGCTTCTCCTCCATCTCTTCTATGAGTTTTCTGAAACGTAAAGCAGTGATCGTTATTTGATCACTAGCTTCACACGCTGCTCTGACTTCTCCCTGAACTGATACATCATGGAAATGGACGTACACTGCACACCCTTCACTAAAATTTTAAAAAAGAGAACAACATCTTCCTTTTAATATCCAGTGGCCTGCTGTTTAATTTTTTTACTCTGTAACTGTCCAACATATCATTTGCCTAATCTTCTCAAATAGCCTCTGATATCATTTCTTTGTAGTGCCTATAAGCATAATGTGTTATGCATGATATAATTTTAAAAGACCCCTGAGCTCAAAGAGAAAGAGCCGTGCCCAATTTAAATTTAAATGTGAATAATTCTATTCAGCCCAGTGGCTAAAACTCAGTGGAAATTCAGTGACAAAATGACATTAAATAAAAATGCTTATGCTGTCCTCAACTCATCAGGGTCAAATATCAAAGTCAAGATAATCAACATTTCATTGTTCCAGGTCAAATAACTACACGCTGTTGAGCATTTAATCACTAGTTTAGGACAAATGGCAATCACCAAATGACCCAAAATATTAGTTTATTAATGCATAACATTGAAAATAATGGCAATCTCCACTAGAATACTTCAATGCATGATTCAAGGGGCTACGTGTCATGTGTCTGAAAAAGCAAAGGGTGCCCACTGGGTGCTAACACAGTGTTTCAAGGTTGGGAGGGATGGCCTCCAGGGCAAGAGTGTGGGTGCAAGGTCTCTCTCCTGACCCACCCAAGCCCTATCTTACACGATGCTGGGAGCTAAACCAATTCATCTGTAACCTCCAGACTCCACATTCTAGGAAATAAATATCCAGGGTACAGATTTTCTGTGGCCTTACTTTCTATGCTAGTATCTGTCGTTGGTTCATTTCTTGGCTTTTTTATATAGAACAGGGAAAAAAATACAGCTTTTTCAAAGAATTATATTCAGAACATATTAAAAAATCGTCTCCAAATCAATTAAATAACCACACACACAAGTCTGCACACATGTGCGTGCACACACAGACACACCCCAAAAGAAAAGGGAGCTGAGAACATGCAGAGGTGGAGTAGAGAAGGTTTTACAAATGGCCAATCACCGTAAAGGAAAGATGTTTAAAAAGTGAGAAGGCATAAGAAGGGGAATTGCCATTCTTTGGCTTTTTTAAAACTCCGGGGATATTATTAAGGAAGATATACGTTTTAGTTAAATTTGAAAACATCTATTATTTGGTGTATTACATTTCACGAGTGTGGTATATTTGCCTATTGACTCTATTTCCTCTAACAAGTATTTGAAGATGAACTATTTTTAAAAATTCAAACATTGAGACTGTCCTGGTGGTCCAGTGGGTAAGACTCTGCACATCCCAATGCAGGGGACACAGATATTCCCTGGTCTGGGAAGTAAGATCCCATGTGCCGTGTGGCACGGCCCCTCCCCCAAAAAAATTAGTAATTAAAAACAATTAAAAATTCAAACATGAAGCATAATTAGCCAGCTAAAGAAAAATGAGTTACAGTCATCAGATGTGTAAACAGACGGACACTGAGCCAGAGGGGAACGACACAGACGCAGGTGAAGTCCTAGTCTAGGACACCAATACAGGCACCCACCCCTATGGGGTATTAGTAAGACTCCGTATCACGGGGCTTACCTTCTACTTTCTAATTTCTCAAGCTCTTCACGCTGCTGCCGCTCAAATTCAAGTCTAAGAAAATCAAATGAAGAACACGTTACTCTTCTGAAAGTGCTTTTTTACTCTTTCTCTCCAAAGAGCATCACTTTGTCAAGCATGATTTTTAATCATTGTGGATTAGCAAGTTTAAAACGTATTTTCTGCTCTATAACTATGATTAGAAATTAGACATACTTTGGGGTGGAAACAAAAAACACTATATGAAAGTCCATATAGTGGAAACACTTCCACTATATGGAAGAAGCAGAGTTAAAGACGACTTCTAAATGAGAAGCATGCTGACTCCATGCAGTTTAGTCACAGATTAGTACAAAAAAAAGAAGAATCTCTACCTTAGACAAATGGGTCCTTTTATAGGGAAAAAACTGCCAGGGAGGTAGAGAGAGAGAGCACAGACATCAATTAAGAAGAGAATTAACTGGGGAAACATCACAAGAAAAGCAGTAAGATACTTAATAGCCAATTGTCATGCACAACGTCTTTTCATACGTATCACATTTCCCAACCACTTCTTCAAGCAAATACTCCCAAGAGTTGGCTGTTAGGTTTTGCACACTTCCCAGGATAATTATAGTGTTAATAATGAGTGCCAATAATAACTGCCCACAAAAGTCAAACTTATACTTTTACTACTTTATAGACAGTTCTACTGTATACAGGAGGATCTTGAGAAACCTACAATCAGTAATTATTTGATACAGCAGCTCCTGGGGGCTACAGAGATGATGAATGGACCACAGTGGAAGGAAAATAAAGGGAGCTAGGTCACTGGGCAATTTAAAACTCATTAAAATATGGATGACAAAAGTTGATTTCTTCTCAAATACTAGCCTGAATTACTTCAAGGTTGCACTATACTTTTTAAACAGCATGAACTGCAATTGTTAAATTTACCTTTTCTTGTTTTGGGGGATGGCAGATACAGCCAAAAAGCCACACTATAGAAAAAGTGAAAGGGAAAGGGAACATGAAGTTGTGTCTGACTCTTTGCGACCCCATGGACTGTTACTCATCAGGCTCATCTGTCCATGGGATTTTCCAGGCAACAGTACTGGAGTGGACTGCCATTTCCTTCTCCAGCGGACCTTCCCAACCCAGGGATCAAACCCAGGTCTCCCTGGGTAGACAGATGCTTTACCATCTGAGCCACCAGGGAAGTCCATTCATCGTCAACTGTTTTCCTTGGATAACATGCAAATCCAGGTTGGCAACAGTTACCTTTACTACGAGCTAATGAAATTTCAAACAGATCTGTCACCAACTGAATTTGGGTTACAACTGAAAGTAAGATGTCTCAGGGGCAGCAGTGGAGGTGGAGGGTTGGGAGCAGAACTGAGTGCTGTACTGAGAGGTTTACACATTTGCTTACTCTGCCTTCCAGCAAATCCTGAAGACAGCACACAGCATAAATCCATTAACATATCAGGAGCCCAGCGCTCAGAGATGGGAAAGAACTTGTCCAAGATAAGGAGGGTAAGACATGGAGGAACCAGGACTTGAACCCGTAACAGCCTGCTTCCAAAACATGATGATTCATTCATTTTATGAGCAATGCTTCCAGTTTATGATGCATAATAAAAATATTAAATCCTTCATTGAAACATCATTTAGGGTTATATTTATTTTTCTGTCAAATGAAAATGATCTGTAAGATTATAGGTACTGCCATCCATGAGAAGCCAATCATAAATCTATATGAAGAGTATCTGCCAATTTCCAAGCCTTATCTACATGCCATTACACTAAGTAGATGCAGGGCTTCATTAAAGTTCATATATGATCATTCTTTTTATATAATGGTAAACAGATCCTTGGGAATGATTCCTAGTGTGAGACTTGAGTACAGTTTAGCCTTCTTAGAGGTAGAGTCAAAAAAAAATCACTGGCTAAAACACTTTCAAAACCTGAGCATTTTCCTTGAATTGTCTTTATTCTCAATTTTTATTTTCTGTGAACATTGGCTCAACGTGACCATCAGAAGACAACACGGCTCTCCTCTGACAATGTCACAAAAGAATGGTCATAAGCCAAATGCTGCTCCGAGAGGTTCGAATGAAAACCTGTCACAGGACTTAGGAACTTCCCTGGAGTTTCAGAGGTTAAGAGCCTGTCCTTACAGTGCAGGGGGCATGGGCTTGAGCCCTGGTTGCTGAACAAAGATTGCTCATGCCCTGCGGTGCAGGAAAAAACAACAACACACAACAAACCCCTCTCGCAGGACAGCTCACAACTCAGGTGCTGAGCGTGCTGTGCCCTCAAACCTCTGCGGGCCTCATCCTCACTTGAGAAGCCAGGAAACTGAGGCCTGGAGTGCGCGAGTAGCAGAGGAAGGCCCTGAGCCAATTTGGTACTAACATCTGCGCCGACCTCTACAACTGCTGGTAACTGCGGGTCTCCAAGGGTTGTAACATGTGAGTTTTGGCATCTTCCTCTTCAGGCTGACACTCAGCACCTACGTGTTTCACTGAGCCCAGTGCCAGGTGCTGTGCAAGGCACAGGGGATACAGTGTCTCAGAAGGGAGCTGTGGCCCTGCCCTCACGGGGCTTCCAGTCTGTAAGGGACACTGGGGTAAAAACGGGAGTGCTCCCAGTGAGTCACGAGCCAGAGTGAGGAAGGACAGGGTTACATGTAACAAACGGAGCAGGTGCAGATCTCAGAATTTGGCGGGATGAGAATCCAGGGAACTTCCACCTAGGCTACGACAGTCTTCCTTGAGACGATGAAGAAACTCAGGAAAAGCTTCATAAAGCCACGTTCTGCCTTCCTGGAAGGGGGCGGGGTGGCATGGGAGGCACATGGAGGGAGGCAAGATCCAAAGTTCAACGGGACTACAGAAGCTATAGGGTGCGGGGCCTAAAAACTTATATTGAGGACTCTGAACTTGACCCCAAAGACAGTGGCAGAAAAGTATCTTGGAACAGAGTTGCTGGAGAGCCCACAGACAACAGGTGAGAGGAGAAGCCAAGAAACAGATCAGAAAGCCAGCGTCATCATGGGTACAAGAGATGACAGAGGCGGGACCCAACATAACTGAGATAAAGACGTGCTGGTATCTTCTGATACGCAGTTGTCAAGGTGACAGAACCTGGCAGTGGGCTGCACTGTGTCGGGAGGTGTGATGGGAAAGAAAGAATCAAAGACGGTCCCTGGCAGGGTCACACAGTGGGTGGGGAGGCAGAGCATTACAGCCAAGAGGTTGCGCTCAAAGGTCAGCTGGTCAGAATACAAAGGCTGGTGATCCTGAGGCTAAGCATGAGTTATTTAACCTTGGATACTTAATTTTCACAGACTTAGAAGAAAATAACAGGCGTCCCCTCAAAGGAGACAAACACCCATCCCATCAAACAAGACAGTTCCTATGAAACATCTGCAGTGTGCCTGCACATAGTAGGTGCGCAAGTCTGCGTCTCGTCCGTGACCTGAGACAAGGAGAAGCCCAGTGGGGAAGGAAGGGGAGAAGCAGCGGGGCTGCCGCGGCTGTGCTCAGGGCGGTGCAGGTGGGGGTGCTCAGCGTCCGCAGAAGAGTCAGGCCACACCCGTGTCTCACCATGGCCCTGTGAGCTAGGAGCCATCTTTCCCCCGTTTCACACTCGAGAAGTGAATCAACCGACTCCAGAGGCCACCTTTTGTCTCTATTCTGCCTTCAAGAAAGGAAGCTCAGTTTTACATGTATTGAATCTAATGGTTCCAGGATCAACCAAACTGAGCTGTCCAGCAAGCCGGGGGAATACAGAGATCTGGCACTTGGAGCCTTCTCAAGGACGGAGACACAGACCTGAGGTTCACCAGCATCCAGGCGGGAAGGGAGCAGAGATGGACGGGGTTACCCAGGACACAGGTGTGGAACAAGACAGTACCCGTGAACCATCTGCAGAGCGCCTGTACACAGTAGGGGCACAAATCTGCTTCCCGTACGTGATCCCCAGAGACAAGAAGGAGCCCAGTGGTGCCCACCACAGACACGGCAGTGACCGGCGGTGAAGGAGGGGCCCTCCAGGCTGAAGATGAGGGGTCAAAGACAGAGAGAGAGAAGATCCCCTTGATAAATAACGATTTCCATTTCCTCGAAATTAAGAGTTAAATAGATAAAGATGCTCCGTCTTAAACTTCTAAATAGTCTGTGGAGAGAATCATAATTACAAAATCAGGAACTATATTTTAAATATGAGGTGGTATCAGCTGTTGCTGGTACTGTTTGGCTTCTATTAAATATTACATATTTACTAATCATACTTTAAAAATGCACCTTTTTCCATAATCAATGATAATTATTTCAAAGAGCAAAATCTCAACAGACTGTAAAATATAAATGTGTGTTAATATCAAGGAAAGAGTATCTACTGTAATTGTACTTTAATATGGCTTCATTTTAAATAAGTATAATTCACTAACTTGCATTACTGGAACTATCTTGGCCCCAAATGCTAATTTCCTAAATGTTATAATTAAAAGGAAAATCACAAAAGGATATAATTTTTGCAGCTGTTTTTAGTGTTTTAAAATGACAGTTGGAAGTACATACACTGTGTTAGGGCCAGCATACAATCTATCTGATGAGACATGACCTCTTTTGTGCATTAAAAGACATTTAGCATTTGGAGACATCACTGCACATCTTGCGAATTATATCCCTGTTATTACTGACAATGAAAACACAAGGGGGTGGGAATTTCTCCATTCGCACCATTACACTGAAAGTGAGACTGTGATTATCAAAAGAGAAAAAGGATAAAAAGAAAATTTTTAATGCTTTAAAATCAGTGGCCATGAGTTTGATACCTCTCATTTCACTTTCTGAAGGGGCCCAGTCAACACTTGAGTGGCAGCTGCAGGGGGAAGTGGGCGAGACATGGATGATGAGCTCAGACTAGGAGGGAGTGCTCAACCTATGAGGGAGAGGGAAGGGGAGGCAGCCCCCAGAGGAGGTAGGAGAACAGGCAAGGGAAAAGTTCTTGGTCAGTGGGGAGGCCGGGCTTTTTCCTATGTGACTTGCAGGTTATCATCAAATCCAGATATGACCTCACGGGTGGTCAGTCCGTGAAGGTGCCCAGGGCCCTGCACTCATGTGATGCTCTGCTATCATCATCCTGAAATTCTTAATACTACACTTCATTATGCACTGAGCTCTGCAAATTATGCAGCTGGTTCTGATCAAGCATGTGTCGTTTCTGAAAGAATCTCTGTCTGCTCTGTTGCCGAGATGTTTGGACCCAGTCCAGAGTCTGGTAAGGATAAATGGAAAGGTGCTGGAAAGATCTAGTGTAGAAGGTTCCCTTCTCCTGCATCCTTACAATGGACTAGATTTTGACCACAACCACAACGGGTCCTATAGTGGTTTAGCCCAGAAAGGCCAATTTTCTCACTACCCTTCCACCCTCGGGAACTCCCTTCCAGCCAGTCTCAAATCACCATGGAAGTGAGTTCGACTCTTTGCAACCCCATGGACTATAGCCTACCAGGTTCCACCGTCCATGGGATTTTCCCAGCAAGAAAATCATCGTAGAGAAAGCAAATCCCACGGAGATGAGGGGATCTGAAGACTAAAGATAAAGTTTGGATTTGGGTGTGACAGTTTGCACAGGTCCCATCCACCTATCTCTCTGACCTTGAGAACCTCGTCATTCAAGATGTTCTTTAAAGACTGAGCAGAAATCAGATGTTACCCCAAGGAAGGCAAAGGGAAACTCATGAAAGAAGAACCTGGCCCTTCTTCCAGACTAGACTCTGCCTAGAGAGGCCCTGCAGTCCTTCCTACGAGCATCAGAAAGCTACCAGCAGGCAAACCAGCATGAGAAAGCTACTTGTAGAGACACATGAAACTGCCACATCACTCCTCGATTCCCCCTTTCCCCCTTCAAATTATGCTATCCTATAGCACAGTGTTCTGTTCATACAACTGTAATTCCAAGAGCTTACATCAACTGCACAATGCAATCTGATCTAGGAAGGTGTGAAATTAAACCCCTTTAAGGTAGACGTCGAAGATTATAGTAAAAGTATCCCCAGTACTCTGGGAGTGGTTTTCTAATGAACTTTCAAATCCTTAGTCTACAAAGTACTAGTAAAGATTTCCCAGAAGCCAGTCTTAAGCCTTCTGTATTGCAAATAGTAAGTGCTCAAAGAAACGAAGATTGCTTTAAAAAAAATAGTAAAATTTGATACCATAAGCATTTTAAGTTGAGCTTCTTCGCTGCTTATTTCTCATAATAGTGGCATAACCTGCTCTAATAAAGACAGCCAGAACCACGTGTTAAACCCAGGAGACCTACCTGATCAAACCTAAGACCACAGGTAATTACAACAAAATGGGACTCAAGAGAGCAAGCCATCAACCTGGCACACACCGCTGCATCCAGCTCCTGTCCTCCTGATACTGTACAAACCAGGAGACTGAGGCCCGGGGAGGCTCAGGGAGATGCCCAAGGCGACCTCCTCTTCACAGAAGCCAAGAGACAAGTCCACCACTTCCTACTCCTCCCTCCATCCCTACCTCAACTCTAGAATTCTGTCTCACCTACTCAACCAAAGCACAGCAGCCTGCACCCCAGACACAGCCTCCCAGAGTTAAAGGTGGTCCACAGTTCCAAGACAGACCTCTTCCCGTCAGACACTCCAGAACAGTGCGCCACAAGGCATGTCCCCGCCTTCGTTCAGCCATGATGGTCACACACCCAACAAGCCATTAACAAGCCCCTACTATGTGCAAGGTAGCGTCTTAGACGTACAGAACGGATAAATTGCCTTCAGGTCTTCAGAACGAACAGTAAGGGAAATGAAATATGTGTGCATATTGATCACACGGAACGTGAGGAGCCCAAAGAGAAAGTCTCATTTTTAACAGGAGTCGGGGTGGAGGGAGGACGGTTACAGCTGCAGCGACGGGAGGAGGCTGCACCGTTTATCTGAGCTGGGCCTTCACAGATGGATAGAAGGACGATGGCCACGATGTGGGGAGAGGGGAAATCAGGTGGAAGAAAAACAGCAGGAGGGAGACGAAAGAAACAAGCAAGGCCCTGAGCACGAAGCAGAGGGGCCAGTGGTTCATGTTGAGACCTGACAGAAGCCATGACAAGCTTTAAGGACTAAAGTAGCCAGAGCTACAATCACAGAAAAAGCTGGGTCACTGCCCAGAAGGAGCTGAGATCATCATTCCCCCGACCTTGAGACTCAGCTAGTCAGCATACTCCCCACAGCCTGGTTAGAGCTAGCCCAGATAACATGAAGAGTTCCTTAAGCGAGCCCGCAAGCACAAATATTAGCCAATTAATATATGCCAAGAACCCCTTGCAACCAATCCGCCCTTGCCAACTCCCTGTCTTTGTTCTAAGTCTATAAATACTGCTGTAATTCAGGGGTCGGGGCCCTCTTGCCTTACTCCACTGTGTTGGAAGTGGCAGAGTGCCCTAACTCGAGTTAGCAATAAATAAACTCCCTTCTTGCCTTTGCATTGCCGTGGTGGACCTGTTCTCTCAGTCTATTCGGAGACTTGGACTCGGAGCATAACAGTTCACTCATCATTAGCTCACTTGATCAGCACGCCATCCATGTCCTAGGCCCTGAGACTCCGCAGAGGGAACCAAGTCCCTGCCATCGTAAGCCTTCCATTCTTGGGGGGGAAAGGAGGAGGGTGAGTGAAAGTGTTAGTGGCTCAGTGCAACTCCCATGGGCAACAGCCCTCCTGGCTTCTCTGTCCATGGAACTTGCCAGGCAAGAAAACTGGAGTGGGTTGCCATGCCCTCTTTTAGGGGTATCTTCCCGACCCAGGGATCAAACCCAGGCCTCCTGCACTGCAGACAGATTCTTTACCATCTGAGCCACCAGAGAAGCCCCTGGGGTGGGGGGAGGGGGTAGCTCACTAACAGTGAGACTTTTATGTAGTAAACGCTGTGAAAAAGACTGAAGTCAGGAAAGGGTGGGAGAGCTAAGGGAAGAGCGTGACCACGAGGATGCAGCTGGTGCCACACGAGGGGGAAGCCAGGCCAAAGACCAGCGCACACAACAAGACTAGCGTGATGAAAGCTGATGGAACCAGGGAGCAGAAACGGAGCGAGAACAGCTGTGGCCCAAAGCAGGCTGGGGCCCAGACCCCGGGGCCATGCAGATCTAGAGGACCGACAGAGCCTTGTCCACCAGGGCTCCTGGAGAACAGAGACCACCTGAGCTGACTCGGTAACCTGAGGGCCTTCCGCAAGGCACAGAGCAGGTATTCAGCTCTGGGGAGAGCTTTGAAGTCAGTGTCCTGAGACTCAGAGCCTGACGCTAGTTACAGAGAGTGACAGAACGCTTGGGCGAGGAGCAGACCGACATTAGCCAGGGCAGAGCTCTCTGTGCCCTAAGAAATGATACCCTGCGGTGCTTCCAAACTCCAGGCGAAAATGATTAACTGCAGCAAACGCGGAAAATACAGTAAGGCCCTTCACCATGATCGCAACGTCTTCGTAAATGGCTTTCAACACCACAGCTGAACACACACACCACACGAGAAACCCTTTCCTCTTCATCCATACCTTGGACAGATTCCCAAGTCATGAACTAACACCCTACAACACAGTTTAATATCATGCAACCTTAGAACACAGATGCACCATGATTTCCAGGAGCAATCTCTAGGCTGGAAATGTACATGGTAGATGATTCTGATTAAACAGTTTGGTGGGATCCACGTGGGGTCACCAAGGAAAAGGTTCATTTATGAAAGGAAAAGCTGTGCATATCTGTGAGTACAGAGAAAGAGAGGGCAGAGGAGGGGGTCTGAACATTTTAAAAAGACCTGAAATGCACCACAGCTCCTCTGCCCTGGCAAGACAACCCTGAGGTGAAGAGCTCCGGTCTGCTTTGCACACCTGTGCTCCTTTGACGCTGAGTGCTAAGGGACACGATGCTCCCGTGCTCAGCCAGGCAGGGCTTGAAACTCATGGACCGAGGGAGGTCTTGGCAGCACCTGTGATCTCACGGGGCTTTCCTGTCCATCCCAGCCTGCCCTGCCATCGTCTCTTCTAGGTCTGAAACTTCCCAATCCTTATTTCCCTCTGACATCGCTCTCCGTCCCTCCGTTTGCTACTATAATGTAAGCTGAAACTGAAAGAAAGTGAAAGTGAAGTCACTCGGGTGTCTCTGACTCTTTGCGACCCTGTGGACTGTAGCCTACCAGGCTCCTTCATCCATGGGACTCTCCAGGCAAGAATACAGGAGTGGGTTGCCATTTCCTTCTCCAGGGGATCTTCCCGACCCAGGGATCGAACCCGGGTCTCCCACATTGGAGGCAGACGCTTTAACCTCTGAGCCAACAGGGAAGCCAATGTAAGCAGAAGGCACTGTCAAATGGAGAATTCCAGGGTATGTGGATTTAGCTGATAAAATAGTAAAGCAGGGGACTTCCCTGCTGGCCCAGTGGTTAGGACTCCACACTGTCAGTGTTGGGGGTGCGAGCTGGATCCCTGGTCAGAGAACTAACATCCCGTATGCCACGTGGCAAGGCCAAAAAAGGGGAAGAAAAAAAAAAAGAAGAATAGTAAAGCAGGAAAGATTTACACAAGCTCATTAACTGCAATGTAATAAAAAATTTGAGCTTCCTCAGTGGCTCAGTAGTAAAAAATCTGCTTGCAATGCAGGAGACTCAGCTTTGATCCCTGGGTCAGGAAGATCCACCGGAGGAGGACATGGCAACCCACTCCTGTATTCTTGCCTGGAGAATCCCAAGAACAGAGGAGCCTGGCGGACTCCAGTCCATGGGGTTGCAAAGAGTCGAACGTTACTGAAGTGACTGAACACAACCAATAATTTATGGGGGCAAAAAGAAGAAATAGTCCCAAAAGTCATCAGTGATGAAGAAAGAGTTACATGGTGATATAAACATCGAAGGAAAACAAGTCTTCAGTGGCCTGGGCACAAGCTTCCAGGAAAATGGGAAAAGGAAAAGCCAAACATGGAGCTGTATATCAAATGTGAGCTCAATGTTGTTTTTTAAAAATACTCTTTCTAATGCATGATTACAGTACCCAGTGTACAATTAAATATATAGAGTATAAAATATAAGTAAATATTACAAATATAAATCAGTCATTATTTCCTGGTGGAAGGATTGTGAATACTTGTGATCATTTTATTCATTTCTGAATGTGTTATTTTTTGTAATAAGCATTTCAATTTATAATGAGACAAACTACCTGTTTCAAACATTTTTCTTAATCTACCCTGATTATAGCAACCAGCTTACTTCCTTTCTGCTCCTACAAATTTCTAGTTCATTTCCATTCATCTCCAGCAATGATGATGACTAGCATCAGTAGATCATAAAATCTGGGGGCTGCTGATGGTGACTAAATATCTGAGGTCACTGATGTGGGACACGGCTTTTCAAGGTTAGCATGATGATCTGGGAGAAAAGAAGGGGGCGGAGGGTCCTCCTTCGGGCACAACAATTCACACACACACAATCAACAATTACTTCTCAGAACACTTACTTAGAAGCAGGAGCGCGTTATTAAGAAAAATCAAAGCTTTTCACTAAATATACTAAAAATATTTTACTAAATACACAGATCAAGAGCCAGCAAAGAGCTGCACCGAGAGACACCGTCTTATCAGCTATTTTAAGTGCCACCACAGGACTTCCTGGTGGTCCAGTGGCTCAGAGTCCCCCTGCCAATGCAGGGGGGACAGGCTCCACCCCTGCTCTGGGAAGATCCCATATTAACGTGCAGCAGCTGAGTCTGTACTCACAAACACTGAGCCTTCCGTCCAGAGCCACTGAGGCTCAACTCCTGGGTGGGCACCCCCTAAGCCCATGCTCCGAAACAAGAGAAGCAACTCTAAGGAGAAGCCTCTGCACCGCAACTACAGAAGAGCCCCCACTCACCACAGCTGGAGAGAGCCTGTGCACAGCAACGAAGATCCAGAGCAACCAGAAGGTAATCAATTAAAAAAACCAACTTACTCTAGTTGTGGACTTGTTCTTTATCTCTGACAGCAATGAAGACCCGGCACAGGCAAAATGATGAAAATAATAATGATGAAAATTTAATGATGATAAATAAAAGGAAATGCTCCGAGTGAAGAGCCAGGGAAATGAAATCTGGGTTGGGGTTGGCAGGGCCTCCCTGAGGAAGTAACATCTAAGTGACTGGGATCTTATCCTACTGCATTGCACAGGGAACTCTGCTCAACATTAACGCAGCAGCCGGGCCGGGAGGAAGACTTTGGGGCAGAATGTGTGGCTGAGTCCCTTCACTGTGCACCTGAAACTATTACATGGTTAATCAGCTACACTCCAATATAAAATTAAAAGTTTACAAACAAACAAATAAACCGAGATCTTAGAGACGATGTGGGCTTTAGCGTGTGAAGACCAAATGGCCACAGGGACAAGCGGGCCAAGAAGAGGAAACGGCATGTTTCTAGCAAAGGCCTGGGAGCAACAACAGACACGTATGTACATCAGGAACCCATGACTGAATCGGCAGCAAGGTCTGATCAGATGAGTCGACAAGTTACAGACAGCGTGTGGCAGATAATCAAATCAGTACAAGATGCTGCTTCAGAGGAGAATCACACTGCTGTGTAGGATGAAGAGGAATCCACTACCTTCCACCCTTGCCTGTAACTTCCATCCATCACTGCTCAGGGCAAGTCCCTTCCGCAGCTACCGCATAATTCAGCTTTAGATCATACAAGTATATCAATACAACAAGGGAAACAGAAATGCCGCCACCGCGCAGACAACACGAGGCTAAAAAGGGATGGAATGAAGACAGATGGCGCCTGGAACTCTACAGCTCATGGAAAACAGAGGCGCTCACCATCTAAAGTGGCTCGCAATGGAGTTACTTACATTCAAGGACAAGAAAGAAAAAGGCTCAGTCAGCACAGACCTCACTTTACCACACTTTCACAGATAACTGTCTTTTTTTTTTCCTTAAACTGATGGTTTGTAGCAACCTTACATCAAACAAGTCAACCAGTGCCATCTTCTCAGCAGCAGTTACTCACTTCATGCCCGTGTCACAGTTTAGTAATACATTTCATACTGAAAACGTTCTCATTTATTGTATTTGTGATGGTGATCTGATCAGTGATCTTTTATGTTACTGTTGCAAAGACATTATGACTCACTGAAGGCTCGGATGATGGTAAGCATTTTTTAGTAATAAACTTTTAAAATTAAAGCACGTATATTTTTTAGACAGAATCCTACTGCACACTTAACATACAATTATAATGGGAGTGCATGCATGCATGCTAAGTTGCTTCAGTCGTGTCCGAGTCTTTGTAACTCTATGGACTATAGCTTGCCAGGTTCCTCTGTCCATGAGACTCTCCAAGAAAGAACACTGGGTTGCCATGCCCTTCTCCAGGGGATCTTTCCAACCCAGAGACTGAACCTGTGTCTCTTACATCTCCTGCACTGGCAGGCAGGTTCTTTACTGCTAAATAAAATGAAGTAACACAGTATAAGCATAATTTTTAAAAGGATGGGGACACCAATCACTTGGTACGACTCTCTATAAGGCAATATTTGCTCTATCATGGTGCTCTGGAATCCAGCCGGTCGTGTCCCCGAGGCCTGCCAGTAACTGATGCTGCTCTCTGTTAACGGCAGGAAGAAGTTCACTTCTTTCTGCTGCTTCATCACAAGTTCTCCAAGACAGTGCATCTTGCAAGCTATTTAAGGTGCTCTACGGCAACTGCCAAGTGAGTAAATGGTCCATGAAAAAGTGATACTACTGAGACCAGACACGGGAAAAGGAAGTCAGCCTTGTAGCAAGGCAAACTTTTGAAAAATAGAAAGCCCAATAAAATAAACCAGCAGAGACACAGTACAAAACACATCAGCTAAAACACAGATTAACTACCAAATCAACAGCAACAGAAATATTTCCAACTACATGCGTAAAACTTTCAAACTCAAGGTCAAGCAAGGAAAAAAAGAAAAGATAAAACAATGCCTAAAGTCCCAGAGAGTGAGAGGGAAGAACAGAGATAAATGGGGGTGGCGGGACACTGTGTCCACGAGCAATGTGATCGTCCCTCCCAGGACCACAGTAAGGGCATGATCACACCTGAAGGTGCAGGTCTTCCCAAGGGCATTTCCAGCTATGACCAGCTATTTCTCAAGTGCCTTCCACATGGGGTATGAATTAAGGGGAAAACCTAGTCCACATGTATTACATGGCAAATAAAGTGCTACGCTGGGTGCTGAGTGAACAGATTAGATCCTGCTGACGGGCATCGAGAGGGAAGCAAGCTCAGCAGACAGAAGAACACACCTTGTTACTAATGTCTCCTTACTCTTTCCCTGGTGTGATGCACTTATCCTTCCCGTGGAAAGAAGGTAAGGGGAGTGGGAGGGAAGGAGAAAAGAAATGAGCACGGAGAGTGTAAGGAAGAAACCAGGAAGGGGTTGGAGAGAGGATGGAAAATGAAACCACTTTCTTTCCCTACAATCACTGTCTGCTGGTAAGAAGTCTGCACCAGCGTCTGGGTGCCTCTGGCTTTCTGCATCGCAATCTTGAGGACTCTTCATTCAGAATCTAGCTCCTTCTGGCTTTACATTCCAAAATCCCATCCCTACTCTTAACCTGAAAGGAGCAGGAAGGCTGGCACTAACCACACACAGCGTGGAGCTCAGCACAGGACAAACCAGTGCCTGCTGGATCCCTGCTGCTGACCAGGATGCTCGGAACACGCTTGCAGAGAGAGCCCCTGTAGAGGGATTCCCTACACCCTAGCTGTTGTGAAGACAGCCAGGAGCTGCACCCAGAAGGGTGTGCTCATACTGACACAGTCTACACTTCTTTCAAAAGGATTCCTTTCGAGTTTGCAAGCAAAGGGAAACTCTCAGATGGTATTGGTAGGAAATGAATAGTGGTGATATGTACAACCATCCTATAGAACAGTTTGTGAGTGTATATTAAGAGCCTTAGGACATATTGTATTTACCCTCTGGCCTGGTAATTCTACTTTTCTCTCCCTTGAGGAAGCAATACTCATGGATCAGCACAAAGATTTAGTTACAAATGTGTTCACCCCAATTGCTCATCATAGCGCCAAACTACACAGCAGAAACACCTACCAACAGAAGATGAGTGAGGTACGGAATGGCCATACGAAGGAATCGCACATGGACTTAGAATGATACAGGAAGACACATAAGTGCAAAAAACTCTCACAAGTCCAGTGTGAACCCATCTGGTAAAGGAAATATAAAAGTATACATATGTACACATACACGCACATACACACACACAGAGAGACAGACGAGACTAGACAGTGGGGCAAACAGAGGTACAGACTAGAATATACAGCGACATGTTCACTGCAACAATTTCTTTTTTGCTTGTTTGTGATTTCTAAATTTTCCATAATGAACACATGAAAATAAAAAGTCAGGTTAAAAATAATCATCACTCAGGGGCTTCCCTGGTGGTCCAGTGGTTAAGACCTCTCTGAAACTGGAGCCGACTATACAGAGTGAAGTAAGCCAGAAAGAAAAACACCAATACAGTATACTAATGCATATATATGGAATTTAGAAAGAAGGCAGCGATAACCCTGTATGCGAGACAGCAAAAGAGACACAGATGGATAGAAAAGTCGTTTGGACTCTGTGGGAGAGGGCGAGGGTGGGATGATCTGGGAGAATGGCATTGAAACATGTATATTATCATATGTGAAACGAATCGCCAGTCCAGGTTTGATGGATGATACAGACTGCTCAGGGCTGGTGCACTGGGATGACCCAGAGGGATGGGATAGGGAGGGAGGTGGGAGGGGGGTTCAGGATGGGGAACACATGTACACTCAGAGCAGATTCAAGTCAATGTATGGCAAAACCAATACAATATTGTAAAGTAAAATAAATAAATAATTAAATTTTTTTTTAAATGAAAAAAAAAAGACTTCTCCTTCCAAAGCAGAAGGTGCAGGTTCGATCCCTGGTCAGGGAGCTAACATCCTACATGCCTCGTGGCCAAAATACCAAAACATAATAGAGAAATGATATTGCAACAAATTCAATAAGGACTTTAAAAATGGTCCACATCAAAAACAATTTTTCAAAAGAATCATCACTCATCTGTCCTCATCCCCTGATGTCAGTGACTTGCCTTGAGACCACCTTCAGAGTCAGGGGCCATGCACAGCTCCTGAGCTGGCCTTGACGCCCACCAATCCCATCCCAACACTTCACTCCATGAAGCTCCCTGGACCACTTGCCAAACACAGGTGTGATTTTTGACTTTAGGTATTTTCGGTCCAACTGGATTTGAAACCTAGGCATTTTTCCCCTTCAGAATTTAATTATCCACATACAGTATATCCATTCATGCAGGCTCCCCTCTAGCTAGTGCTTAAATAAAAATTTGTGCTAATGCACAAATAAAAATTTCTCCTTTTTACTTTCAATACTGAAATGAACTTGGAATGCATATAATTTTGCTTTGAGCACTTTCTAAAAGCTGTGAAAATGCCCACACTCTGCCAAGTTAGTCGCCTGTTTACAGCCTCAGAGTGAGACAGAGGACACCTGAGGAGTGGGCTTGGTTTCTTCTTAAAGACACTGGGCCACTGAGGAGGACTGTTTCCCTGCAGTGAAATTGTTTCCTGGCAAAGACCCTGGCTGGGCGCTTCTCCAAAGTGGAGCTCCCTCCTGAAAGAAATCCCTGGGCTGCTTCGCCTCCTCCAAAAATCCTCTGGCACCAGGCACCACCCACGTGTGCACACAAATCCTGGCTTCCAGAAAGCCAGCAATGCGGGCCAGCAGTCAGTTCCCAAACAAGGACCTTGGACACAACATACCCAACGGCCTGTGCCCACTTGGGCCAATAAAATGGTCTTGGGTAACAAAGATGTCACTTCTTAAAAGTCAAAATCTTGCTGTGATGCACAACATGGGTTTTTTGGAGAAAAATTCTCTTTGGAGAATTACTAGGCTGCCTGTGGAGACCAGGTGCTTTGAAGATGAGTTGGGTCTTACTGGAAATAATCATTTGCAAACCATATTTAATTCTTCCAGAGAACTCTGCTCTAATAGGCACTGTATGCTAAGTAACAAACATTTTTAACCTACTGCAATAAACATACTCAGATCTACATGATACCGAGGAAACCGAAAGATATGTGAATGTGTAACAGTTAAGGAAGTCACAAAATGTGTAAGAAGTACATCTGTGCGCATGAAGCCTCACAAAGATGAGGCCCAGCTACACTGGAGACTCTCGTGTGGGACCATCTAAAGCATGAGGCCCTGGACACCTGTGAGTGCAGACAGCTCTTGCTGCTGCCAAGTCTCCATCTCAGGGAACATCTGTGATGTGCTCACTACATGCGAGATGCTGGAGACTCAAAGATGAGTAAGGCGTGGCTCCTGCTCTCAGGAAGCCTGGTGGGCAAGCAGGCAAAAGCGCTAATGACGTGAACTTGGGAAGAGCTATGCTGATAAANCCTGTGTCTTGCCCACGTGAGTCCTGGCCATGTGTCTCCAGGTGTCTCCCAGTCTGTTCATTTCCCTTCCTCTTAGGCCTCTCTCCCACCCAGTGCTGAGCCGCCTGCATCTTTGACCCAGATGGCTGCAATAGTCACCTGCCTTGTTTATCTACATCTCCTCTTGCTCTCCGGTTCATTTTCCAAACAGTAGAAAGAGTTGGGCTTGAAACTCAAGTCCAGTCCCGTGAGGCTGCTGGTGCACAACGGCCTTCAGGGTCTTCCTGTTGCCTGGACATGAAATCCAAGGCGCCTCACTGTGTGCTGAGTGACTCCACGTGCTCTGCCCCTCCCTCCCTCTTGAGTCTCATCCTGGGCAGTACTCTCCCTGGTTTCTGCTTCTCTGTCTCCCGTCATCATCGTCTGTTCCTGTCTCTGCTGCATTTGCTCTCCTGCCCCCCCAACCTCAGGAGCTTGTCTGAGACGCTGCCTCCTGCAGGGCGTCCTTCTGTAACCTCCCCTGTGCCCCGCTCCGTTCTCAGGTGCCCCGTGAGCCAGAGACAGCGCCTCTCTCCTTCGGTTGCAGCTCTGCGTTTGTTGGTGAAGTTGTTTGCTACGTGACCTCTCTCTCCTTATGTACAAGCTCCCTAAGGACAAGGCGTGTGTCTAGCTTGTTCCTCTTCGCATCCTCACCCCGAGTGCTTATCACAGTGATGAGCACAGTAAGTGCCCACTCAGTATTTGTTGAGTGAACAGATGCACAGCGGCACCATGTAGGAAGGAAGCACAGTCCGTAGGTTTGTTCAGGAAAGGAGTACCGTGGAGGAAAGAGAAGGGACCAGCCCTAACAGAGTCCCTGTTGTGTGCCAAGCAGTTTTTACACACTATTTGGATGGAAGCAAGGAACAGTCACCGGTGGTTTTGTTTTCTTTTATAACTCCTCGAAGAGATTTTTATGTGTATTTCATGCACATACATGGGTGGCAAGATTATTTTTACTCATTTAATACAATATGAAATATGTCTCTGAAATACTGTCCTATTTTTCCATTAACATATTTTAGCAGTTTTCACCTTGCATGGCTGAACATTTGATTAACAGGAAAAAAAATTCGATTAGAGGTAATTAACACCTCAAATAAGATTGCCTTATTAATCTCTAATGTCACTTTAAAAGCATTAAATGCACATATGTCCTGGGCATGGCTGTTTGATTTTTGACTTTCTGTGTGGCACACGGTTTTGAGTCCCAGTCATAAAAGGCATGGGAAACACCTTTCTTCATTATGGTCACGGTGCCTTTCCATAACTGGGAAATATGTGAATGCAGTTTTATGTGAGGAGGATAAGCAGATTGTTGGGTGGATAATATCCACTGCTGCCCTTCTGAGTCTCCCCAAAACTGTGTCCTTCTCCTCTTGGCTCCATTTCTGCTAAATAACCGCAGTCACCAGAACCAGTACTTCGGCTACTCCCTTGGTTATGATCCAAACCCATTAGGCTTTAACTGTTCTGAATTTGAAGCTCCTTTGAGATTCTGAGATAGTGTGTGAAGTAGGCATATGGCTATGCTGGTCTGAAGCTCCAGAGTGGCCATGTGGGATATTAATGCTACTCTCAGGGCCCAGGGGGAACTGGTACCCAATAGACTGATGGCTGTGGCCAACCAGAAGCCACGTGCCCTGTCCAGGGCAGGCAGCAGCCCAGTGACAGTATTGACCTTCTGATACCAGATCTCCTAGTTTTTGAAGGGAAGCCAGAAACTCAGACTTTTATGTGAGAACTATGGAGTTTTCACTGTTGATTTTTTTTTTTTTTTTAATTTGCGTGGGATACACAGAACACATCCAGGACCTGAATTTTTTTCTTTGACCTTTGTGTTGCAAATTCTTTATCCTGGCTGCTAATCCTCTGCAGTCTCTTTCTACCTCATCTGTCCAATATGGGTTCTTGCTGCTATTTCAGATGCCCTGTGTCTTGGCTGGACTTGACTCTCCTTTCTCCAGACTCAGGAGACCCATTCCTGGTCTCAGGCTTAGCTCCTCTCCCCACTCACCCTCACATGGGGCACCTCTCTTGTCCTCTGCTTGTCCTGTGAGACCCAGCAGAGGACCTCAATGCCAGAGTCTGTTTCCCCATTCTGCACCCTGTACTCATCACTTTGATCCTTCATGGTTGAAGACTTCCCATACAAATGTCTTATCTTCACAGATATGCTGCCTTAATTTTCAGGGCAAAGATTGGACACGGGGTCTGTTCTGAAGGCTTGATAGACTCTCAGGTGTGATATGTGCTTGTGTGCTAAGCTGCTTCAGTCACATCCAACTCTGGGCACCCCGTGGACTGCAGCCCACCAGGCTCCTCTGTCCATGGGATTCTCCAGGCAAGAATCCTGGAGTGGGTTGCCATGCCCTGCTTCAGGGGATCTTCCTGACCCAGGGATCGAACCTGCGTCTCTAATGACTCCTGCATTGACTGGCAAGTGGGACCAGCTCAGATAGTACATCTTTTAAATGCTTCCAGGGACGGGGAGTTCACTGCTTCCTGTGATAACTGTGCAAGCTTTGGACAGCTCCGACCTTAGAAAGTGCCTTTTTGCTTATTAGCTTGGTCAAGCTGAACGTTGCCTCCCCACCTAATGATTTATTTACCCTTGTGCATGTACATTCCATCCTTTTGCCCTTTGTACAGTTTGGACCCTTGTCAGTCAGAAGGAGCCCTTCTTGTGTGTCTGATGTAGCCATTTCAATTTTAACAGGATTTTCACAAGCAGCAGCATCTTTACAGGAAATAGATACTCCACATGCACGTTTTCTTTCCTGTCAAATTCTGAGGGAGATTTTAGTAACAGTGACCTGTGCTGTGGCAGTTTCACTGATTTTTCTTTTGAAAGTACCATCTTTTGAGGTTTTTGCTTTCATTGGCATTAATAAACATTTCCTAAATTGGTGACCCTATGCTTTGCTTTCCCAACATCTCTTTGGTGAACTGCTTTCTGTTTTTCTTCTCAACAGTCAAAAGTCTAATTATTTGTATATTAGGTTTTAAATTTTGTATGATTTTGTAGTACTTAAACCCCTCACTTCTGCCCTGGGTGACATAAATATTGTGACACTTGGCTGTAAAAAAATAAAAGCATTTTTGAAGGTTTAGTATTGGCTTGTGTAAGTAGACTTTTGGGATGAAAGCCTCCTCTCATTCCTGGGAATCCCATCTCAGCTGCGGAATTCCATGTTAGAGTGTCCTCCGCTGACCAGGTTGGTCACTCTAAACTCATTGCTATTTCTGTGTGTTCACAGGTGCCATGATCCTCTTGGGAAGAACCAACATGTTTCGTTTTAACCACCCAAAGGAGGCCGCCAAGCTCCGGGAGAAGAGGAAGGTGAGCAGCGTGGAATCTCAGGGAGCCAAGTCCACTCTGGGGGGCCCTGGGGCTGGGGGAAGAGGGGTCTCTGCTCTGGCTCCAGCAATTAGACTTCCTGGGGCAGGAACCAGCCTGCAGCCTGGATTGACTCCAGAGAGTTGGGTTCCCCACAGACGGTGGGCTGGTGGAGTAGGCTAGTGAGCGAGGTCCCGTGTGGAAGGAGACAGGCGGCTCTCCAGCCTCCTCTTCAGCCCTGCGTCCCTATCCCCCGAAAGGGGGTGGACACCCTCTCACATTAAGTGGAGGGTGCCCTCCACTCGGGAGTGTCTGTTTTAAGAGTTACTTCCACATCAGAATCACTTTCATCCAAAACTTTGCTCACTGCTTATTTTCATTCCCAGTAAGTTGGGTTTTTGATCCGGGTGTGAAGCAGAGATGGGGCGAGTTTAGGACAGTTGAACAACTGGAAGAGATGGCAGCGTGTTTAGGTGGGGACGTTCAGGGGCACTTGAAGCTCTAGATGGGGATGTGGGCCGAGGACCAGAGAGGGGAGGGAAGGGGCGAGAGGGAGGGACGTCTGTCTAGCTCTAGTGCACCATACTGAGCTCAGATGGAGGAAGAGAATGCAGTCACAGCAGAGATGTCTGTGAGGCAGGCACCGTGCGGAGCCTGCCTGGGAACCACTTTGTGTCCACAGAGGGTTTTGGTGCCCCCAAGTCACAGATGAGCAAGAAGAGAGACTGAGACTGGCCTGGCCTGTGCCCAGCAAGTGGGGATCAGGGACTTGAACCCTGAATGCCAGCCCAGATGTGTTAGCCCCTCAAATGGGGTGTCAGCCCCCCACCCTGAGTCACAGCCCCTCACACAGGGTGTCAGCTCCCGCCCTGAGTCACTCATCCCTCACACGGGGTCAGCCCCCCGCCCCGAGTCACTCATCCCTCACACGGGGTCAGCCCCCCACCCCGAGTCACTCATCCCTCAAACGGGGTGTCAGCCCCCTGCCCTGAGTCACAGCCCCTCACACAGGGTGTTAACCCCCCATCCTGAGTCACATGGCCCCTCATACAGGGTGTTGGCCCCCTGCCCCGAGTCACTCAGCCCTGTGCCTCGGCCTGCTTTTCCAGGACTGCCGGGGTCCCCAGTGACCTAGATGGGAATATCCAGAAAGCGCAGTCCCCACGCCAGCCTTCTCTGGGCTGCTACTTCTATTCTCTGAGCCTCCTGTCTGCTCAGCCCAGGTCTCCCTGGAGGGCCCTTTGGGGACCCCGTTGCAGGGAGGAGAGGGAAGGAAGCAGGCCTGCTTGTAACCTTCTGTGGGAGCAGGGCACAGCGTTCGCTCTCCCGGTCTCTCTCCTCCTCTCCGTCCCTCTTTGTCACTCAGCAGGCATGGGTGTTGCTGCCAGGGCCCTACTCCTGCCAGGGCACGGGCGTGCCAGGGATGCCAGGACATCCCCTTCCCTGGATGCAGCAGCAGGTCAGGGAGCCCCTCGGGGCTGAGCGGCTCCTGTGTGGGGGTGAGACCCCGCTGGCCTTAGCTTGGGTCCTCGCTTCCGGATAGACCCCGGGCCTGGCTGCTGCAGCTTCCGTCCTAGAGGGTGCAGTTGTGTGGGCTCCTGGGGGTGCTGGGCCCCTCACTGCCTCTCCCCAGGAGAGAGACGTGCGGGCAGTTACCTTCTCCTGCCGCGAGGTAACCGCTCTGCCCTGTGTCTGCTCTTAGAGCGGCCTTCTGTCCTCTCTCAGCTTGTCCATGAGCGACCTGTCCAAGTCCCGTGAGAACCTCTCCGCCGTCATGCTGTACAACCCAGGGTGAGTGCACAGCGGCGGCACCTTCTCTGGGGTCGTCCCTGTGGCTGCGTTTGCTCTGTCAACCCCATTAAAGTCACTTAAGAAAAAAATCAGGTAAATAAAGCTTCTGCACTCAACCTTCCTTTATCAAATCAACCACAGCGATTTTTCAGGCTCCTTTCCAGCGCTCGCTGTGTATGAGTATCCTATTATGAGAAGAATCATCATTGGTAAGGCTCATCACAGCTTCCTTCTTGTTTTCATAGCAGTCTAATATTTTAGAGCTGACACATGGATTGCTCCACACACGATCCCTTTGGCTCAGGTACTTTCGCTTCATTTTGTAACTGTGGTGTAATCGCAGAAACAGCTTTGGTTCTTAGGGCTTCAGGTGCCCAGGGAGTCGTGCTCACTCCTTCCGGTCTCTAGGAGGCCAGAGACCACACGCAGTGGTGGTTTCCGTGAACTTGGTGGTGGTGACCTGGAGCAGTTAGCCTAATTGCCTGAGTGCTCCATGGATCCATTCGCAAAACGGTCATGAAAATGCCTCAAAACAGAAAGGTGGATGCAAGGACTTTGGGGTCCTTGCCAGGTGTGTGAAGAGTCTCTCATGTAAAACGGTGGAGGTAAATCTCATAGCTAAATGTGTTAAAGTTGACAACACTGCCATCTTCCAGAACTGATGGTCCGTTGGTTGCCACTGTCCTAGGCACTGTCCTGAGTGCCTTGCCTTCGTCAGCTCCTGTATGTCACAGTGACTCTCTCTCTCTCACATGTAGAGAGTTCATACAGGTTTGCTCGCCTGTTTCAGGGTCAGAGCCATGGTTTGAGCCCAGGTCGGCCTGATGCCCAGCCTGTGCTCTGACTCTGTTCCTATCTGCCTTTCCCCATGTGGGGCACGGTTTCCCACCTGGGAACCAGTTCCATGGCCCATTGCCCCCAGCTCAGCACTTCTCACAAAGTCTGGATACCTTGTCCCTCAGCTCAGGTCAGTCCTCCTGTTTGTGGACAGTAGACACGCCTAGAAGGACTTTTCTTCACTTTTGTAAGAGTTTAAAGCTGGGAGGGGTCCTTTCATCATGTTTCTGGATTCTTCTTTCTCTGCAAGCAGGCTGAAGCCCAGGTCTGGTTGGTAGACCACTGGCTGCAGACTCCTGGGCCCTCCCTCCTTGCAGAACTCCTGGACGTGCACACAGGCTGGTCTCTTCTATGTCAGCCCTTGTCAGCGCTGCTCATGAAGCCTTTCCATCTTATGACAGGGTTACTGAGAAGAGTTGTGCTTGTTAGGTAAATCTGTCTTGGACTAACCCTTGGTGATTGCTAAGACCCCTGAAACATGAGAACAGTCTCAGAGCAGCTGGGTTATTGGTACTTGGGAAGCTCATCAGGTTGTTGATCTTTAATTAATTCCTCCCTGTGGTTTTAGCAGCAGCTTTCTACCACGACTGAGACTATGTCTTTCACATGCTCACTTTATTTGGGTTTAATGTAACATGCAGGTGTTTGGGTTGTCTTCAGTTTAAGAAGCACGTTCCCATCTGTTCAGTACTGTGGGGCTGCTTGAATCTTTGGGGTGTGTAGCGTGTTTACATGGGTGGATTCATCTCCCCGCTTGGAACCCATTTCTTGTCCCAGGATTCAGGTACCGGCTTCGTTGTCCTTGATGGTGGCAGCTTCGACTGAGTAGGCTTGACAGAAACACGTGACTGTTCCATGCCTCTGAAAAGAGAAAGTGATCTGCATTCCGCCTGAGCTCTGGGATGCAGTGTTGCCAGCTGTGGGCCCCGCTCTCCCAGGCCTTACAGATGGGATCTCCTCCAAACGCAGGAGACTGTGCTGTTCTCTTAAAACTGACGCTGTTTTGTTGCTGTTTGCTTGTGTTTAAGCTACAGTGGTTTTTCTCAGTGTCTGTGAAATGTAGGTCAGAATGTAATAGCTTCGCCCTCCGAACTTTTCAGTGATCTCTCCTGGTCTGAAATCTAAGATCCCAGGCCTCAGTTTACGGCCCCACCCTGTTGACAGCTCAGCTCTCCATCATCCATGCTGGACCCCACCCCACCCTTGTGCCCCTTGCTCTGGGCACCAGCCGTTCCGTTTTTCCCACTTCGTCGCTCAGGATGCCTGGACCAGTCATGCCTCTGGGGCTCCTCCTGTGCTGGTCCCAGAGCCTGGTGTG
>SJYW01022356.1:948759-965783 GCA_006410735.1 Raphicerus campestris
GAGGTCCTCTGCTGGGTCTCACAGGACAAGCAGAGGACAAGAGAGGTGCCCCATGTGAGGGTGAGTGGGGAGAGGAGCTAAGCCTGAGACCAGGAATGGGTCTCCTGAGTCTGGAGAAAGGAGAGTCAAGTCCAGCCAAGACACAGGGCATCTGAAATAGCAGCAAGAACCCATATTGGACAGATGAGGTAGAAAGAGACTGCAGAGGATTAGCAGCCAGGATAAAGAATTTGCAACACAAAGGTCAAAGAAAAAAATTCAGGTCCTGGATGTGTTCTGTGTATCCCACGCAAATTAAAAAAAAAAAAAAAATCAACAGTGAAAACTCCATAGTTCTCACATAAAAGTCTGAGTTTCTGGCTTCCCTTCAAAAACTAGGAGATCTGGTATCAGAAGGTCAATACTGTCACTGGGCTGCTGCCTGCCCTGGACAGGGCACGTGGCTTCTGGTTGGCCACAGCCATCAGTCTATTGGGTACCAGTTCCCCCTGGGCCCTGAGGGTAGCATTAATATCCCACATGGCCACTCTGGAGCTTCAGACCAGCATAGCCATATGCCTACTTCACACACTATCTCAGAATCTCAAAGGAGCTTCAAATTCAGAACAGTTAAAGCCTAATGGGTTTGGATCATAACCAAGGGAGTAGCCGAAGTACTGGTTCTGGTGACTGCGGTTATTTAGCAGAAATGGAGCCAAGAGGAGAAGGACACAGTTTTGGGGAGACTCAGAAGGGCAGCAGTGGATATTATCCACCCAACAATCTGCTTATCCTCCTCACATAAAACTGCATTCACATATTTCCCAGTTATGGAAAGGCACCGTGACCATAATGAAGAAAGGTGTTTCCCATGCCTTTTATGACTGGGACTCAAAACCGTGTGCCACACAGAAAGTCAAAAATCAAACAGCCATGCCCAGGACATATGTGCATTTAATGCTTTTAAAGTGACATTAGAGATTAATAAGGCAATCTTATTTGAGGTGTTAATTACCTCTAATCGAATTTTTTTTCCTGTTAATCAAATGTTCAGCCATGCAAGGTGAAAACTGCTAAAATATGTTAATGGAAAAATAGGACAGTATTTCAGAGACATATTTCATATTGTATTAAATGAGTAAAAATAATCTTGCCACCCATGTATGTGCATGAAATACACATAAAAATCTCTTCGAGGAGTTATAAAAGAAAACAAAACCACCGGTGACTGTTCCTTGCTTCCATCCAAATAGTGTGTAAAAACTGCTTGGCACACAACAGGGACTCTGTTAGGGCTGGTCCCTTCTCTTTCCTCCACGGTACTCCTTTCCTGAACAAACCTACGGACTGTGCTTCCTTCCTACATGGTGCCGCTGTGCATCTGTTCACTCAACAAATACTGAGTGGGCACTTACTGTGCTCATCACTGTGATAAGCACTCGGGGTGAGGATGCGAAGAGGAACAAGCTAGACACACGCCTTGTCCTTAGGGAGCTTGTACATAAGGAGAGAGAGGTCACGTAGCAAACAACTTCACCAACAAACGCAGAGCTGCAACCGAAGGAGAGAGGCGCTGTCTCTGGCTCACGGGGCACCTGAGAACGGAGCGGGGCACAGGGGAGGTTACAGAAGGACGCCCTGCAGGAGGCAGCGTCTCAGACAAGCTCCTGAGGTTGGGGGGGCAGGAGAGCAAATGCAGCAGAGACAGGAACAGACGATGATGACGGGAGACAGAGAAGCAGAAACCAGGGAGAGTACTGCCCAGGATGAGACTCGAGAGGGAGGGAGGGGCAGAGCACGTGGAGTCACTCAGCACACAGTGAGGCGCCTTGGATTTCATGTCCAGGCAACAGGAAGACCCTGAAGGCCGTTGTGCACCAGCAGCCTCACGGGACTGGACTTGAGTTTCAAGCCCAACTCTTTCTACTGTTTGGAAAATGAACCGGAGAGCAAGAGGAGATGTAGATAAACAAGGCAGGTGACTATTGCAGCCATCTGGGTCAAAGATGCAGGCGGCTCAGCACTGGGTGGGAGAGAGGCCTAAGAGGAAGGGAAATGAACAGACTGGGAGACACCCGGAGACACATGGCCAGGACTCACGTGGGCAAGACACAGGGACCAGGAGGTGCGGAAGACGGCTCTCGCCTAGGCTTCGCTGTAACTAGCTGGCTAGGGAGCTGTTCACACCAAATGAGAATACCTGAAAAGGATCAAACTCGGGTTGGGGCAGAAATACTGAGTTTGGTTTTAGACATAATGAATTTGAGATGCCTTTTGCAGGTAGAAGGGCGTGAAGCTCCAGAAGAAAGGCTGGGAGCTCTCTCAATCTGTCCATCTACCAACCTACCCACCTTCATACCTACTTACTCATATACATATATACACATATACACATGCATATTTTTGATAATCTGGTGCTCTGTGCTAAAATATAGAATATTTTACGATGTTTTCCTGATGTTGGCAAGTATACTTTTGAAAGGACACCTGGTTTTTGTCAAGTACATTCTGTTGAATGATGGAAATTAAGAAATTTAGAAAGCTGGAGGATTAAGAATTGCTTTTTAATCCTAACAATAACCCCAAATTTTTACATATGAGATACAGACCTCAAAATATATAGACAGATGGCTATACACACATACATATGTATATCTCTATCCAAGGATCTATGCATATACACGTGTACATATAAACACATGTATCTCTACAGATACTAGGTAGACATGTGTACATACACATGTGCATATATGTATGTGTGCATGTGAGTGTGCTACATCTCTTTCTATATATTTGAGTCATCTCTAACAAAGGAAGCCACAGCTGTGGGAAAGTCACCTGAGAAGAGGACAGAAAGGTGGGAACCAAGAGAGCCCAATGCCGAGTACCTAAAGGAACTCAGCTTTTAACAGCTGAGTAGAAGAGGATGAACCCCTACAGTGAACAGAGAAGGGCCATCTGAGGGGGAGAAGAAAAACCTCAGAAGCCATGGTCGTGGTCGAGGTCTCCCGAGTGCACAACTCATTCAAGAAGTTTGTGTATTCTTCTGTATACTTGACACATGAATCAACTACACTTCAATAAACAAAACAGAAAAAGAAGCTGTCTGTGTGTGAAGAGAAAGAGTTCATGGTAGCTGGAGCAGGGAGATGACAGATCCCATGGGATATTTTTGTGTAAAGGAGACTTGTGAGTGTATTTAAAAAGCAAAAAGCGGAAGGGAAAGAGGCAGCGAAGGGATGGATGACAGCAACTGGCTGGGCAAGGCCTTCGTAAGAGACCCGGCGCCTGTGTTCCGCCTGCAGTAAACCCTCAAGGGCTCAGCGCTCTCATCAAGTCCTCAACACTTCCTTTTAGATCTCAGATTTTCTATGATTGACTCCTTCATCTGAGGTTAACGCGCTCATCAAGTCCTCAACATTTCCTTCTAGATCTCAAATTTTCTAACTATGATTGACTCCTTCATCTGAGGTTAACGCGATTAATCACAGTAGATGGACTTTCTGTGATGCACTTAATTTGCATGTTCAGAGTGTAGCTAAACCTTCTTGAAATATATGATGGCATCTTTGAGATCCCTTGAGATCCTGTTAAATACTTGAGGACAGACAAATCCCAGGCAGTCTTAAAAGGGGATGGAGCAGAAACAACATTATAAAAGGTAGACAAAGATGCTTGTTAACAGCAAAAACAGCTTTACTGACATCTTGTGAATGAAACCACTGAATAAGGCTTCACAGATTTTCTGTCTTAATATTTCAGGCACGCTGGAAAAAATTAATCACGTACACATTTCTAGTGATTTCTAAGGAGTGTCTTGATAATAATCATTAATATCACTATTAATTACAGTCGTCAAATTTCATGTGAGATTTTTCTAATTCTGCTACAGCCCAAATAAATCAATTGTTTGAAATCAAATGGTGTCAAATAAGTATTTCTGAAGCGATGGTGTTTGAATTATTTCATTCTGAGTTACCATTAATAAAAACACAGAAGACAGCTGTATTCCCAAAAGGGCATGGTCAAATGTAATATGAGCTTCCTGGCCAAAAAACAGGGACCCATTGGAAACTCTGCTTCAGGGCTCCAAATTCTGCATTTAATCCTAGTTCTGAAAGCCCCTCCTCGGCAACTTCCTCCCCAACATACACACAATGTAACACCTTGCTCAACCACGCTCAGTGAAGGACAGGTATTCATTTTTGATACAACAGTGGGAAAAGCAGGGTGCGATGAGCGGGTGGGAGGGAGGCCCAAGGGGTAAGGGATATACGTATACTTGGAGAAGGAAATGGTAACCCACTCCAGTATTCTTGCCTAGAGAATCCCATGGACAGAGAAGCCTGGTAGGCTACAGTCCACAGGGTCGCAAAGAGTCGGACACGGCTGAGCGACTTCACTTTCACTTTCACGGCCGACTCTCAGTGCGGTACAGCAGAAACCAGTACAATACAGTAAAGCAACTACCCTTCAACTAAAAATAAATTTTAAAAAAGTTTAAAGATTAAAAAAAGAAAAGAAAAGCTCATCTGGAAAAATTTTCTGGAATGGTATCACATGAAAAGTTGAGTGAGGCAGAAAAGGTGAAGCTCTTATTTCCTAGTTCAAGCTAAAAGAAACTTTCCTTGTGTATGATAATTTTAAGTCATAGAAAAGATCTTTAAAATACTTAACACTAAAATAAGTTAAGATGACAGAACCAATTAGGGGAATCTGACAGAGTCTAATCTCCACTAACGTGCCAATACTTAAGAACATTTGACATAACATGTCCTAGGTCTTGGACTCTTGTAACACTGGCTTTTAAGATACCTGAAATACAGCAATTTCCCTCTATCTCAAAAATGGTTTTGGGCAGCAAGACAGGGAAGACTTAAGATTTGTCATGGTGCTGGTGGAGGGTATGCAATTTTTACATGAACACTAACAAATTCTTACAGGTCACATGGCTTGGGGCTCACAGCTGGTGAGAGACTTGCACTGGGCACGATGTATAGCAGGTATAAAGCTTGTCATCAGATTAGCATCTGTCATCATTAGCATCTGTGAAGGATATAAATGCATGTGACACCTTACCAAAAAGCCACCTGGGCCCTGTACTCTTCTTTTCAATGTTAATATTTAAACGTGGATTTGCAACTTCCTGCTGTAGATAAACCACTTTTTTTTTTTTTTTCACTTCGTCTCAGATGTGTCAGACTCTTTGTGACCTCATGGACTGTCCAGGGAATTCTCCACACCAGAATACTGGAGTGGGTAGTCTTTCCCTTCTCCAGAGGATCTTTCCAACCCAGGGATCAAACCCAGGTCTCCCACATTGCAGGTGGATTCTTTACCAGCTAAGCCACAAAGGAAGCCCAAGAATACTAGAGTGGGTGACCTATCCCTTCTCTAGGGGATCTTCCTGACCCAGGAATCGAACCAGGGTTTCCGGCATTGCAGGCTATACTTTACCAACTGAGCTATCAGGGAAGCCCCTTGTTCACTTTTGGTGAAGTGAAAATTGCAAATTAGATTCTGGGACTCTGGAGAATAAAGAAAACTGATTTTCGGTCTTCATTATTGAGATTTCTAGCCAAATAATCGACAAGGATCATTTGCTCCAACTGTGTACACAGGTTCAGTGTGAAGCTTTATAAAATTTCAAGATGCGCCAGTGCCATCCCTGCCAAAGCAATCTTTAGTTGCATGTGTGTGGGTGTGGGGTGAGTGGGAGATGAATCTTTGCCTCTTAAAACCTCGGGGGAGATACAGTAGACAATAAAATATGAGATTCTGCAGCACTGAATGGAAGACAGTACACTAAGTGGTCAAACCCTCAGCACAGTGGCCCTTCAATATCCANGAGTGGGAGATGAATCTTTGCCTCTTAAAACCTCGGGGGAGATACAGTAGACAATAAAATATGAGATTCTGCAGCACTGAATGGAAGACAGTACACGAAGTGGTCAAACCCTCAGCACAGTGGCCCTTCAATATCCATGGGGGTTTGAGTCCAGAACACCGCCTCCCCCCACCCCCAGGGAGACAGTGTCCGGGACGCTCAAGTCCCTTATGTAGAAAGGCCTACTGCCTGCATATACCTACACACAGCCTCCTGTACACTTTAAATTACTCCAGCTTCCTTAGAGTATCTAACAGAATGTAAATGCTATGTAAATACTTGTAAATACAATGTAAATGATATGTAAATAACTCCCAAAGCATGGAAATTTTCAAGTTTTGCTTTCTGGAACTTTTTCCCTGAATNTGCCTGCAATGTAGGAGACGTGTGTTCAATCCCTAAGTTGAGAAGATTCCCTGGAGAAGAAACTGGCAACCTACTCAAGTATTCTTGCCTGGGAAATCTCATGGACAGAGGAGCCTGGCAGGCTACAGTCCACAGAGTCACAGAGAGCTGGACACAGTTGAGTGTCTGAGCATGCAAGCACCAGCGATATTCTGGTGGTGGTGGTTTAGACACTAAGTCGTGTCCGACCCTTGCGATCCCATGGACAGAAGAGCCTGGCAGGCTACAGTCCATGGGATTCTCCAGGCAAGAATACTGGAGTGGATTGCCATTTCCTTCTCCAGGGGACATTCCCAACCCAGAAATCGAACCCAGGTCTCCCGCATTGTAGGCGGATTCTTTACCAACTGAGTTACAAGGGAAGCCCAACAATATAATAGAGACTGGTAAAAAGATGGAAGCTGCTAGTGAACCAGAAATCCAGTCAAATGCAGAGTTAAAACAGTTAAATTATGTTACATTTTAATATCTACAGCCTCTGTTCTTGATATCTTTACTTAAAAATAGTCTCATGAAAAAAAATTTTTTTTTAATTTTTTAAAAAATGGCTTCATGAGTAAAAGTCAAGGTCGTTTTTGGAGTATGAATACCCTGCTGTTGTTAATCTGTGTCCTTGTTATTATTGGGTTTTAATAAAGTGCATATACCTTTTGAGGAGTTTGGTTTTTCTTTTCTTTCTTTAAAAATAAAATCTTATAGCTGAACATCCTTCTGAATTCCTGCCTGATTAAGCCCCTCCCCACTTCTCTCCAAAGATTAACACTATTCTAAAATAGACGTGTGTCCATAAGATCTAGCAATCCCCCTCCTGGGTATATACCCAGACAAAGCCACAATTCTAAAAGATACAAGCACCCAACATTCATATCAGCACCAGTTACAATAACCAGGACTTGGAAGCAATCTAAATATCCATGGACAGGTGAACAGATAAACAGGAGATGTGCCATCTATGGGGTCACACAGAGTCGGACACAACTGAAGTGACTTAGCAGCAGGAGCAGTGGTACATACATAAAATGGAATATCACTCAGCCCATTAAAAAGAATGAAATAATGCTATTTGCAGTAATATGGATGGACCTAGAGAAAAACAAATACCATATAATATCACTTAGATGTAGAATCTAAAATACTATACAAATGAACACATGTATGAAACAGAAGCAGACTCACGGCATCAAGAACAGACTTGTGGTTGCCAAGGGAGAGGGGAGTAAAGAAGGGATGGCGTGGGAGTCTGGGATTACTGAATGGATAAATAACAAGGCCCAACTGTATAGCACAGAGAACTACATTCAATATCCTGTGACAAACCATAATGGAAGAGAATATGTAAAAGAATACATATGTATAACTGAGTTACTTTGCTGTATAGCGGAAATTAGACACAACAGTGTAAGTCAACTATGCTTCAGCAAAATTTGTGAAGAAGTAGGCATGTGTCTCATTCATATCTTTTTATTTTTGCTACATGTTTTGTTAACCACAAACAATATATCATATTTTCTCTGTTTAAAAAACATGTTCCAGTTCTTACTTTAGTAATCTTCAAAAAAAAAAATTCAAGAAAATTTAAATGGAGAATTCTAACCCTTAATTTTCCAAAGAAAAATACATGTTTTTCCCTTGAAGGAATCTTACAGTCTTAAAGTGTGCAGGTTTTTTTTAAAGTTACCATTTTACCTCTCTTCTGTAATGCCCTGAGACATAAAGTTGGCTTACATTTCTCTGCCCTAAGACCTACTGTGGCATTTATATTCAATGCACTGTGTTTTAATGCTTTAGCACTTTTCTGTCAATTTCATTGACATCCACACAGAAAGCTGCTGAGCAATAGAGTAGAATTCCAGAGGAACTCAGCCCATCAGGTCTGAAAACCATGCCACCAGGGTAATAAAACAATTAAGAGTGCCCTGAAGGGGAAGATAATCCTGACAATTCAAGTTAACCTTGAATGCCAATTAGGACTCCTACTTTCCTAGGACAAGTCATAGCTTCAATATGAAGTTCAAAAATTCAGTTCCAGCCATTGCTAAAACTCAAATACGCATATTTTTCAGATGGACTTTTTAAGATTTAAAAACCACTTAATGAAAACACTGCACAGGAGATACGTTTATTATTTACCTTCCATGCTCCATTCCACAAGAGAACCAGAGACATAATCATCACTGCATAAACAGATGGCAATGGAATGATGAAGGAATAACGCTATTAGATAGCATCCTGGACTCAGTGGACGAGAATGTGAGCACACTTGGAAGCTTGGCTTGCTCTGGTCCATGGGGTCACAAAGAGTTGGACATGACTTAATGACTGAACAACAATGGAATTATAAGCCATTTCCATGAACTAAATGAATAAGCTAGCAATTCTTATGGGATGATGGGAAGATAACTCCAATACTAAATACTGAATTTTAGGCTGTTCACATATGAAACAAGATATGCTCTAAAAGTCCCTTTTTCAGTATGCTGTTTAGAATTCTGGAATCATTTTCTCACAAAAACATCATTACACATAACATTCAGCTTCCAGGAAAATCCACAAGAGACTAACCCATAACATGTCAGGTGGTCACTGGAATCCCCTCAGCAGCCTTCTCAGCATCTAGTGGCCAGGACTGTGGGTGCTGTAAGTTCCAGAAGCTCCAGGGAAATACGGCTGGAGCAGGGAATGCACAGGAGGACTGCCTGATGGCCGGACAAAAGAGCCAGGCAGATCCAGCAGCGGACACTGACATCTGTGGGCTATTTGTATTCAAGCACTGCTCATGCTAAAGAATGTCCCCAAACCAACCTCAACTATAACTCCTTCTCTAACTCCCTGTGAGTGATTCCACAGACACACCAGGCTGCATCTGGAAGAACAGTGCACTCAGAAGTCCTGGAGCCAGACAACAGAATTCTGTGGGCCTCTTTTCCACCCAGTTTTAAATCAATATCTTCCTTTGTGCCCAAAATGATCAAAACAGATGATTATAGAATAAATATAAGAAAGGTTTTTTTCCTTTCTGTTTTTGAGCAGTTAATATATACAGCTACGTTCAGAATTTTATATACATGAATAAACATAGTTCAACAAGCACATAAATTAAAAATCTTCAAAGTTTTATTGGAGAAAATAGATGAAAGTTCAAATATGAGAAGAGGCATAGTGAATAAACCCAAGTGTCAAGATGGAAATACACTGTTTTTTAAATGTGAGCAAACTGAATGAAATTAGAATCTTAACTTCTCAAAGGACATTTTAGTACAACAAAACAATTCTAAAATTTCTTTGAAAAAATTCAGAGGCATGAATAGCAGAAAAACTACCCAGATAAAAACAGACATTATAGCATATTATAATATAATATATAAGTATTCTAGGACTGATGATGAAGCTGAAACTCCAGTACAGCCACCTGATGCAAAGAGCTGACTCATCTGAAAAGACCCTGATGCTGGGAAAGATTGAGGGCAGGAGGAGAAGGGGCGACAGAGAATGAGGTGGTTAGATAGCACCCCCAACTCAATGAACATGCATTTGAGCAAACTCTGAGAGATAGTGGAAGACAGTGAAGCGTGGCGTGCTGCAGTCCATGGGGTCACAAAGAGTTGGACACAGCTTAGCAATGGGGTAACAATAGCAACATAACACATTAAGCATTAAAACTGTGTAATAAAGGCACAAAAGTAGAAACACAGAGTCCTAGAGCAAAGTAGAGAGCCAAGAAATAGACATGACTTTTTATTTTTGGTAAACTCAGTTTCTTCAAAAGGAGGTGGTGGGAAGGTTTATGCTAATGGTATGCCAATATGGGGAAAAATTAAATTAGATCTACACTTTATACACCAGTGAACCTCAGAAGCATGAGATATTTCAAAATGATTCCGGAAGTGTACTCATGCATTAACAAGGATATTGAAAACCAGTACAAGTTGCTTATAAAATTCTGTAACAGTAAACACAGTCATCGTCACAAGGGCACCCCCCTCTGACCTAACTGAGGGAGACACAGCCCCCACAGAGGTCTCTGCTGGACATGGAGACACAACCCTTGCCTCTCATCATGACCCCTGCACCACCCTGCTGCCTGAAGTAACAGCAGCAGGACCCTCACCTGAGGTCCTGAGGCCCTGACAGAGGACAGCCAGGCAGTCTGGCTGTGGTCCAGACCCAGTTGCAGAATTCACTTGCGGGGTCGCCTGTCAGCTGTGTGCTCTCTAGTTAGCCCTGCTGTTCACACGAACGGCCCGCGTGTTCCCCGGCAGGGGCTGCCACTGAAGAGCCGTGCACGCTGGCGTCTTGGCTGCCAGCCAGTTACGGTGCCTTTCTGGGCCCAGGGCAGAGTCAGCCTCTCACCACGATTAACAGTGCTGCCTGGCAAGCACTGCTGCCCTTACTGCCAGGGCCGTTGTCCAGGCTGCAAAAGAGCAGGGAACGCGGCTGTGGTGATGATCACCAGTCTCTCACTGCGTCCTCTGTTTGGCCTGGTCACCTACTCCCGCTGACCCTGGGCGTTCCTGGCCAGTTCCAGGGCACCAGCTATCTCCCAAGCTCAATTAACCTTGAAACTGAAAAATACTGAGAGTGAAAAGTGATGGAGACATCAACGGCTAGATGAATGGGTGGATGATGTGGAGAGGGTCCATGGGCGGGTGCTCCACCAGCTGGTTTGAGAACGTCTCCAATGGACTCTACGTGCCTCCTAAGAAAGCATGGTCACCTCTGTCCATGCTCCACGCACTTTGTTTCTACGATAACTCCTTGCAACTGATTTCTTGTATAACTTCACTAACACCGATAAACGACATGCTTTCCAGACCCCATCTGTACAATTCCGATATCACAGACACATTACAGTATGTAAGCATGAAAAACTATAAAAACTATGTATAATATACCAAAAAGAGCTTAAGATATAATGTTGACATCTTTCTTCCTCTCCTTCTTGCAAAGTTGAGTACAAAAGCCATTAGACAGGGCCGGACAAAGCAAGCATCAGACTGGGAAAGGAAGGCCGCTTTGGCGTGGGGGGAGGAAGGTGTGTCTGCCCTGGAAGGGCGAGTGCACTGGTGGCCAGCGTGGGGCATCACAGCCTGAGCAGGAAGGGGAGGGTCCTAGAATGAGGAGAGGGCAGAAGTGATGGGGTGTGCTGGTTACATAATGGGAGTCCAGCTCATCACCATCAAAAAAGGGGCTACAGATAAGAAAAAGGAGAAAACTAGAAAGAATTCTATGGTGCTGGGTTGGAATTAGAGGTACTGGCATGAACTCCTGGTTAGAAATACAGGTACTGAAATACAGATATTTCAATGTATCAATATAAACAGATACAGAAGTATAGTTGCATATGTTAGACACACACACACATTTTTCCCAACTCTGATGTGAGCAGCAACACTTCAATGAGCACATCTAGTGCCCAGATCTTGGTTTCTAAATCCCACTCTCCACTAAAAGGAAGCAGAACTGGCTGATTCCAGAAAAGTAAAAGATGAGCCTGGAATACCTCATTTGTCAGAAACTAAGGAAGTAATCACAGACAATAGGGACAAACCAAAAGAACACAAAAAACAACTTGAAAGAATTCCCACTGGCCAAATCCAGGACAATTTGAGCATCAAAATTAGCAATAATAGAAAATNATTCTAGGACTGATGATGAAGCTGAAACTCCAGTACAGCCACCTGATGCAAAGAGCTGACTCATCTGAAAAGACCCTGATGCTGGGAAAGATTGAGGGCAGGAGGAGAAGGGGCGACAGAGAATGAGGTGGTTAGATAGCACCCCCAACTCAATGAACATGCATTTGAGCAAACTCTGAGAGATAGTGGAAGACAGTGAAGCGTGGCGTGCTGCAGTCCATGGGGTCACAAAGAGTTGGACACAGCTTAGCAACGGGGTAACAATAGCAACATAACACATTAAGCATTAAAACTGTGTAATAAAGGCACAAAAGTAGAAACACAGAGTCCTGGAACAAAGTAGAGAGCCAAGAAATAGACATGACTTTTTATTTTTGGTAAACTCAGTTTCTTCAAAAGGAGGTGGTGGGAAGGTTTATGCTAATGGTATGCCAATATGGGGAAAAATTAAATTAGATCTACACTTTATACACCAGTGAACCTCAGAAGCATGAGATATTTCAAAATGATTCCGGAAGTGTACTCATGCATTAACAAGGATATTGAAAACCAGTACAAGTTGCTTATAAAATTCTGTAACAGTAAACACAGTCATCGTCACAAGGGCACCCCCCTCTGACCTAACTGAGGGAGACACAGCCCCCACAGAGGTCTCTGCTGGACATGGAGACACAACCCTTGCCTCTCATCATGACCCCTGCACCACCCNATGGCTAAAAATAAGATATTTCTAGGAACCCAACCAACTGATTTCACTTACATTTGCTCCAAAATGAAATAAAATGCACTTAGGAAACAAACAAACAAACAAAGCAAGTTCATTGCCAGCATTTCTAAAAGCCAGCTGAAAAGATACAATGCTTCCCCTGCCAATCCCCACCTTGCCCCCTCCACCACACAGACAGACACACAGTCCACTATCACCACATGCACGCTCTAATTTATGCTATAACACCTGGCAAGACCTCACCAGGCTCCGGGGTTAGAGCCCTGGTTAGCCGGGTGCCTCACAGAGACTGTGGGAAGAGCCAGGAAGTGCTGCCCTGTGTGTGTGAATGCTGGGCATGTGTGTACACTCCTTTCTGTCCTCGCCTGTGTGCGAAGGACTTCCCGTTAAAGGATCTTATATCTTTTATCTGTACCTGTTCGGATCTCTCCACTGCGACAAGAGCCGAGTGGTTTAAAGAGCAGCCCGCTTGAAAGACAGGGCTGAGGACAGAAGGCCTGTGGGGCATGGGGAGAGGATTTGCAGCTCCATTCTATTCAATAAGCGATCGGCGTTGGTCATTCGAGCTGAGTTCAAAATTATGGAAACACACATTCTGATCAATGCTGCATTTGAAATGTTATCTTTTTTATAATTACTTCAAAGTCAGTCATTCAAAAGCAAGTTCATTAAATGATTTCTTAAAAACCACTGGGGAGAAGAAGCTGATAAAGATTCTCACCGATATCTTGTTCTGTCGAAGCATCTTCTCTGCCGACATATGTCTGACCTTCCTAGGGAGAAAAGCCAAGCAAAATTGATCAGTAAGAATATGAAGAATGGTCTCTTCTCCATCTTTCATGGAAGCCCCAGAAACCTGCTGACAGGTGGGCAAGCTCTGGTCCAGGCAGAGTCCCCTGAGGCTCTGTAACCACAGTGCATGGTGTCTGGAAAAGGACACAGGACTCCTGAGGCCAAGGCTGGCCTCCTGTTTCGGCACCAGTAACCTGCCCGTGACTGCAATCCCACGGCTGTTCCCAATCCTTTCCAACAAGTCTTTCCACCAGCAGCCAGGGGTTTCTTTGTGTCTAAGCATATGATTTGGGGGAGCCCGCAAAACACAGTATGATACTCTTCTCATTTTAAGTCATGGATCAGAGAAAAGATACTGAAGTCAAGGTTACAGAGCCCACCACTGCTGATGCGGATAAGGAAATTCTCATCTCGTGAAAGGGCTACTCTGTTTGGGAGCCGGCCCAATCATATAGGTGGGACCTGGTGGTTCAAGAATCTGCCTGCAACACAGGGGGCCCTGGTTCGACCCCTGTGTCAGGAAGATCCACTGGAGAAGGAAATGGCAACCCACTCCAGTATTCTTGCCTAAAAAATCCCATGGACAGAGGAGCCTGGTGGGCTACAGTTCAAGGGGTCGCAAAGAGTCGGACATGACTGACTGACTTTCAGACACAACTTCATAATTAACCTGAGGGACCGGAAAAGTGTACACACACACAATCGCAGTTTAGGTGCTGGTAGCTCCAGTACTCTTGCCTGGAAAATCCCATGGACGGAGGAGCCTGGTGGGCTGCAGTGCATGGGATCACTAGGAGTCGGACTCGACTGAGTGGCTTTACTTAATCACTTTTCACTTTCATGCTTTGGAGAAGGAAATGGCAACCCACTCCAGTGTTCTTGCCTGGAGAATCCCAGCGATGGGGGAGCCTGGTGGGCTGCCGACTATGGGGTCGCACAGAGTCAGACACAACTGAAGTGACTTAGCAGCAGCAGCTTTTCTTCCTATCTTTTTGTTCCTTACCTCCCTCTTACTGGTTCTACAAATTAGAAGGCAAAGGGAATGGATCGTCATTTAGCTTTAGAATGACATAAAACAGGAATTTCTAATGCCAGAGAATCCCAATGAACTGCTGAAAATCCCCAAAGAGCTCAAGGATTTGTTGTACATTCTTTACTGTCACAGCGTGTTCATGGACACGGAGTATTACACTAAACCTTGTCAGTGTCTGCGGAAAAGCTGAAACCAAACTGAGAATGTTCCAGGTAAGCAGTTTCTACCTTCAAGTGATACAGGATCATGCCAGTGCTCAGAAGGTCGTCATAGATGCCGATCAGATGGGGCAGCTCAGAGTCCAAAACAACCCCAATCCCTTCCTTCCTTAGGGCCAGAGTCTGTTCCTGGAATTAGGAGGGAAAGAAAAGGAAAAGGTTACTTTGGGAAGAGAGAACTTCCTCTTGGGTGCTTGTTAGACTTAACATGGGTTTCTCCACTGGGTCAGGGGTAAAGAATCCACCTGCAGTATAAGAGCTGAAGGAGACAGGGGTTCAACCCCTGGGTAGGGATGATCCCCTAGAGAAAGCGACCGCAACCCATTCCAGTATTCTTTTTTTTTTTCCACTCTGGTATTCTTGCCCTGGAAATTCCATGGACAGAGGAGCCTGGCAGATTACAGTCCACAGTGTCACAACAAGTCAGACTGACTGAGCTCGAGCATGAGCACGGAAGTGTTAAAAATGAGCGATGTTTTTATTGCTCATGAAAAAAACTGCAAGATAAAAGGATCATAAACTTCGTGCTGAAATCCTGGCATATGGTGGGCAAAGCAAGCTTGGAACATATAAAAAGCTCAATATAAAATGAATTACATTTATTGCCAGATAAAGATACATATACATATGTTATAAATNCTGAGCTCGAGCATGAGCACGGAAGTGTTAAAAATGAGCGATGTTTTTATTGCTCACGAAAAAAACTGCAAGATAAAAGGATCATAAACTTCGTGCTGAAATCCTGGCATATGGTGGGCAAAGCGAGCTTGGAACATATAAAAAGCTCAATATAAAATGAATTACATTTATTGCCAGATAAAGATACATATACATATGTTATAAATGCACATACACACACTCACACGAAGCTAAGCTCAAATCTTGCCTTCCCGAGGAAGGAGTCTGGGACCAGTCGACTACAAGGTAATCTTTCCCCCTCTTCAGAACCTTTACTTCACTTAATTCCTAGATGTCTCCTGATTCGTTGGTTCTTCTTGCCAGTGACAGCAACCCCTCCCTGTGCATTATCTCCCATGGACCAGAGGCAGCTCACCCTCAGTGCCCTGCACCACCTTCTGCCCACTGACCACCCCCGCCTGCAGGGCTCCCACCAAGCACCGCCACCACCTCCCTTGGCCCTGCATCACCCTCCAGCTACCACCAACTTCTCTGTGCCCCTTCAGAGGAAACCATCTCCAAAGACTTCCCTACTTGTGGTCCCCCACTTCCTCCCTCTGACACTCTCCAGTTCCACGGAGTCTTTGATCCCAGGGACTCGACAGTTTCCTGAATTTACTAGCAATCTACACAGTCATCCCTGTATATCCTAGAGGCGGTTGCTTCCAGGACCTCCTCGGATACCAAGATCTAAGGATGCTCATGTCTCTTATATAAAAACATATGATTTGCATATATTCTATACACATCCTCCCTTATACTCTAAGTCATCTTTAGATTACTTAAAATACCTAATACAATGTAAATGCTACGCAAGTCATTGCAAACCTACTGAAAATGCTATGCAAATACTTGCTGGAGCAAGGCAAGTTCAGGTTTGTTTTTTTTTTAAATCTTGGGGAACTATCTGAAGTTTTTTTCCCCAAAACATTTTCCATCAGTGGTGGGTTGAATCCATGGATGTAGAATCTACAAACACAGAGAGCTCAACTGCATGCTAATGATACTCAAATCTCAAATTAAGGGGAAGGAAAGCAGACCTCTCCCTTAAAACTCCACCCTCGTGTACAAACCCCCCTGCCTCGATACACCTGTGGCAACGCCAAGCAGGCAGCTCAAACTTAACACCTCAAAAGCTCAATCCTTGATTCCCACTGCCTGCCACACCTGCACACCAGCCCTTCTCAGTAAATGCCAATCTTCCTTACAGTTGCTTGGACCAAAAACTAGGCTGTCCTACTGTTTAGAAAAGCCAAGACGTGGAAGCAACTGAATGTCCATTGACAGAGGAATGGATTATGGAGACGTGATACACATATCACAGACTATTAATCAGTCATTAAGAAGAATGAAATCATGCCATTTGCAGCAACATGGATGGATCTGCTGCTGCTGCTGCTGCTGCTGCTGCTAAGTCATTTCAGTCGTGTCTGACCCTGTGTGGCCCCCTAGACAGCAGCCCACCAGGCTCCCCTGTCCCTGGGATTCTCCAGGCAATGGAGTGGGTTGCCATTTCCTCCTCCAATGGATGGACCCAGAAAATATTACATTAAGTAAAGTGAGCCAGACAGAGAAGGAGCAATATCATATGACATCCCTTATATGCAGAATCTAAAAAGAGAAGATACAAATGAACTTATTTATAAAATAAAGATTCACAGACTTATGG
>SJYW01022356.1:972754-995695 GCA_006410735.1 Raphicerus campestris
CTGCTGCTGCTGCTGCTGCTGCTGCTAAGTCATTTCAGTCGTGTCTGACCCTGTGTGGCCCCCTAGACAGCAGCCCACCAGGCTCCCCTGTCCCTGGGATTCTCCAGGCAATGGAGTGGGTTGCCATTTCCTCCTCCAATGGATGGACCCAGAAAATATTACATTAAGTAAAGTGAGCCAGACAGAGAAGGAGCAATATCATATGACATCCCTTATATGCAGAATCTAAAAAGAGAAGATACAAATGAACTTATTTATAAAATAAAGATTCACAGACTTATGGTTGCCAGGGAGAAGGATAGGGAGAAGGGATGGTAAGGGAGTAACTGACACTACACGTACACTACACACTGCTGTATTTAAAATGGATAACCAGTGAGGACCTACTGCATAGCACACGGGACACTGCTCAGTGTTCCGTGGCAGCCTGGATGGGAGGGGAGTCTGAGGGATACATGTGTGTGTATGGCTGAGTCCCTTTGTTGTTCATGTGAAACTAACACAATGTTGTTAATTAGCTATACCCCAATACAAGACAAAAAGTTTAAAAAAAAAAAAAGCTGTCCTTTGCACGTCTTTCTCTAAACCCTTCAACACTCATTACCGACTCTAGCTTCAAAATATGCGCCCAATCTAACAACAAACCACAGCACCACACTGCTCCCTGGCCCCAAGCACCAGCGCCTCCAGCAAGGCGGCCGCGGTAACCCCGGCTGCTCCAGCCCATGCCCAAGCCAGGGCCCCCGCTCTCCTCCGCAGCCAGAGGGATGCCAGGGCAGGCCCCTCCTCTGCAAGGGCCCATTATGTGGCCTCCTTTGCTCTGTCAGAGCCAGAATCTTTGCAAGGTTCTAGAGTTCCGTGTGCCCTCACCACTCCCTGACCTCCTGCCACGCGGCCCCAGCACCCTCCTCTCCTCGGACTCTGGCTTCGTGATGCTCTCCAAACCTGCTTCCACCTCAGGGGTCCCTAAGGGGGTTCCTTCTGCTTTTGTGCCCACTGCTTCCTCTGTTCTTGTTTATTCTTTCCCTTCCCAGACTAGGTTTCCCGACCCTGGCAGCCTGACATTTTGAACCAGATGGTTCTCCACATGCAGGGCCGCCCTGTCCACTGCAGGATCCTTAGGAGTGTCCCTGGATGCCAGTGAGACGCATCCCTCCCCCAAGGCTGTGAGATGTCCCCAGACACCGAGAAATGTCCCCTGGGGAATGAAATCTGCCTCAGGAGAGAAGATCTGCCTTCAATGCACACAAAACGTGGCCCTCACTTCCTCAGGGCTCTGCTCCAAAGCCTCCTTCCCCACCACCCATCCAAGATCACAGTCACCAATCTCTCTTACCCTGAGTTGTTTCTCTCTTAGCAGCTACCACTCTCTGCACGTTATAGAAGAGCTTATCTCTTGTCTCCCGACTAGAAGGTAACCCAACGCCTAATTTCATGTCTGATAAAGAGATGCTGCTCAATGAGGATGTGTCAAATGAGTGAGTGAGTGGGCAGACACTCAGAGTTCAGAGAAATGCAGGCAGGAGGGTCTTGGGGATGAGACTGGGAGGCCCTTTACCAGCAGGCCCACCTGCCCTGAGACAGCAGACTGGAAACCCAGGCGTATGGGCACAGGTGGAAAGCAGACAAACTCCAGAAGAGTGAAGGTGGAAATATCAGCCTGCAGGCTGGGCTGGGCTGATGAGACTGCGCCCCATCCCAGAGCACGACATCAGGCTCAGTGACCACAGGCCAATGGGAGCCGTGGAGGAGGCAGGCCCGTGCTGCTGATGGGGGCTCTGGGGCAGGAGTACTCTGAGTGAACACCCTCCTTACCCCCTCGTGTGGCCGGACATGCTGAGCACACTCCAGTTCTGGACTCCAAAGCCCAGCACAGCCCGAAACAGAGCTGGCACTCCTCACATCCCTGGATTGAATTAATGCATCCTGTGTCGTTTAAATATTACATCAGAGCCTCCACCACATGCGTGCGGAGCTGGAGTCAGGCCAGAGAGTGACAGAGCGGAGTGGAAAAAAAAGATGGTTTAAAAAAAACCATAAAAATCACCACTTGAGAGAAAGCAATTTAATTTAACAACCATTAAATAGATACACAGAGGAAATGACCAATGCATAACTTAGATTCAAGAAAAGGAAATGAAGCGTATCATTGTTCTTCAATTACTCCTCTTATCAGCCAGGCTCCCTCACTAGGCCCAGAGTATCAGGCTGAGAGGCTGGGGGCTTCATCTTCCCAATTCGCCACACCAAGGCCCTTGCAAATCCTGGCTGAAATGAACCCTCAGCATACCGACCTCAACTCCTGCTTCTCCAGCAGAAGTCATGCTTTTCCTCTTACCCATAAAGTGGAAAGTCTGTGATTTTAAAAAATATATATATATATTACAGTGGAGAATTAAATCATATAGCCTCATTTCATAAAACAAAGTCCTTCCTGGAAGGCCTGGTAGCTGTGAACTGTGACGACGCTGCACACAGCGCAGGTGGCTCCCGGCCATGAACTGTGCCCGGCCACCAGGTCCATGTGAAGAGGAGAGGCTGTCCTCAAAGGTCCAGACAGAGTATTACTCTTCTCCATCGAAGTACACAATAACCCAAAAAGGAGAGCGGTGGGGGGTGTATTTTAAAGTCTTACAGCTTCCACTCACTCTAACTAGAGAGACTGCTTGGAATACATTCCGGCTTAGTTTAACATTCTTGTTTTTTTAACCCACTGAAAAGCACTTTTTTTTCCTTCCTTAAAGTCTCATACATAGACTTTAAAAATCATTTGAAATTTATAACTTCAGAGCTGTTAGGTCAAAAACATTACTTGTCTCATCCCCAGCACACGCACACACACACACACATGCTCTCTCTCTCTCTCTCTCTCTCTCACACACACACACACACACACACACACACACACACACTTTCTTCCACACATAGAAGGGGTAAAACCTGAATTAACAGAAAGTCTCTGAGGATCAGGGGTGGGGGCAGATGAATTATGATTAATGCTGCCCTAAAGCTCTATGACATTCAAGCTGCAGTCACTATATGATATTATAAAAGTGTCACCTCATAAAACTAAAAACGAGGGTTTAAATCATTGCTCGAGTGAAAAAGTAATTTCAGACAAAAATATCTATCACGTGTAAAATATTTATTGAGTGGTATCTACTGTTATACATAACTGATGAAACACCTCTTTGATAAGATGGAATATTTAACAGAGCAGAGCTGGCAATCCCTTTCCCAACGCCAGGCACACAGGGTCCCAAAGAGAGAATGCGGTCAAAGACGTGTGGCTGCACGTATTTAGCATTGAAGCAAAGCTTCTGGCAACCAGTTTTTGAATAAAAAGGAAACTACAGCCTGACAAAAAGTATAAGCAGATAGAGTGCACTTAAACATGACGTTCATCACATTTCCAAAAGTACGTTCCAAATTATTTTCTTCAACCCTGACTCTAACACCTGTGTTCAGGGACTTCCCTGGCGGTCCAGTGGTTAAGGAGCCACACTTATAAGGCAGGGAGCCCAGGTTTGATCCCTCGTCAGGGAACAAAGATCCCACATGCCTTGTGGCCAGAAAACCAAAATAGAAAACAGAATCAATACTGTAACAAATTCATAAAGACTTTTAAAATATCCAAAAAAAATTTTTTTAATCTTTAAATAAACAAACCAAAAAAACCCTGCTCCCAGCAGTGCCTCCTCTGGCATGACCAGGGGTTCAGGTGAGGAGCAGGCAGGGCTGCCAGGGTTACAGGGAGAAGCCACAGGGCCTGGCTCACTGGCATGTCCCATGTGACTCCACAGGCCTTCGTTAGACTCAGCAGGAATTCTCCCTGTTTTCATCATAACCACACCCTTAATATCNACTTTTTATTCTCACTGTGTTCCCAGAAGAGCACAATGAGGTGAAGAAAAACCCCCTTTGCTGCCTAGAGGCACATCCATGTCCCTGCAAGGCTGCCTGGTAACGTGTAACCTCAGTGAGAGAGCTCTACTGATGCTCTTGGGATCCTAAGATTTCAATTACAAACCCAGGGAAGGGAAGGAACAGCCTGTGAGACTCCAGGCCTGACTGGAACTCCACCGGCAATGAAAGCGTCTGGCAGGTTCCGCAGACCCAGAGAGGCCAGGGAGGACCGGAAACCAGCCCTGTGCGAATGCGGATGAAGGAAAGAGAGGGTTCTGGTGAAAAGACAGACTTGGCACTCCACAGGCCGAAGAAGGAAAGGAAGGATTACCTGGGGCGACCTCGACGTCACCCTGACCCTCTCTGTACCTCTAAGCCCCCTGCGAGCCCTCAGCAGGTCCACCGGCTCTACCCTCACGGCAGCCGGAGTCATCCGGGGCCTTTGGTCTCCACGACCGCTGCCACCACCCCCTCCTGCGGGGCCGCCGACAGCCCCAGGGGTCCTCCTGCTTCTGCTTCGTCTCGTGCCAGCCCGCCTCCATCCTCCACACGACGGCCACGGTCTCCTTCCCAGAATGTTGAGAGGTCGCACACAGAGCCCTTCGATGGTTTCTCCTGCGTTTAGCACAGAACGGCGCCTGCCTTGTTCTGCCCGCCTCAGCCTGCACGTGACCCCCAGCCTCTGCCCGGCAGCGGCCTCCTCACCCCGCTGCAGGGCCTCTGCACGCTGTTCCCTCTGCGGAGAAACTCGCCCCCTACCTCTCACCTTGCCCCTTCCTGTCAGCCTGCTGCCTGCTCTCTGAAGACCTAAGGCCCGGCTAGTCAGGGGGGACAAGGCCCTTGCTCACAGAGAGCTCACCTCCCACGAGAAGAACCGCATGCCTCCTATCCCTCCCCACGGCCACATCCTATCATCCCACCCAGCTACCTGTTTCCAGGGCACTCCAGTCTATAAGAGTCGGACACAACTGAGCGACTTCGCTTTCACTTTCATGCATTGGAGAAGGCAGTGGCAACCCACTCCAGTGTTCCTGCCTGGAGAATCCCAGGGACGGGGGAGCCTGGTGGGCTGCCGTCTATGGGGTCGTGCAGAGTCGGACACGACTGACGTGACTTAGCAGCAGCAGCAGCCAGTCTGTCAAAATTATGTGAGTTTATTGCCTGGTCCCCCAAAAAGCAAATACAATACGCCAAGCTCAGGAAACAAGAGAGCACATGGGGGTAGGCGAGGGACAAACTACTACTCTGATCCCAAGGCTGACTGCCTCACGTCAGTCCTATGGGCACGCTCCCTGCCTGGGAAAAGCAGCTCCTGAACCTCAAAGGAATGCTTCAAATGGCCAGAGACATCAGAAGCGTCTAAGGGAAGTTGCTTACATGTGGAGCTTGGATTCTAAAAGACAGTCATCATAAACAATTTAACGAGTGTTCACATCTGTACCAACCATCAGAAAGTTGATGTCAGATTGGCACCTATTACTAATCCATTATAAAAACTGAAGTAGGAATGCAAAAGCCTCGCTCCACGCACCCCCCCCCCAACAATCCATGTTATAGTACCCACAGTCAAAAGAGACACACGGGACCGATGGTGAACAGCCCAGGACTAACCAGGGCAGAAGCAGGAAGGGAAGAACCTGACCACCTCCTCGCCCCCTCCCAAGGACTACCAAACAAACCTCTCTGGGCATTCCGGCCGCTACAGAGTAAACAGAACTAGTGTTGTCCTTTCAGTGAACAGAAGCTCTGGGGACAGTTCATTTTCCATCACACCTCCCACTGAAGAAACAGCATTCTTAATGTAAACGCTGAACAGATAACTGCTGGCAGGCAGTTCAGAGAGATGCTACAGAGATCGCTTCGATGAAACGGTCCTTCACTGGCTGAGCAAATCACCCAGATGTCAGGATTTAAATTATGCAAAATGCATAATCCCAATTAACGACATTACGTGTGAAAATATGCAAGAGAAAATTTCCTTGCATTAATATTTAACTAGAGCAGGATCTTGTGATCACAAGAACTTTAGTGTATCTGACCTGACCTAAACAGAAGCCCAAAATACTCAGGAGGGTTCACTAGAAGGATCTACAACGGCGTTGTTTTTTTTTTTTAAAGTCATTTTTATATAGCATGAACTTTAACCCAAGATGAGAAAGCAGAGTGAAAGGATCACTTTAAGTGACGCACTGTAACCCAGAAAGCTCCAATCTTCAGCCTTAAACTTCATCTTATAAAGCTGGCTTCCTCGTGGTTCTTACCCACAGAAATATATCCCACTTGTCCCCACCTCCAGCCTTTGTTCCTGGAACAGCTCTCTAAATCCTTCCTCTCCTGAGTCCTAACCATCCTTCCCCTCCCCCAGGAAACACCTAGAGTCTCCTCACCTCCACAGCGGATCCTTCCTCTCAATGACCACAGTTACTGGGCCTGATCACGTGCATCTCAGTCAAAAATGACTAGTGTCTTTACACCCATGCCCTGCTTGTTTCAACTACTAGACCAGTAGGTCAGTCAAGGAGTTTTTAAAAACACCATGCCTGACCCCTACAGGGGCTTCCCTTGTGGCTCAGCTGGTAAAGAATCTGCCTGCAATGCAGTAGACCCTGGTTTGATTTCTGGGTCAGGAAGATCCCCTGGAGAAGGGACAGGCTACCCACGCCAGTATTCTTGGGCTTCCCTTAGGGCTCAGCTGGTAAAGAATCCGCCTGCAAGGCAGGAGACCTGGGTTTGATCCTGGGTTAGGAAGATCGATCCCCTGGAGAAGGGAAAGGCTACCCGCTCCAGTATTCTTGCCTGGAGAATTCCATGGACAGTATAGTCCGTGGGGTCGCAGAGTCGGACACGACTGAATGACTGTCACTGACCCCTGCAGTTCCTTTCAGTAAGCATCTCATTTAAAGATGGACCTCATAAGGGTATTTTCTTAAGCTCCCAGGTATTTTGCATCCATAGTTTTCTGTATTCCCAGTAGGAATAAGCCTCTGATCTGCTGGGTGCACTCGGGATTTCCAAAGGGCGAGTGCTGTACTTCATTCTCCAGCCAACAGAAGAATCTGCAACTCGTTCGGCTCACACTTTCAAGCATCTGCTACTACCTGCCAGGTCAACTTAAAGCTGTCTGCTGGACTATACAGAAACTGTCTTCAGCTTCTGTTTCAAATGTGTGTGAAGGATATATCGATGATTAGAGTGTGTGTGTATGTTAGCTTGGGCTGCCAGAACAAAATACCACAGACTAGACGGTGAAGACAACAGAAATGGACTTTTCACAATTCCAGAGGCTTGGAAGTTCAAGATTAAAATGTCACCAAGAAGTTTTATTCTGGGGCCTCCTCTCTTGGCTTACAAAGAGCCATCATCTCACTAAGTGCTTTCACGGCCTTTCCTGGGTGTGTGCGCACAATGCGGGAGAGAGAGAGGTAAGGCCACAGGCCAACTGGATTTGGGTCCCATCCTTATGACCTCATTATCCTTTCCTTAATTTCCTTCTAAAGGCCTTACCTCCAAATACAGTCACACTGGGAATCAGGGTTTCAACAAACAAATTTTGGCAGTCCATGGCAGGGTTTGTGTGTCTAATATATGCATTACATACTTATAAGTATAGACTATATTATAAATGCAATACATGTATTGAGGTAGATGGGAAAGACAAGAAGAGAGTTACTGAGCCTAGTAGAGATGTCTCGTGCAAATTAGAAACAGAGATTATTGTCTCTGGGCAGTTTTTTCTTTATACTTTTTCACTTTCCCAATTTTCTAAGACAAACACATTTATAATAATACAATGCAGGTAATAAAGAGTTTTTAAATAAAGGAATATATTTCCATATGAAATTTCTTAATTTATTCCAATTTATCTTATTTAAAATATATTTTAAATAATCTCAGGTAATCTTCAAGGCCAAGTTTTACTGTACGTTGTATAACATTCTGAAGATGGAATTCTAAAATGATAAAACAAAAATGTACCACGCAAACTGAAAGCCCAGAGACCATTTCTCCAAAAGCCCTCAATATAGAAAATCTGCCCACAGCTAACATACTGAGTAATGAAAAGCTGATAGCTTTCCTCCAAGATCAGGAACAAAACAAGGAAAAAGAAATAAAAGGTATCCAAACTGGAAAGGAAGAAATAAAACTGTCTTTATGTGCAAATGACATAATATTATATATAGAAAACTCAAACTCCACCAAAAAGAATCTTATCGTTAATAAATGCAGTAAAGTTTCAGGACACAAGACCAATATACAAAAATAAGTCACATTTCAATACCCTAATAACAATCTTTCAGAAAGAGAAATTAAGAAAACTATGACATTTACCTTGGATCAAAAAGAATAAATTTAATGAGGTAAAGGACCTGTACACTGAAAACTATTATGAAGAGATATTCCATGCTTATGGAATGGAAAAAGAGTCAAAATTTACAGGTCCATTCCACTCAAAGTCATCTTCCAGGTGCAATGTAATTCCTATCAAAATTCCAATGGCATTTTTCACAGAAATAGAAAAAATATCCTAAAATTTGTATGGAACCACAAAAGACTGAACAGCCAAAGCAATCTTGAAAAAGAACAAAACCAAAGAAGGCATTATGCGTCCTGACATCAAACTACATAACAAAGCTATAGGAATCAAAACAGTATGATATCAACAGAACAGGACAGAAAGCCCATTATAAACCCACACACAAGTGGTTAACTTATGATAAAGGTGCCAAGAATATGCAATGGGGAAAAGACAGTCTCTTCGTTAAATGGTGTTGGGAAAACTGGACAGTCACATGTAAAAAATAAAACTAACCCTATACTTTACAACATACACAAAAATACATTCTAAAGACAAACATAAGTCCCAAAACCATAAAACTCCTAGAGGAAACCACTGAGGGTAAGCTCGTTAACATCAGTCTTGGCATGATTTTGGGGGGACATGACAATCAAAAGCAAATGCAACAAAAGCAAAAGCTCAAGAATTCACAATGCTGCTAACAAGAGCATGTAGTTTAAAACTTATGAACTGCTTCTGTCTGGAATTGTCCCTTTAACATTTTCAGACTGAGGCTGACCACAGGTACTAAAACTTTAGAAAGCAGAACCACAGCTGAGGCAGGACTACTGTACGTGAAAAGGTGTTCAACATCACTAATCACCAGGGAAACGTAAACCAAAACCTCAATGACATCACCTCCCACTCATCAGAATGGCTATTATCAAAAAGAAACAAGTGCTGGTGAAGATGTGAAGAAAAGTGAACCCTTGTGCACTATTCATGGAAATCTAAATTGGTACAGCCACTATGGAAAACAGTACTTTTTTGAGGAGGTTTCTCAAAAAATTAAAAACAGAACTACCATATGATCTAGCAATTCCACTTGGGGTATTTCTCTGAAGGAAATGAAAACAGGGTTTAAAAGAAACATCTGCAGTATCCATATTCACTGCAGTATTATTTATAACAGCCAAGATATGGAAACAACCAAAATGACCATCAGCCCATGAATGGATAAAAAAAATGTGATATACACACACACAAAATGGACTGCTACTGCTAAATCACGTCAGTCGTATCCAACTCTGTGTGACACCATAGACGGCAGGCCACCAGGCTCCCGTCCCTGGGATTCTCCAGGCAAGAATACGTGAGTGGGTTGACACTGCCTTCTCCAGTTGGCCAAAAGAGGAAGGAAATTCTGCCATCTGCAACAATAAGAATGGACCTTGAGGGCATTATGTTAAGTAAAATAAGTTAGAAAAAGACAGACACTATATGATCTCATCCATAAGTTGAATCTAAATGAACCCAAGTAACAGATATACAGAGATCAGGCCAGTGGTTGCCAGAGATGGGGGTGGGGGGTGAGGTGAAATGGGTGACAGTGGTCAAAACGTACGCACTCATAGTTAGAAAATACCAGTACACATGCTATAGGGGTGTAATGTGCAGCCTGGTGTCTAAAGTTAACAACACTGCATCATATAATCAAAAATTTCTAATAGGGTGAATCTTAAAATTCTCACTACAAGAAAAAAAAATGTGTACCCAAGTGAGATGATGGATGATAACCAAACTTTAATTGTGCTGATCACTTGGCATTATATACATATATAAAATCATTTGTATACCTGAAACTAATACAATGTTTCTGAATCAATTACATTCCAATAAAACTGGGGAGAAAACAAACAAAAGCCAAACAAACAAAAAGAAGGACAATCTTCAGGTGTCCAGAAGCTAAAGAACTTTCAGTCACCCTTTTATCAGCAGAAATCACATCTGAAAGACCTATTAATGCTTTGGGGAAAATTTACCATCCTCCACAGGCATCATGATTACACTCTTGAAAATAACACTTAAAACTCCATGTAAGAACATACTAGTAAGGGTGCCTCTGCATGAAGCTGTGATGTCACATGGCATCTGGATGCCTAGCTCTTAATTAAGCAGGAAATCAACCAGTATTAAAGCAAAGATCCTCAAGTTTGCAAACTTCTTTGTATCATTCTGTCACATAAAGTAGAGAGATTTAAAAAAAAAAAAAGAAAGAAAGAAAGAAAAGAGGAGGCGGTCTCCAATCAGTGAAAAGTTAATTCCAGCAGGACTTGGTGCAGAAATTTTGCTTGTTTCAGTGTCGGTGTCAAAAGGAAATGCAGAAAAATGGAAGAAGGAAACCGAGAGAGAGAGAGAGGAGGAAGAAGAGGAGGAGAACAAAAGAAAAAAGAAAGGGGCCAACTTCTGGCTTCCCACCATCTCCTTCGAGGAGGTGCTCACTTCAAGCATCCTGGTAAGTCAGTAAAGACACCCCCAGGGAATGGCTCACCACTTCTCCTAGTTCATAATAAAACCTGCTTTGTATGGAGAAGAGAGCTTGCACACCTCTTTTGTCTAGTAACTTAATATCCACCCTACTCACCAAACCCCAGTGAGTCTAACGAATCAGACTGTTTGGACAGCTCCACACACCATGTCAAGCGCACACGCTGGTACAGAGGTGAGCTCCTGGCCATGCAGTTAAAGTCAAGGACAAGGAAGGAGAGGTCAGCACAGAGATGTGACCAGGTCCTTAATGAGGGACTAGATAACCCCCCTCCAGGAATCCAAGGAGTCAACGCTTTTCAACTGGTCTGCCACTCAAATCCCACCCTATGAGAGTTCACTCCCTTCACATCATAACTTTACATGGACACCAATCCCAAAAGACCAGCACCTCCTCCCTCAGTCAATTTAGCAGGAATATATGTGTATGTCTTGGTTGTATAAATACTCTTTTATGGTCAACAATATTTCACACAAGTATTCCTGTAAGTGATACATTACACTTGGAAACATTATTAATTATACCTTTAGTAAGATAAATTGTACAGTTAAATCAAAAGGGCACATTCACTCAGATTATGCAAGAGGAGGACTTTCAAAAGCCCAAACAAAGAATTTGAACACTGCCTGCACAGGCCCCAATAGTTTATTAAAATATGAAACCCAACCCACTTGTGAAAGAAAAATTATACATGAAAAGCATTTTACACGTAAAACATGTGGCTAAGGTTATAGAATTGTTCAAGGAAACATGTAATTCAAGATAAAAAATAAATTGTTTTCTGATCTGGTCTGTTCAAAGTAAAATAAAAGGTACACACATGACATTTACCAATCACATACTTCAATTATTTTTGCTAGCAAATGCCATGCCCACCACTTATCTACCAACATCTAACTTCTTATAACTGACAGAGTCAAAAGCAAGCAAGCAACCTTTTTCTAAGCAGCACAAAATCCAGACTGTAATATCCTCGTCCTTCATTCACTACAAAGCCATTTACATATTGTCAATCGGATGCACTCTACTTTGGGAAACCAGCAGTGTCTTCCACAGTTAAAATACTTTCTACACCATGTGGCCCATCATCCCACCCTCAGTGCAGGCTCCCCAGCACCAGTCAAAGGCCCCATCAGGCCAGCTGCCTGGATTGGTATTCTCCGTGGCCTGAGAAGGAGTTTTACAGGGACTTCCCTGGAGGTTCAGTGGTTAAGAGTCTGCCGTGCAATGCAGGGGACACAGGTTCAATCACCCCCCCGGTCAGTCCAAGTACAAACCATTTTCCAGCCTTGGAGAGGTGTCATCTCCCTTTCCCAGTGACCTGTCATGGTTCATACCAATGCTTAGAACAAACCCAGCCACGACAAGGATTAAGGCACTGTTCTGCTGCTATACTCTGTTTAATATAATGGAGAAGAATGCTGTCTACTTTCTTAAAAATTTCCACCCAAAATGGCTAACATGTTTCTTCGCTCTAAAGTACATAAACTTGTATAACCTAGAAAACAGAAATTTACAGCAAATGCCTCAGTCACAAGAGCAGATAAGGAACCGTTTCCTTTGATATTAAGTTATCACCAGGAATTCACTCTGGGCAATTTTGTAAAAGATGAAACAACAAAGTACATATAAATTTTTAAACTGTGTTACTGTGCTTTGCTGAGTAACCAACTATCACAAACTTAGTGGCTTAAAGCAACACAAATGTACTGCATACCGTTTCCATGGGTCAGGAGACCGCATGCGGAGCTGTTCTCTGCTTGGGGCCTTACAGGGTCACAATCAAGGAGCTGGCAGCACTGTGCTCTCACCTGAGGCTCAGGTCCTCTTCCAGGCCCATCAGGATGGTGACAGAGTTCCTTATGGCTGTAGGACTGAAGTCCCCATTTTCAGTTTTTTGCTGACTGTAGGCAAGGGGTTACCCTCAGGTCCTNCGCGGAGCTGTTCTCTGCTTGGGGTCTTACAGGGTCACAATCAAGGAGCTGGCAGCACTGTGCTCTCACCTGAGGCTCAGGTCCTCTTCCAGGCCCATTCAGGATGGTGACAGAGTTCCTTATGGCTGTAGGACTGAAGTCCGCATTTTTAGTTTTTTGCTGACTGTAGGCAAGGGGTCACCCTCAGGTCCTAGCCAAGTGGCCATCACAACATAACAGCTTTCTTCGAAGTCAGCAGGAGAATCTCTCCCGAGTCTGCTAGGACAGAGGCTCATATAATGTAACACAAGCTGAGGAGTGACACCTCCTCATATTCATGGGTCTCATCCACCTGCACTGAGTGGAGGTGTCACACAGGGTATACACAACAGGAGCGGGGATCTTGAGCCAACGTAGGACCCTGCCTCCCACAGAATGAATACAGGTAAGTGACTTCTTGAAGGTATTTACAACTTTAAAACCTGGTGCTTTTTGTTTTCCTTCTGAGACACTTAAAATCTGAAGTTTCACAGAACTTAGATTAGTTAAAACTAAGTTTCTTCCTAATAAGAAAATAACCTAGATTCTTTCTACTAAATTTTCTACTAGCAAAGAAAAAACTGTATATATATATACCCAGTTGCAGTTAAGCAAATTATTTGAAGGAATATTCAGTTGCAGGAATAAAATTCTCCTTTCTATTATGTCTGTCCTAAAAATACTCTCAATCCATCCTTCCTCATTTAATTGAGATGCCTCTTGCAGAGGCGGCACTGTCAATGGATTAAAGAGTCTGAATCTTCCTTTCTCATCTTTTTTTTTTTTAATGGTAACCGTAAGTAGTTTCTTTTCATCTAGCACTATTAAGCATTGAGTCAATCAACTTTACAACTTTTTAATCTTCATTAGAAAAGTAACAGAATGTATTACCCACCTAGAACAGAGACCAAAGTCTATTTTTTGACTGAAGTGTAAGCTCCTTGAATTCTGGGAGACTCATTTATTGTTGAATTCAACACAGCCCCAGGCATACACTCCTTTTCTCATCTTGAATTTCAACACGGGACTAACAAAGGCTGTTAACTTGGCACTGAGAATAGGTAAATATATTATATTCTTTTCACCCTTTTACGCATAAATTTATGTATAAATAGAGGATTATGCAGAATAGAAATTATAACAACAACCTGCAGAGTTCATCAATCAAAGAAAGGATGTCTTCTCCAGCTTTGCAGATTCCTCCAACTGGAATCCTGCAACACTCTGTTTTATAATTAACATACTTCTCATGTGCCCAAGAGGGGGAAAAAAAAGGAAATATTTACCAAGTTACAGTCATTTCAACAGGAGTTCACTGAGGTCAGGACTATGCCTACACCTCCCTGCACCTCCCATGGCTTCGGGCAAGCACACAACACACAGTAGGCATTTTATCACTGTTTGATGACTATGGTGGGTTCATGTAAGATATGACAAATAACATTAGTAGGACAAGAGATGTCAGCTCAATCTGAAGACACTCCTTGAGCTATTTTGCTCCAAGTCTGCTATTTTTGCTATTGTTGGTTTGTTGTGCAAAGATATTGTCACCTTGCTTATTTAACTTATATGCAGAGTACATCATGAGAAACACTGGGCTGGAGGAAGCACAGGCTGGAATCAAGATTGCCGGGACAAATATCAATAATCTCAGATACACAGAGGACACCACCCTTATTGCAGAAAGTGAAGAAGAACTCAAGAGCCTCTTGATGAAAGTGAAAGAAGAGAGTGAAAATGTTGGCTTAAAGCTCAACATTCAGAAAACTAAGATTATGGCATCTGGTCCCATCACTTCATGGCAGATAGATGGGGAAACAGTGGAAATAGTGGCTGACTTTATTTTCCTGGGCTCCAAAATCACTGCAGATAGTGATTGCAGCCAAGAAATTAAAAGATGCTTACATCTTGGAAGGAAAGTTATGACCAACTTAGATAACATATTCAAAAAAAGAGACATTACTTTATCAACAAAGGTCCATCTAGTCAAGGCTATGGTTTTTCCAGTGGTCATGTAAGGATGTGAGAGTTGGACTGTGAAGAAAGCTGAGTGCCAAAGAACTGTGCTTTTGAACTGTGGTGTTGGAGAAGACTCTCGAGAGTCCTTTGGACTGCAAGGAGATCCAACCAGTCCATTCTAAAGGAGATCAGTCCTGGGTGTTCATTGGAAGGACTGATGCTGAAGCTGAAACTCCAATACTCTGGCCACCTGATGCGAAGAGCTGACTTACTGGAAAAGACCCTGATGCTGGGCAAGATTGAGGGCAGGAGAAGGGGACAACAGAGGATGAGATGGTTGGTTGGCATCACCGACTCAATGGACGTGAGTTGGGGTGGACTCCAGGAGTTGGTGATGAACAGGGGGGCCTGGTGTGCTGCAGTTCATGGGATCGCAAAGAGTCAGACACAACTGAGCAAATGAACTGAGCTGAACTGTGCAAGGATAAGATGATGCTGGGGCAGCATCTGCTACAAACACAAAGCCTGAACAGCTGCGACTGTGCGCTGCCCTGTCTTGGTCAGTCCTCGGCTGCCTCCTCAGAATCAAGTCACAGAGCTTCCGAACAGTGTCGACTCACAGACACTCCATGCTGCTGCTGAGCACCACCAGGGCTCTCTCGTCCCACCTGCTGGATCCAATCCTGGGCCCCCACTCATGACCCGTGACCTCAGATTAGCTCTTAAGCTCGCTCTCTCAGCTTTACAGAAGCAAGGGTAACAGACACATTCATATTTATTTCAGAATGCATGTTGAGTCTACATAAGATGGCAAACTGACATCCCAAACCATGTAGCGCCTGTGACAACCAGACGAAAGTTCACTAAATGTTACATACTTATAGCTTCATCATTGAAACAGGTCGTTTCTCAGCAGGGCTAGATTTTCCTTCGAGAAACAGTTATCTCTCCTGAAATGGCATGGTCCTCTCAGAGACAGCTTTGTCTAACTTCATCCCATGTGTAGCGCTGTTCCCATGATGTTCTCAGATCTGCTTTTTAAAATCACCAACAGACTATCTTATTCCAACTTTTTCATTTCATTTCATTTTATTCTACTTTATAATACTGTATTGGTTTTGCCATAATTTGACATGAATCAGCCAAATGTGTAAATGTGCTCCCAATCTTGAAACCCCCTCCCACCTCCCACCCCATATCATCTCTCTGGATCATCCCCATGCACCAGCCCCAAGCATCCTGTATCCTGTATCAAACATAAACTGGCACTTCATTTCTTACATGATAGTATACATGTTTCAAAACTGTGAAAGGAGTATGCAGTGTGACATCGCCCTTCAGCCCTACACCCCAGCTGACCCAGGTCCTCCCCCAGACACACGGGCACAGGCGAAGACGTCATCACTGCTGCACTGCACTTCCCTTTCTGTACACGCGTGGAGGTGTGCGGTGGGTACCGCCCTGGGCCTTGCTCTCTCTCTCCACTTAACCATATCTCTGGAGCTCATTTCACATCAACGTGTAAAGAGCTTCTTGAGGTTTTATACACTTACATAAAATTCCGTTGTGTGGATAAGCTCTAATTTATTTAACCTGTCATCTTTTCACAGGCATTTAAGAGGCTCTCAGAATCTTGCAGTGGCAGGCTACTGCCAATATCATGCTGAGATGAACACCACTGTGTGTACAATGAACCGCCAGTGCTGGCTGAGGAAAAAGAGGGACATCCACAGCTGATTCTCATGTACACATCACAAACTTTACAGAATCCCCCCTCTGGTCTTGGTTTCTAAATGAGCTACAGTAAATAGAGACCAAAAAACCTCCTGTGTTTCCAGGGGCCAAATGGACAGGTGCTAGTTATCATATGTGCATTTATTATGGTTTTGGAGGGGGAGAATAATTTAACTTTACTGTGTATGTATACATACACATGTATCTATATATGTGTGTATGTGTGTTTCCCTTAATCTGAAGTCATTCTAACCAGGCTCTCCAAGAATTAATGTAAATATACTTCTAAGTGAGCAATTTGAATACCAAACAAAAGTCACAAGTTGCTCAGAATTCCAAGTGTTGTCAAATGTCATAAGGAGCAGCCTTGATGGCTCTTTGGGCTTCCCCGGTAGCTCAGTGGTAAAGAATCCACCTGCAAAGCAGGAGCCTCAGGAGATGTGGGTTCGATCCCTGGGTTGGGAAGAATCCCCGGAGGAGGGCATGGCAACCCACTCCAGTATTCTTGCTTGCAGAATCCCATGGACAGAGGAGCCTGGAGGGCTACAGTCCATGGGGTCACAGAGTCATACACAACTGAGCACACACGTGCACAGACGCACTGCCGCGTCACATCTTCACCCATGTGCACACTTAGTGGACGAAAGGGGAGCCTGGCATGCTGCGGCCCATGGGGTCACAGAGAGGGGACACGACTGACAGACTGAACAGCAGCAAACCACAACCCTTAGTCAGGGCAGGCATGTCAGGTCCTTTTTTCACAGGATCACAGGGTCCAGAGCGGAGTGATTCAGAGTGATATACGCACACTTTGACAATAAGCACAGAAAAGAAACACAAGTATTCAGAAACTTTTTAAGAGCAATTAGAGTAATTTTATGAGCACTGAATTTAATAATAAAATACTGAGACTTGTATTTCTGTGTATGTCTTAATTTCCACTTTATTATTCTAGTAATTCATTCTTACTGTATTTTACATAAGTATCAGTGGCCAATAAAATTTTATATTAAAAAAAAGTAAAACAACCCTGCACTGACTATGGACAGAGCCAACAACCTCCTCTTTCTGTAAATCCTGCCAGAACGGGCTGCTTACAGGAGAGGACCAGTCTGTGAACCACACCCTGATGTCACCAGTGCCCCAGACAGAGTGGGAAAGATGAAGCAAGGGAAGGAGGGCCTCGTCTTCCATTAAAACAAAGCCTTGTGGATCAACCAAACAAAGAGAAAGCAAACAGGAATGCTGGAAGGCCACCACGTCTTTGAGAAAAGGTAAATTCAGAAGCTTGGAAGAAACCATAACAGCAGTTCCATGGTCATTTTAATGAGAACAGAGTCGAACACCAGCCAATTCCAACTTCAACTGCCCTGTGGTCTTATCAAAACCCCAGATTGGGGTTAGATTTTACTTTAATTAATCTAAGGAACCACTGACTGGCTTGGGCAGACATTTGCTAAACATCACAGCGGCCTCTGGGGCTGCGACAGAGCCGGGTGGCAGCTTTCTCGCACCATCTTAATTCCACCAATGCCCGCCCATGGGAACCTTCTACATTTGCACCCTCTTATGCCACCATGGTGCCATCAATTCCTGCTGGACTAACCCGATTAAAACAGAGTGAAGTAACAGAACTCTAGAAAGTTATAACAATCCCCTAAAATACACTATATCTGTAATTAACAAAACAGAGAGAAATAGAATATGGCTACCAATCTCCAGTTACCTAAAGGTCCATGAGCTCTAAGCGCTATGCAGAGAAAACGTTGATCTAATTCCTAGAGATCATACCACTTAAATCCTAACTATTGCATTGATTTAGGCTTAAGACTTCAGTAGGCATACTAGGTAGAATGGTGGGTTCCTGAAGACTTGACAGACTGTCAAGCGCTCCCAAATAAAATTTGCAAGCAAACTTAAGAAAACATTAGAAAGTTAAAAAAAAAAAAAAAATCACCCTTACACTGAATTAAATCCACCCACATTCACCAACTTTATTCTCGCATTACCTCTCAAGAACAAGAACCTGGTCCTTTTTAACTTGGCTTTCAGAGTTCCAGCACAGAGCAGACACTCAAACCCAAAATAAATGCCACTTACAGATTAAGCAGCACTTTAAATCCTTCAACTCATGGACTGCACATGAAACAGAAAAAGAGGAAAATGTCTAACGAATCTCTTTAGGGGATTATCTGATCTACTTTAGATGGGGGCCACTCAGAACGTCTTTTCATTTTTTCTTCCTCTTGTTCTAACAGATTTACTATGACCAAGGAAATCCACTCTACAATTAGACAGTAGAAGAAAGCTGCAGATAAGTAATAAATCACAGAGACTCGTTCTAATGTGAATATATCGCAATGTTTCTGATGAACCTCTTGAATTAAGATCAGAGGCCTGCCCTCAGCTTCACTAATCCACAGGAACTGGATGAAGGGGACCTAGAGGGTGACCTGCACTTTTGGTAAAGAAAGAAAAAGTGTGCAGAAACATACACTGGAGAAGTCCACTAAGAATGTCCACCTCAAGTCCAAAGCTCCTGGCTTCTGATGCAACTGCTGAAGCCAGAGGCTTCCACTCTCACCTCTGTCCATGCTGAAATACTAATGAAAACAGAAAGAATGCAAACTGACAAACACTTTGGAATTCAGAAATACTGGCAATGATGGTTCACATCCTGAGAGATATTTCTATCAGGAAATTATGGACAGGTAAGTGTCTGAGTAAAAACAGAGAGAAAGAATGCCTCTCCATCCCCCCGCTGCCAGTTCTTGGCAGGAGCAACCTCCCTTCTGAAGCAGCCTAAACTACTTCATCATCCCAAGTCAGCCATCCACAAAGCTAGTTCTCTTTCTATATTCGCTGTCACCCGCAGTCAGGATGGAAGGAACAAGCCACTGTCTGCTCTATCTTGGCACAGGGTGGAGGGGACAAGGAGGGAAGGGGGCTACCCACGCAGTATCATGCTGCAGTTCTGCACAGAGGGAACATACAGGTATCTCCATTTATCTTAGATAAGCCCTCAAGTCGTCCCACAAAACACAATGGGAATAGGCTATCCCCCCTCCAGGAAGGCAAGCTGAGCTAGGACAAACCACTGGAAGATACCAAGAATCTGGCAAAGGGCGGTTCACTCAGACTAGTGCTTCATCTCGTGTCTGGCAAAGAATTCCAACANAGGGGGCTACCCACGCAGTATCATGCTGCAGTTCTGCCCAGAGGGAACATACAGATATCTCCATTTATCTTAGATAAACCCTCAAGTCGTCCCACAAAACACAATGGGAATAGGCTATCCCCCCTCCAGGAAGGCAAGCTGAGCTAGGACAAACGACTGGAAGATACCAAGAATCTGGCAAAGGGCGGTTCACTCAGACTAGTGCTTCATCTCGTGTCTGGCAAAGAATTCCAACAAAGGAGGAGGAAGGCAGTGTTGGGGACCAAAGAAAACCCCCAAATAGGTAAAAGCCATAACGAACAACAAGCTCAACTAACCACAAACATAAATAACAACAACATCGCAAGGTAAACCAACACAGACCACATCACAGACAGCAAACAAGCAACAAGAGTGGCAACAAGAGTTAACACCAGGGACCCTCCTGCAGACTGTGAAGAGTAAAGAGGTGAGAACAGCATAGGGAGGCCGACCGTGAGAGAGGCAGGAAAATGGAAATCTGTGTTAAAGGCAGACAAGAGAACAGATGAGAGAGAAGCTGCGGAACCGATGGAAAGAAGCTGAAAGGAGGCAGCACCTAGGAGAAAAAGGTCTCTCTGAGTAAGAAGGCAGAAGGAGAAGAATTGCATTTAAATTTCTAATTAAAGAAATGCACTTTAAAATCCTACAGGTATCAAAATAAAAGGCAAAGATGTTTACAAAGGAAAAAAGCATTATGCTGATAACAGGCATTCCCCATGGCAATAGTGAATTTCAAAACCTAAGACAGTGGCCTTCATAACTATTCTCCAGGGAGAAGAACAAGAACAAAAAAATTCCACACCCGCTTGGTCCTTCCATTTGCAGAAGTAGCAGAAGCACCAAAAGACAGTCTGCACACTCACTGCAAGATGATAAATCAGGGACGATCTAAACAAAAAAACGTAGACTGGTTTTGGGCAGTTACAGGCTAAAATGAGCAGCGACAAGCACGGAAACCATTCAAAATCAAGACTGTTCTTACCAATTATTGGAAGGAAGGTTATAAAACTGGATTTGCAGGCCCAAATAGAAAGGTAAATTAAATAGAATTATTAATATTAGAATATAAAACCTCCATCAACAGCAGTAAAATGAAATGGCAGATGGTGGGGCAGGGAGAATAATCACCAGAAAAAGTATGTGCTAGAACTAAACTTGGGAGAAGGCGATGGCACCCCACTCCAGCACTCTTGCCTGGAGGATCCCATGGAAAGAGGAGCCTGGTGGGCTACAGTCCACGGGGTCGCACAGAGTCGGACATGACTGAGCAATTTCATTTTCACTTTTCACTTTCATGCACTGGAGAAGGAAATAGCAACCCACTCCAGTGTTCTTGCCTGGAGGATCCCAGGGACCAGGGAGCCTGATGGGCTGCAGTCCATGGGGCTGCACAGAGTCAGACACGACTGAAGGGACTTAGCAGCAGCAGAACTAAACTGAGTTCACATAATCTAGTTCAACAAACATCCACTGGGCATCACCGTGAGCCAGGCCCCACAGCACACGAAGGTGAACCAGAAACACAGTCTTCAAAGAGAGTGACTATGAGACTGAACTNGGGGAGAAGGCGATGGCACCCCACTCCAGTACTCTTGCCTGGAGGATCCCATGGAAAGAGGAGCCTGGTGGGCTGCAGTCCATGGGGCCGCACAGAGTCAGACACGACTGAAGGGACTTAGCAGCAGCAGAACTAAACTGAGTTCACATCATCTAGTTCAACAAACATCCACTGGGCACCACCGTGAGCCAGGCCCCACAGCACACGAAGGTGAACCAGAAACACAGTCTTCAAAGAGAGTGACTATGAGACTGAACTGCCGAAATTCTAGAAAAAACGTTAAGCAATTAAGGTGGTTTAAAAAAAATAAAACAGAAAAAATTCTACCTTTCAGGAAAGGAAGCTTTCTAACAGATATACTGTGGACAGCTGGGCCATGGTACAAGACAAGTAGACAGAAATGTTTTAAAATTCTAAATACTTTCATATTAATCTACAGTAAAAGTTCACTTGTATTTGAGTTTTGACCTCTTTCTATTTTACAGACTTTTACTAGTTCAAATCATAAAGGAAATAAATATGAAGGCAGGAGAGGCNACAAGCAGACAGAAATGTTTTAAAATTCTAAATACTTTCATATTAATCTATAGTAAAAGTTCACTTGTATTTGAGTTTTGACCTCTTTCTATTTTACAGACTTTTACTAGTTCAAATCATAAAGGAAATAAATATGAAGGCAGGAGAGGCACTAATATCTCCACACACATCTGGGTGTCAGTGTCTGTACAACCTAGGACCAGCACCACAACATCAACGAGTTTAACAGCAAGCCCCAGCTCTACCACGCACAGCTCACACACCCAGCAGGTTTCTGCCAGTTAAAACACCCAAACATCAGGTGACTGGCTTGAAGCTAGCGAGGATCTACTGCAGAAGCTTTCCCAGCATAAGGCAAAGGACAGGAGAGACAGAGAGGGTCAGGGGGTCTGTGACCACATTTGCAAACACCTGCCAAGACAGGCCTGTCCCTCTGCTCAAGCGCCCCAGGTTACACCTCCTTCGTGATTAATACTATTATTCCCATCTGACTTTCTCAAATAGATATGCTGTCTCTCTCCTTGGGCTCTAAGGTCATTAAAAACAAGGACGGCGTCTCATTGGGGTTTCTAATCCCAGCACCAAACACTGCCTGATATCTGGTACAACCTCAACCAATGACATGGGGCTGAGCTGAGCTTTAAGTGAGAAGAGATGCATGATATTTGGGAACAAATACAGTATTTCAGATCTACAATACAACTGACAGGAGTTCAATTATGAAGAGACTTGCACATGGCATTCTCTGGAGAGAANTGGTATTCCCATCTCTTTCAGAATGTTCCACAGTTGATTGTGACCCACATAGTCAAAGGCTGGCATAGTCAATAAAGCAGAAATAGATGTTTTTCTGGAATTCGCTCACTTTTTCGATGATCCAGTGAATGTTGGCAATTTGATTTCTGGTTCTTCTGCCTTTTTTAAAACCAGCTTGAACATCTGGAAGCTCACGGTTCATGTACTGCTGAAGGCTGACTTGGAAAATTTTAAGCATTACTTTACTAGCATGTGAGATGAGTGCAATTGTGTGGCAGTTTGAGCATTCTTTGGCATTACCTTTCTTTGGAATTGGAATGAAAACTGACCTTTTCCAGTCCTGTGGCCACTGCTGAGTTTTCCAAATTTGCTGGCATATTGAGTGCAGCACTTTCACAGCATCATCTTTCAGGATTTGAAAGAGCTCAACTGGAATTCCATCACTTCCACTAGCTTTGCTCATAGTGATGCTTCCTAAGGTCCACTTGACTTCACATTCCAGGATGTCTGGCTTTG
>SJYW01022356.1:997666-1069230 GCA_006410735.1 Raphicerus campestris
TGTTGCTTCCTGACCTGCATACAGATTTCTCAAGAGGCAGGTCAGGTGGTCTGGTATTCCCATCTCTTTCAGAATGTTCCACAGTTGATTGTGACCCACATAGTCAAAGGCTGGCATAGTCAATAAAGCAGAAATAGATGTTTTTCTGGAATTCGCTCACTTTTTCGATGATCCAGTGAATGTTGGCAATTTGATTTCTGGTTCTTCTGCCTTTTTTAAAACCAGCTTGAACATCTGGAAGCTCACGGTTCATGTACTGCTGAAGGCTGACTTGGAAAATTTTAAGCATTACTTTACTAGCATGTGAGATGAGTGCAATTGTGTGGCAGTTTGAGCATTCTTTGGCATTACCTTTCTTTGGAATTGGAATGAAAACTGACCTTTTCCAGTCCTGTGGCCACTGCTGAGTTTTCCAAATTTGCTGGCATATTGAGTGCAGCACTTTCACAGCATCATCTTTCAGGATTTGAAAGAGCTCTACTGGAATTCCATCACCTCCACTAGCTTTGTTGGTACTGATGCTTTGTAAGGGCCACTTGACTTCACATTCCAGGATGTCTGGCTCTAGGTGAGTGATCACACCACCGTGTTATCTGGGTCGTGAAGATCCTCTTGTACAGTTCTTCTGTGTATTCTTGCCACCTCTTCTTAATATCTTCTGCTTCTGTTAGGTCCAGACCATTTCTGTCCTTTATTGATCCCATCTTTGGATGAAATATTCCCTTGGTATCTCTAATTTTCTTGAAGAGATCTCTAGTCTTTCCCATTCTCTTGTTTTCCTCTATTTCTTTGCATTGATCGCTATGGAAGGCTTTCTTAACTCTCCTTGTTATTCTTTGCAACTCTGCATTCAGATACCTATATCTTTCCTTTTCTCCTTTGCTTTTCGCTTCTCTTCTTTTCACAGCTATTTGTAAGGCCTCCTCAGACGGCCATTTTGCCTTTTTTGCATTTCTTTTCCATGGGGATGGTCTTAATTCATGTCTCCTAAACAATGTCATGAACCTCCATCCATAGTTCATCAGGCACTCTATCAGATCTAGCCCCTTAAATCTATTTCTCACTTCCACTGTATACTCATAAAGGATTTGATTTAGGTCATACCTGAATGGTCTAGAGGTTTTTCTCCACTTATTTCAATTTCAGTCTGAATCTGGCAGTAAGGAGTTCATGATCTGAGCCTCAGTCTGCTCCCAGTCTTATTTTTGCTGGCTGTATAGAGCTTCTCCATCTTTGGCTGCACAGAATATAATCAATCTGATTTCAGTGTCTACCATCTAGTGATGTCCATGTGTAGAGTCTTCTCTTGTGTTGTTGGAAGAGGGTGTTTGCTATGACTAGTGCATTCTCTTGGCAGAACTCTATTAGCCTTTGCCCTGCTTTAATTTGTACTCCAAATTCAAATTTGCCTGTTACTCCAGGTGTTTCTTGACTTCCTACTTTTGCATTCCAGTCCCCTAAAAAGGACATCTTTTTGGGGTGTTAGTTCTAAAAGGTCTTATAGGTCTTCATAGAACCATCCAACTTCAGCTTATTTAGTGTTACTAGTCGACATAGTCTTGGATTACTGTGATATTGAATGGTTTACCTTGGAAACGAACAGAGATTATTCTGTCATTTTTGAGACTGCATCCATGTACTGCATTTCGGACTCTCTTGTTGACTATGATGGCTACTCCATTTCTTCTAAGAGATTCCTGCCCACAGTAGAAGATATAATGGTCATCTAAGTTAAATTCACCCGTTCCAGTCCATTTTAGTTCGCTGATTCCTAGAATGTTGATATTCACTCTTGCCATCTCCTGTTTGACCAAGTCCAATTTGCCTTGATTCATGGACCTAACATTCCAGGTTCCTATGCAATATTGCTCTTTACAGCATCGGACCTTGTGTCTATCACCAATCCCATCCACAACTGGGTGTTGTTTTTGCTTTGACTCCATCCCTCCCTTCTTTCTGGAGTTATTTCTCCACTGATCTCCAGTTGCACACTGGGCACCTACCAACCTGGGGATTTCATCTTTCAGTGTCGTATCTTTTTGCCTTTCATACTATTCATGGGGTTCTTAAGGCAAGAATACTGAAGTGGTTTGCCATTCCCTTCTCCAGTGGACCACAGTCTGTCAGACCCCTCCACCATGACCCTGTTCATAGTTTCACTGAGTTAGACAAGGCTGTGGTCTGTGTGATTAGACTGTCCTGTTGTCTGTGATTGTGGTTCCAGTCTGTCTGCCCTCTGATGCCTTTTGTAACAAGTGTAGAGAATAGAAACATATTCATTTTTGCTTTCCAAAAGCATAAAGCATTTTCATATATTCCTATTTTCCAAAAGAAAACCATGAAAGACAAATAACTAATAAAAAGTCACTTATGGGGAAAAATAAAAGATTTATCTACAGTATCTTTCTATATTAGATTATAGAATTGTATAAATATACTGTATAATGAACACATATATGCAAATATATACATTTTATTTACATATAACACATAATGTGGAAATATATGTATAATTTAAATTTTCAATCCTAAAACTGAAAATGAACTGAAATAAATGAATTCCATCATTCATCAAAATGAAAACATAACCACATAAACAATTATTCATCATTTCAAGTAAACATATAACACAGTATTCTGACCATCAATCCTCCTTAACAGAAAGAATTCTAAGGGTAAAAGATCTCAAATTTATTTTAAATGACAGTCATTAATTTTATTATTAGCTATAATATTTAGTAATGCTGTATAGAAACAGCTTTCAAATCAAATAGTAAATAGATTAAATCAAATAAATAATGTGTTGATGGTCTTAGGAATCAAGATTTTCAGTTAAAGATAAAGACATATAATTATGAGATCAAGCAAGTTAAACACAAAAACTATATTTACTCAGTAGTTTACAAGCCACAACACCCTAGCAGCAAGGAGGAAGGTCGGTCTGTAACGCAGTTCATTACCAACAGGAACCAAAGTCTCCTAAAGAAAGGGCTGGTTTCCAGTCTCAGACAGAAAAGGTTCACTTTGTGCGTGGGACACCTTGTTCTGGTAGAGAGAAAGAAAGCTTTCAAAACATAAAGTTATACAGGAACACTGGTTGAAAAACACCAAGAACAAAGTTCTCTCAAAGCTGTGAGAGATTGCACACCAAAAAAAATAACGACTGTAGTCGACTAAATACACTGAACCTAGGAAATCCCATAGTCTATACTAACAGTCAATAAAAGAAAAAGCTGAGACTTCTCTGGTGGCCCAGTGGTTAAGACTGCGCTTCCAGTGCAGAGGGCAGGGTTCAGTCCCTGGTCAGGTAACTAAGATCCCACATGCTGCATGGCCAAAAAAACACAAAAAGCCAGGTACAGGCAAGGATAAAGTTGGAGTTTGGGATTAACACATACATACTTCCATACATAAAATAGATAACCAGTAAGAATCTCCAGTATAGCACAGGGAACTACACTCAATATTACGTTAAGAACCTAGAATGAAACAGAATCTGAAAAAGAATGTGTATATATGTATGCATGTGCTGTATACCTGAAACTAACATAACCTTGTTAATTAACTACAATAAATTTTTTTTTTAAAGAATAGAAAAAGCCTGGGGGAAGGAAAAAAACACACCTCATTTGTCATCATTTGAAATAGCTATTTACCTTAAAAAAAAATGTTAATTACAGAAAAAAACTTATGTACGTATCCTGCCTTTTCAGAAGATCTAAATGGGCCCTGGGGATAAGGGAAAGCTCAACTTTCCAGAAGAACACTGGTTAACAAAGGAGGAAGGAATACTAAACCTAGAAACCATTCTGTAACTTCTAATGAAATCACTGATTCAGGCAAGAATTATCAACTGTTGTCAAAACCAAGAGGTAAACAGTTTACAGGAACTAAAGTGACAACGTATTTTCTTTAATTCTACTCTAGTGTTCAACAAGATTCTGTATACAATAAAAACAAAATCCAAAAATGATTATTAATTTCAATTATTATTTACATGTTATTAATATTTTCATTATTTTGTCTTGGGAAAAAAAAAAAAGACAAAAGGGCAGCAGGCTAAATTAAGCAGGGTCGACAAGCTACAAACTGCCTGCCACAAAGTCCTGTATATTCTTTCTTACATGGCAGGACAAACTTGTGACCTTCAATACATCTCATCTGCCAATACAAAGAGGGGACATGCCTGGCTAGGTGATTCACAGCATCTTCAAGTTTAAAACAAAATCCTTCCTCAGCAGTCCCCATCTTCCCTGATCCCAAGAGAACAGTCCCCATGGGATTTCACAGAGACCCAAGGACAAGTCATTGACAACCTCTCATATTAAACGTGTCAACCTGCTTTCTAGGGCATTTCTTACTATGTCCTTCAATACAGGTTAATGGGATGAGGCCAAAAACCAGTTCCACTGAAGCACTTGCACTGGGAGCTAATTTGATCCAGTCCAGAGATACAATTCTGAAGGTCTGACCTGATATAGGGAAAGATCTCTAAGGATCTGGAATCCAACTCAACCCACTGCAGATAAACACATGGCAGGCTCAGATTTCTTCTGGGAGGCCCCGTTTGGAATACACAGCTCTCTGACGCCTAAATTCTCAAATTGACATTCATGCCGTTGCAATAGATTATTTTTCTTTGTCGAAACAAAAATGCAAACAGAAAAGGGCTTCCGTGATCCTGCTACAAATAGCCTTGCTTTTTCTCTTATTCCAATTTAAAACACATAACACAAACATAGACACACACATGTGTGGGTGCGTGCTAAACCACTTCAGTCATGTCCATCTCTTTGTGCACCTACAGACTGTAGCCCGCTCCTCTGTCCATGGGATTCTCCAGGCAAGAATACTGGAGTGGGGTGTCTTGACCTCCTCCGAGGGATCTTTCTGATCCAGGGATCGAGCCCAGATCTCCTGAATTGTAGGCAGCTTCATTACTGTCTGAGCCACTAAAAAGACAATGATAGGCACTAAGAGAGATGACTAATATCCTAATAGCTAAAAATGTAACTAACCTGCCCAAATTAGACAACTAGGAACTACAGCCCCTGGAAGAGGACTTTAAGCAACCTGACCTCAGAGAGCAGGACATCCAGCACCACTCTGCACTCCTCCCCACAGCACACTGCCTGCAGAACTGTGCGTGCTGCCCCCAGCTGGCTGGGGGACAGTACAAAGACGGGACCTAACCCGCTCACCTAACCGTGAGCTGAGACGGCTGCGCAGAAGCCACGGCTCAGTCAGCCGTGGGAACGTCGGCCTCACTATACAGCTCTGGGCTTCAGAGGGACAAGTGTCTGTTTCTAAAGCCACCAGGTAAGAACAAGTCTACGAGCCCTGAAGATTCCAGTCATATATCAAATAAGACACAGAATCATAAATGAGGATAATCCCCCTCCTCACCCTATTTCCCCAACTGTTCTCATGTACAAGACAGTCCAAGCATGGCAAATAAAACGAGTCCTGGGTTTTATTCTTCCCAGCAACGTCTTACTCTTGCTGACAACTCTTGCTGATAAACAAGCCTTTACTTTGGTACAGGTTCTGGACGACCTTTGTTCAAATTACACTTCAGGCATGCAAGAAGGGCCTTCTTCATATGTGTACATGCATATACATGCATACATACAAATTGTGCCAGTAACCTAACTGTTTCTAAATCTGTGTGCACTGCTGACAAATGACGATTACACTCTTCCTGAAAAGGACAGAAAACTCCTAATCTTGAAAGTGTCTGCGACCAACATCTCAGCCCAGAAATTACAGCCACTGCTCCTTATCCAAGAGTGAAAACTCAATGGTTGCCTTTGTTCAAATGAAGTCACAGACTTGTGATTTCCTGTTCTTCACATCTGCTTTACAAGATGACGAAAAAGGGGGAAAGGTGGGTACTGAACACTACCTGCCCTCCAAAGCCTTCACCTGCTTCATCCATAAAAAGCCTGGCTGTGGTTTATGATCCAATAATAAACAGCTGAGCAGGCTGTGTGTGCATGGTGCCTAACCTACTAGTTAGGTTTCTAGTCTCAAGTAGAAAACAAAAAAAAGATCACTATCCACACCTTGAAAAGTCTTTATCTCATGCAGTCTTGAAGCTTCCAGCTCATGATTTTATAAACGTGTAAACAGCTAGTGGGAACCTGCTGTACAGCCCAGGGAGCTCAGCTTGGTGCTCTGTGATGACCTGGAAGGCTGAGATGGGGGATGGGAGGGAGGCTCAACAGAGAGGGGATGTGTGTATACATGTGGCTGACTCACTATGTTGTACAGCAGAAACCAACACGACGTTGCAAAGCAATTATACTTCCATAAAAATTAAAGATCAAACCACAAATAAATAAAAGTGAGTAACCCCTGGCGGCTCAGATGGTAAAAAATCTGCCTACAAATGCAAGAGATGTGGGTTCGATCCCTGCATTGAGAAGACCCCCTGGAGAAGAAAATGGCAGCCCACTACAGTATTCCTGCCTGGAGAATTCCACGGACAGAGNCTCAGATGGTAAAAAATCTGCCTACAAATGCAAGAGATGTGGGTTCGATCCCTGCATTGAGAAGACCCCCTGGAGAAGAAAATGGCAGCCCACTACAGTATTCCTGCCTAGAGAATTCCACGGACAGAGGAGACATGACTTAGTGAGTGAATAACAACAATCTAAGAAAAAACAAAAAAGAGTAAGCCCTCTGGACTGACCCCTTTCATGGACAAGGACTTGAAACAGGGCATGGAGGTAATCAAGGAAGCTTCGCTGCTCAGCCACACCTCCATCACAGGTCCACGGGCCTCCACCACTGGTTCAAGATCCAGTGAATGGATGTGAAATCCTTTTACTCTTTTGAAAAGAAAAAAAGCTGACTTGCACTACCCAAGTAAAGCACCACCCAGAGGAAAGCCCAGAACCAGTGTTTCAGGAGGTGGAGGGGGGCGGTGCAGAACAGGGGTGCTAACAAGTATGATTTCATAATGCTCTGCTACTTCAATCCATCAAGAAATCTATTAAGGATTCTGCCACAACGCAGACTGAAACCATGTAGTTTTGCTCTGGGCCACTTTCCTGCCCAAACGCAGCTGCTGCGAAGACGGTCCAAGGAGGCGGTGACGGCGGCCAAAGATGAATGTCAATTAAAGGAAAGGATACACGCAGCACGAAAAGCAGCCCCAGCGAGCAAGTCTGGCTAAGAAACACGGCAACCGAAAATCAACACGGTTGCTCCGTCTAAAGAGAAAACGTAAAATGAGAAACACCGCACCTTCTCACAGTGCTCACTTCTCCTCTGTTACATGCTTTTGTCATCTAGGTGATTGCTCATCTAACGGTTGACATAAAAATAAAAGCAATTATTAAGAAATCAAATCCTATTAGAAAAGCCAAAACAGGAAGCCACTGCTGCAATTCATGTTCTAACAGCATTTCTGATTATCAATTTTTGATAAATGGTCTGACGTGCATGGCTAACATATGCTGTTTTTTTTTCCAGAAAACTCTGTCTTTATGAATAAATGTGACTTAATATTCTTAAAATGATACGCAACTGTTTAAAACATCAGACTTTAAAAATGCCAAGTTCATGCCACGATTAGATTCAGAAAATAGCTTCCATTAGGTGGAATGAAAAGTGAAGGAAGGGAGGTAGGGTTAGAAGGAAGGGAGAAATTCACGTTCAAATGTGTTCATACACACACGCACACCACTCCACACGCCACTAACCACGCTGCAGGAAAAGAGATTAATTAGATCATTTCTGGTAAGTGCTCTGAATTCTTTGGAAGAAGGTGCAATATAAATAGAAGGTATCCGTTTTCTTATTATTCTAAAAGGCATTTCCATTCACTTCCAGATGAAGTATATAACTAATATCCAGTTTGCTTTTAACAATGAAAATGAATCAAATCAGAAGTCTCTTTAGAACTTCTATTAAGCAAACACCAATTCCCTATTCACCAACTCCAATGCTTATATGATTACCACTTTTTAAACAAGTGCCTCAAGTCATGATTTCTTGCCAAACTAAATTACTATAAATTTAATTACAGGCATAGAGGTATTGTTCACTTGTGAAAATTACGCCCTCCTCACCAAGACTATCAGGCACATTTATTGATGACCTACCCCAAGTAATACAGAGAAGCATGGAACACAGTGCCTGATCTCAAGAAGCTTGCAACTGAAGAGAGATGACACAGGAGCTGTAAAAAGTAATGAACAGATGCCTCAGTTACAAGAGTCTGGAGTCCAGAAGGGGGAGCTCTTATGCCCGACAAGGAAAGCAGGTGGTGGTTGGTGACGAGTCACTCAGGGTCTCTTTGCAACCCTATGGAGTACAGCCCCCAGACTCCTCTGTCCTTGGGATTCTCCAAGCAAGAACACTGGAGTGGGCTGCCATGCCCTCCTCCAGGGAATCTTCCCAACCCAGAGATGGAACCTGCGTCTCTTATGTCTCCCGCATGGGCAGGCGGGTTCTTTGCCACTAGTGCCACCTGGGAAGCCCCACAAGGAAAGCAGAGCCCAACAGAAAGAAGGAAGACTTCCTCTTCTAGACTGGCAAGAGCTCAGCCGATGCGAGACTGTCACAACCTGGGCAACCAGAAGCCAGGACACTAACCTGTCTTTAAGAGAGGCAGCCTGGACTGCGTGGTGGCACGCGGATAAGAAGCCTCCTGCCAACACAGGGGACACAAGCTGGATCCCTGCTCCAGGAAGATCCCACGTAGCTTGCAGCAGCCAAGGGCAAGCGCCACAACTACCGAACCTGTGCCCGAGCGCCTGCATTCCACAAGAGAAGCCACCTCAACGAGAAGCCCAGGCACCCCAATAACGAGTGGCCCCCGCCCACCGCAACCAAAGACCCCCAGCACAGCCAGAATTGACTAAGTAATCAAAAAAACTCTCTGCTGATCCCAAATAAACTCATTTTTACTGGAGAAATAACTGGCAGCCTATTTGTTTCAGGTCAAGAACTAAAACAGAAAAACTATCCACCAACATCATCTCTGACCAGCGCTGTGGCTGGGGCTGGGTGTCAGGCGCTCTCTGAAGAATCTTCCTCAAAGTCCAGACCTTCCTTCAGAAAGNCTGACGTGCATGGCTAACATATGCTGTTTTTTTTTCCAGAAAACTCTGTCTTTATGAATAAATGTGACTTAATATTCTTAAAATGATACGCAACTGTTTAAAACATCAGACTTTAAAAATGCCAAGTTCATGCCACGATTAGATTCAGAAAATAGCTTCCATTAGGTGGAATGAAAAGTGAAGGAAGGGAGGTAGGGTTAGAAGGAAGGGAGAAATTCACGTTCAAATGTGTTCATACACACACGCACACCACTCCACACGCCACTAACCACGCTGCAGGAAAAGAGATTAATTAGATCATTTCTGGTAAGTGCTCTGAATTCTTTGGAAGAAGGTGCAATATAAATAGAAGGTATCCGTTTTCTTATTATTCTAAAAGGCATTTCCATTCACTTCCAGATGAAGTATATAACTAATATCTAGTTTGCTTTTAACAATGAAAATGAATCAAATCAGAAGTCTCTTTAGAACTTCTATTAAGCAAACACCAATTCCCTATTCACCAACTCCAATGCTTATATGATTACCACTTTTTAAACAAGTGCCTCAAGTCATGATTTCTTGCCAAACTAAATTACTATAAATTTAATTACAGGCATAGAGGTATTGTTCACTTGTGAAAATTACGCCCTCCTCACCAAGACTATCAGGCACATTTATTGATGACCTACCCCAAGTAATACAGAGAAGCATGGAACACAGTGCCTGATCTCAAGAAGCTTGCAACTGAAGAGAGATGACACAGGAGCTGTAAAAAGTAATGAACAGATGCCTCAGTTACAAGAGTCTGGAGTCCAGAAGGGGGAGCTCTTATGCCCGACAAGGAAAGCAGGTGGTGGTTGGTGACGAGTCACTCAGGGTCTCTTTGCAACCCTATGGAGTACAGCCCCCAGGCTCCTCTGTCCTTGGGATTCTCCAAGCAAGAACACTGGAGTGGGCTGCCATGCCCTCCTCCAGGGAATCTTCCCAACCCAGAGATGGAACCTGCGTCTCTTATGTCTCCCGCATGGGCAGGCGGGTTCTTTGCCACTAGTGCCACCTGGGAAGCCCCACAAGGAAAGCAGAGCCCAACAGAAAGAAGGAAGACTTCCTCTTCTAGACTGGCAAGAGCTCAGCCGATGCGAGACTGTCACAACCTGGGCAACCAGAAGCCAGGACACTAACCTGTCTTTAAGAGAGGCAGCCTGGACTGCGTGGTGGCATGCGGATAAGAAGCCTCCTGCCAACACAGGAGACACAGGCTGGATCCCTGCTCCAGGAAGATCCCACGTAGCCTGCAGCAGCTAAGGGCAAGTGCCACAACTACTGAACCTGTGCCCGAGCGCCTGCGTTCCACAAGAGAAGCCACCTCAACGAGAAGCCCAGGCAACCCAATAACGAGCGGCCCCCGCCCACCGCAACCGAAGACCCAGCACAGCCAGAACTGACTAATCAAAAAAACTCTCTGCTGATCCCGAATAAACTCATTTTTACTGGAGAAATAACTGGCAGCCTATTTGTTTTAGGTCAAGAACTAAAACAGAAAAACTATCCACCAACATCATCTCTGACCAGCGCTGTGGCTGGGGCTGGGTGTCAGGCGCTCTCCGAAGAATCTTCCTCAAAGTCCAGACCTTCTTCCTTCAGAAAGCTCTAAACCGATTTCTAAAACCGTTCCGCATTCCAGGGAAGCTGCACTAAAAGCACAGCGCACTCTGCTGGCTCTTGAGCGCGCTGCCACCTACCCCTGGGACGCAGAGTCGTCACTGCCACCTCGGATGACTCTACTGTAACAGAACGCAGTCTGTGCCTCGGGTTGGAGCGTGTCGAGGTGGTGTAGAGGCTGCTTTCATCCTAAGCCAAGGCGCCATCAAAGTGCTTAGATTTGCTGAAATTATTCTGCCTCTTTCAAAATCAGCAGGTTGTCACTTATCCCTGATACCTGGGCTTGGCTCCTCACAGCTCCTATTCCACTTCTAATTTGCTTTTTCCTAATCTCCTGTGGGCTGGCAAACTCAGAAATCCTTCTTAAGATTAGTGTGCACTGAAGGGTCTCTCGCTTAAGTTTCTGACACATTTAAAACCCCTTCTTGCCTTACTCTGCCTTCTGACCTGTGCTCAAAGGCCCCCCATTTGAGTGCTCAGCTATTTCCTAGGTAGCTATCAAACTCACCTGTCTCCATCTCACCTCTCCACTCACAAATGCCTGATTTAAAAGAACAGTTAAGTATGAAAATGGAGAAAATGAGGAGCAGTACTGGGTGGCGGGAGAGGGAGAGGACGCACTATCTAAGCAATGGAAATTTCACCTAGTTTTTGCTACTGATCCATACAAAATGAGACAGAAGTGGCCAATACCTGCACATCTCATGGTAATATGCTTTTAAGATAAATAGAATTTGCCACAAAGAAGTACAAGTGAAAATTAAATGCAGGTTGGCTTCAAGTGGAAAAAAATAATCAAAGATTTCTCAACTCCAGGATTGGGAAGAAACTAGAGCATACGGTTTAAGCTTTAATAAGAATACTATGAGTCCCACAGACACTCCAGCTACGATTCACCTGCAAAAGCTATGAACATCCCAAGCATGACACCTCCATTCATCCAAGAGATATATCAAAATGAAGAAAGGGCAACCAGTGGTCAAATGCACTGATGAGAAGCAATAAAGATCAGAAAAAGCATTGGGTTTAATCTAAATACAGCCTAGATACAGGGAGAAAGTGGATGTTGAAAAGATAGTATAATAATAAATCAATAATCTGAAATTAAAACCCCAAGTCATGGAAATTTTTAAAACAAACATTCTCCTAAATATCTGTTATGACAATGAAGAAAATAAAACTTTAATTAAAAACTTATACAAAAATATAACATTATATAGCAACACAGAGAATACAGCCAAATTTATACCCAAAGGAAAATGTATAGCCTTACATGATTTCATTTTTCTACAAAAAACAAAATAATCAAAAATTTTTAAATATCAGAAAAAGAGAATAAGGAAATAAGACATAAGAAGTTAATACTTTGAAAACAAAAATAAACACAAGACTTGAAGGTACATATAGAGGAATAAAAGAAATGCAAAGGTTTAATACAACTAACGATAGAGGGAAAATATAAATACACAAAATTAACAAAGAGAAAGATGAATAATCTGCATCTTTTGGGTAGTTTTCCAACCTTTCTCTTCTTTAACCCACTTAGACTAAGGAACCCAAAGCTTATGAAACTCACTGGTTCCTCCTTCCATGGAAAAATAAAAAAATAGGAAAGAAATGAAATCATGTCACCTCTGCTTAAAATAAACAGGCCCATTTTATCCATCACTATACCTGAAAAGATTTAACAAACATAATAAAGTATATTGATCATAGTGAACCCAATCTTAAAGAAATTTATCATTTATACATTTTTAAAAACCCAAAGAATACCAATGATTGAAAACCACTACCCAACTCAAGCCAAACTGAGGACTCCGACTGACAACAGAGCTCTTCCTAAAACTTACAGACCTCACGGGAATACTGACCAATAATTTCCAATTCATCCACATAAGGATCAAGTTTTGGTGACCTAATAAGTTACTAACAAGGAACTGTTAGGTATAAAAACAAGAACTGACAGAATTGTCTACCCAGAGAACCGTGATCCCAGAGAACTGTGAACCGTATGACCAGAATAATTACAAAGACATGGATTCTTTAGTTGAGTTTCTGGCCTCCTAGAACAAAGGCGGATATCTGAGAATTACCGTCCAAAAGCAGAAGACTCAAACTGGAAGTTTTCTAAGGAGGGAACCTTCCAGAAGATACTGAGCATGGCTACTTATGGGATCCGTATCCAGACCTCTGATTTCTGCATGTGTGTCTCTAACACGGGTCTGCCTGGGAAAGCGCCCGCTGTACATCCCTCTGTGACTCCTCTCTTCTGTCCCACCTCCTCATCACAACTGTTCTTCCCGTTGACACCAGCAAGACACACCTGGTACCCATTCTGACTTCTCTACGGTGCACTCAGGATGCCAAGCAAGCCACATTTCCAATATTTGGTTTAAATCTAAGGGTCCGCAATCAGGCCAACTCTCTTGCCTTTCTCTTCTGGCACATATTTCTGCTCTGGGCAAATCTGATGAGACTGGGTATTCGGTCCTGTGTTGGGAGGCTCTGGATTCAGATATGCCAGGGGGTCTTGACAACAAGGCAAGCAGATGGATGGCACATGCTGAAGACAGTCTCTCTATTTCAAGGTGGCAAAGGCACTCTCCTCACCTCTCCCTTCTAACTACCTTAGACCTGGGAAATGGAAGCGATGGAGATGACAGAGGAATAGATATTAACATACCTGTTTGAATTGAAGAATGAAGGCAGATGGTTCTAAACTAAAAGCCTACATTTTCTCACTGGAATGACAATAATTCTACAGCTCCCTGGTTTTTAACTACACATACACACACGTNGTCTCTTTATTTCAAGGTGGCAAAGGCACTCTCCTCACCTCTCCCTTCTAACTACCTTAGACCTGGGAAATGGAAGCGATAGAGATGACAGAGGAATAGATATTAACATACCTGTTTGAATTGAAGAATGAAGGCAGACGGTTCTAAACTAAAAGCCTACATTTTCTCACTGGAATGACAATAATTCTACAGCTCCATGGTTTTTAACTACACATACACACACGTGCGCATAGAGACAAAGCTACATTTAAAGTCAGTAATATAGAAATGCATTCTCAGCCTTCCCAGGGTATATGGAACTTTAAAAATTTCTTCTAAAGTGAAAACACAACAGGTGTCATTGACAGACATCTGACATGTCGGGGTAAAGTCTTTTTGGTAAACTTCCCAGAAACTGAGAAAGTGAATGGTTCCAGTAACTGAGTAACAAAGGACTTGTGGACGTTGCTGCTGCTGCTGCTGCTGCTGCTGCTAAGTCGCTTCAATCATGTCCAACTCTGTGCGACCCCATAGACGGCAGCCCACTAGGCTCCTCTGTCCCTGGGATGTTGAGGGGTCTCCAATTCTTAACCTTCAACAAAATGGAAGGAGGACTGGGTCTCAGCTGGTCACCACACAGAGTGTTAAGAGATTTTTGTAAGAGATCATCGCGTGACTTTTCTCTCATCTCCAAAAACCACTCTGAAGAATGAAAGGCCGTGGCTGAAGCAGCCCTCCTTCCACGGCCATCAACTCATATAATAAGTGAAAAGATCCAACAAGGGGAAATCTGTGCCCCCCAACAACATCCCTGTTTTATTAAATACGCTTTATTAAATGGCATGTCTCTGAAAGCACTTCTAATGTTTAATAGTCAGTTACCAAAATGCACACTTCTGAACTTCCCCGGTGGTCCTATGGTTAGGAACCCACCTGCCAGTGCAGGAGACACAGTTCAGTCTAAGCCCGTGAGCCACAGCTACTGGGCCAGCGCTTGAGAGCCCACGCTCCACAGCAAGAGAGGCCACCACAGAAGGGAAGCCTCGGGCCACAACAGAGACCAGCCCCCATCTGCCACAACCAGAGAAAGCAGCAAAACCCAGAACAAAAAACAAATAAGTCATACATTTTTAAAAAAGAAAGAACACCTACCAATTTTTTAAAGGGTATACTTCTATTGCTTTAAAGCATGTACCACAAACAAGCATGATGGCACTCACTCGGGAAGAAATTTTCTTAACAATCACAGCCTCATGGTTATAGGAAAGAGTCTTAATTACATTTAAATTTATTTGCATGATTTTATTATAAGGCATTATGATAAGATGATCAAAGAAAAACACCCACGCACAAAAAAATATATTAAACTAGGGAAAACTTCTGTAGGGCCAACTGGATACACAAGTTCAAGGAGAAAAGAGAATGGTGCAAAATTTCTGACAGTAAATAAACTTCATTTATTTTTGCATGAATGGTGGTGGATTTTGAATCCCTTTGGTTTTACATTTCACTGGATTCATGTAAAGGAGTGATTTTCTTTTAAAATGTCAATATTTGAAATCCACCAAAAATGACACCTTGGGCAGATATTAAATAGATAACAAAACACAGATACCAACTTACAAATGTGCAAGGAATGCAGAGCTCTGCAAAGTTCTCAGGCAGGTGTGCAAGTGCAGAGTCAGAAGGCCCGTGTCCTCTACTTCCAGCTTGGCCACAGCTTACGACAGGCGTGCCTGCCAGGCTCCAGCGGCTCCTCTCTGGCACCCTGCTCCCTGCTGGTAGGTTCTTCAAATAAACTGGTCTCTGAAACCCTTTGTTTACTCTCATACCTGTTTCCCAACTGCCTGCCACAATGGCAAACCACAGTCATGCAAAAAGTGCTGATTTTCAAAATGATATCAAATTATATTTTCCAAAGGTCTGAGAGCACTTCCTTACTCTTTGATAACTTGTTCCAGCCAAATATTTATCAGACACAGGAGAGAAGATGGGCTGAACTTCAGACTAGATGAAGGGAGGCCAGGAGATGAGTTCTTCGCCGCTGTGAGTTCCAGGACTGACCTTTGATAAACTCTCATGCCCGTGTTCATCCATTTAAAAATAAATGTGGATGAAACCAGGACTCTGATCCTGCTGCAAAAGCGGCCTCAAGAAAATGAATTCTTTCCTGGAGAAGCATTTGCAGCTCCAAGAAGAAAGAAATGCTCAACACTGGGACAAGAAACGATTTTCAGCAATCATTTATTCTAGTGTATTCTCTGCCCCGAGATAAAACCAGAACCAACCGATTCCACGCAGAGCTGCAGGCTGCACTGGTATTTCACCATCATGAGTGGAAAGTCTAGAGGTTCAGAACAGAAATGATTCTTGCAGCTCCGCAGCCTCTCTCGTCATGGAAGTGGCCAGACCCCACCCCATCCCTCAGCCTCTGCCATCCCCCTGTGATGCCTTCCACACACCTCAAAGGCGTGGGTGGCTATTCCAGTGAGCCCCTGCACTATTTATTTTAAATCATTTTAAAATGTGTTAATTTAAAACATGCGGCCACCTATCTGTACATACACATTCATTCCTAGCCAGGGCACGCACGTGTATACAAAGTCTCTACATGAATTATTTTAACTAATTCAACATCCAAAGGTGAAAGAAAAAAATCACAACTAAGACTTCCAGTAAGTGTCCAACACATCCACGTCTTCACTGCAGAACATTCATTTCACCCCATCACACACTCAGGTCTACACAGCCAAACCAGAGCAAAGCAGGATCTTAGGGAAGAGACAATGAAACCATTCCTCCTGCACTTCTTTCCTTCTTCCCTTAAACTTCAGAAAAGTCTGAGAAAATCAGAATGATGGAAGCTCAGTGGCAGTGGAGACCAAGTCTGTTTTACTCCACGTTGTGATACAGACGATACGACAGGGACCCAGAGGTAGAGCGCGAGGTCTCACTACCACACCACCCAAGTGTGGGGGGCAGGCAGGCAACACAGCAGGCTAAGTGAAGCTTGTTTAGTTTATACTGATAAAATTATTTTTCCCAGCTTTACTGACATATTACTGACATATATGCAGGTTTAATGTGTACCATGTGATGACACCCACACTCACTGCAAAACAATTACCCAATGAAGTTAGTTAACACCTCTATCACCTCACAGAGTCGCTTTCTTGGAGGGGGAGGGTATGTATGGTGATGACACTCAAGATCCATTACTCTCTTAACAAGCTGCAAGTATGTGATACTGTAGTAACTACACTCACCATGCTGGACATGAGATCCTAGAACGGAGCCACCTTATAACTGGAAGCCTGCACCCTTTGACCAGCATCTCCCCATTTCCCCCACCCTTCCCCCAGGTCCTGGTAACCACTGTTTTACTCTCAATTTCTATGAGTTCAGCATTTTTAGATTTCACATGTGGGACCATACCGTGTTTGTCATTCTCTGTCTCACTGATTTCACTTAGTATAATGCCCTCATGGTCCATCCTCTTATGCAAAAGGTAGATTTCCTCCTTTTTAATGGCTGGAGAATATTCCATTATGTAGATATCTACCTCACTTCTTCNGGAAAACCAAGAACCCTCCGCTAGCTTAAGGCACCTTTTCTCTGCACTGAGGGTACCGTTATCTGCAGTCAAATGCCTCCCTGATAGAGTTAACTCTTATTAACCTAGAACGTGTAACAATTTTTCTCAGTATTTGCTTGAAGTTTGGTCTCCCCAACAGATGGAAAGTGTCTTATTCATGTTCACACAATCCATCTCACCAAGCAGGTGCTCAAAATTGTTCCATGATGGACAAAGAGACAACAAAGCCCTTCACAGTTTGTCCCTAGACTCTTCTAAGAGAAGACTCTAAGAGGAAAAAAAAAATTTGTCTTTGTCCCTCCCTAGTTAAACTGGAGAGCCTGTAGATTATTTAGCATTTATAAATTGCCCACAGAGTGACTGAAGCTAAAGTTCTTCACCTAACAAGCCCTGAGACGCTATTGCCAAGCACTGCTTTCAATGCCTTCGCAACCGCTCAGTCACTTAGTCGTGTTCAGCTTTCTGCGACCCCCATGGACTGTAGCTCGTCAGGCTTCTCTCCACGGGATTCCCCCAGCAAGAATACTGGAGTGGGTTGCCATTTCCTCCTCCAGGGGATCTTCTCGACCCGGGGATCGAACCTGTGTCCCCTGCACTGCAGGTGGATTCTTTATCACTGAGCCACCAGGGAAGCCCACTTTCACAAGCAACTCATTGAATCCTCATAACTACCTGAGGAGGCAAGTACCATTGCCTCTCTTCCACAGATGAGGAAGCTGAAGCACTGAGAAGTTAAGCTGCCTAAGGTCACAGAGCCAGCAACTGGCAAGGCTGAGACTGGACTCCATCAACTGAACTCAAGTGTTCAAGTCCTTAACTCTCAACCTCCACTGCCTCTCAGTCACCCAGGATGGCTGTCTCCATCCTCCTGTTTCTACAAAAATGAGGAACGAGCTGGGAGAAAATTCACTCTGATTATCTATCAAATCTTCTTGGCTTCACAAACCAGGAGAAACCAAAGAGGGAAAAGCTGCAGCCACCATCCCAAGAGTCAAGGTTACTTTGCTGAAGTAAATACGGTTAGACAGACAATTTGGGAGAAANCTTCTCAAAGAGAAGGAATCCTGAGAGCTCACCTCCCCACCCACCTGGTCGGGATTGAGAAAAACTGAGACAGAGAGAGACAGAGACAGAATAATTTGCTCAAAGTCCGAGAACTAGTTAAGGATAAATCCAAGTGCAAAAGCTGGGTCACCTCAATTAAGACAACTAATTATAAAACTGTCAAGATATTTCAAAAGAATGAATTGAGCAACCACCCTGAATGGGTAGGAACTCAAGAAACGACACAGCTGTTGTCCATTTCATTCAAGTGAGATAAGCAGTGAAAGGTGACGGGTGCACACAATATCCACAGACAGAAGGGTAGCTCAGAGAGAGGGGAGGAGAAGACAGTCCTGCAGAACCTGGGAACACCGCACACCTGCTGTGGGTGAAATATAGCAAGACTACCACTGAACCCCCACACTTTCCTTCCTCCGATGCAGCACTTAAAAAGACGACACTTTGCACATTTGGACTGCTCTTCCTTGCAAAGAGCACATTTCAGATCTCCGTTTTATAAACAAACCACCACTACAGTGAAGAGCAATAGAACACTTGTATAAAAGCAAGTCTCATATAAAGTAAAATATCACCTACAAACGTAGACAAGAACACCCAGCTGGTTGAATGTAGTTCAAAGAAGAATCTGAAAGATGCTCAGAGAAGTTATTAACATAAGAACAAATGCAAATAACACATCAGGAGGAAAAAAAAAAAAAGATACCCAGAGAAATAATCATGACTGTTTTATAGAAAAACACTAGAAAAGAGCCAAGGCAGAACAAATGACTACGCCCGACGGTGGTAGAAATAAAAAACATCAGAGTCCTGATTAAAGAGAGAGCATTACAAAATGCAGAAGGGAACCTGAGCCACTGTTTCAGAGAAAGCAAATCTTGTCTTGACACTTATGGAGATAACAGAGCAGATGGTGCTGAAACAGTGGCCGTCACCTGTGTTGGTTTTTAAAACACCAATGAATAACCAAATTCACAGCAAATTAAGTATCCCTTTTTCAGACAACTTTTTTTCCATCAATCTCTAAAACATGAAAAAGCAAAAAAGACAAAGGTCAGAGAAAGACACACACACACAAAAGGCAATAAATTAGAACATGGGAATAAAAAGGTCAGTTTAGAACAACAATTAAGAACTAGACAGCAGAATGGCGTCACGAGCCAACTTTGAGGCAGGGTTCAAATTCCGACCTCACCTATTCCTTCCTTAACTGAGTACCCTCTGGGCCTCAGTTTCCTTGTCTGCAAAGTCTGAAAATACTCTTCCACCTTGCACGAGGTTGCTGAGCAGAGCAGAACAAATTAATACAAACAATATTTAAAGTCGTGCATCTATGTGGCCATCAAACATTCGAGATGCAGCTGATGACTCACTGGTTTAAATTTTAAACTGTGCTCAGCTGAGCGACTGGAAAACTTTTAAATATGTTTGGAACACAGTCTGCAATGAGAATCTAGTTTTCAACTGTAAATTTCATAAAATCAAAATACAGATCAAGTGCATCCAATGTAAATTTCACACTGAGTTGAGAGGTACTATAAATGCAAAGGTATTACAAATTTACATCATGTTAAAAACTTATTTTAAAAATTATATTCCTCATTAATAATTTTTATATTGATTATATGTCAAGTGGTAAGTTTTTTATATAATGGGTTAAATAAGGTGTACTGTTAAAATTAATTTCAGCTGTTTCTTTCTAAATGTGGCTATTAGAAAATTTAAACTCCCATATGTGGCTTGCATTACACTCCTATTAAACAGCGCTGGCTTAGAACAATGCCTGGCACACAGTTAAGAGTGCAGTAAATATTATCCACTATTATCCCTATTAATGTTATCATTATTAGTATTAAATGCAAGGCAGTTTACGAGAGTCCAAAAACAATTTAAACATGTCTCTACCTTCTGGACCTTGGAGTTGAGNCCGACCCGGGGATCGAACCTGTGTCCCCTGCACTGCAGGTGGATTCTTTATCACTGAGCCACCAGGGAAGCCCACTTTCACAAGCAACTCATTGAATCCTCATAACTACCTGAGGAGGCAAGTACCATTGCCTCTCTTCCACAGATGAGGAAGCTGAAGCACTGAGAAGTTAAGCTGCCTAAGGTCACAGAGCCAGCAACTGGCAAGGCTGAGACTGGACTCCATCAACTGAACTCAAGTGTTCAAGTCCTTAACTCTCAACCTCCACTGCCTCTCAGTCACCCAGGATGGCTGTCTCCATCCTCCTGTTTCTACAAAAATGAGGAACGAGCTGGGAGAAAATTCACTCTGATTATCTATCAAATCTTCTTGGCTTCACAAACCAGGAGAAACCAAAGAGGGAAAAGCTGCAGCCACCATCCCAAGAGTCAAGGTTACTTTGCTGAAGTAAATACGGTTAGACAGACAATTTGGGAGAAAGAGGCAAGGGGTTCTACGTTTTAGTTCTCTTAGGAACTTCCGGAGCTGAAAAAGATTAATTAATTGAAAAAGGAAAACTAAGAGCTGAAAATGAGGAAAATGTGAGGTAAAAGAAGAAAAGTCCTTTAAGGGGCAAATATAAGCAAACGAATAAATAAATACAAATAAATGACAAAGCTTTCTAATGCAAGCTACTCAAAATGACTACCTAGTACCCAGATTAAAAAATATATCTTTTACCTATAAAATAGTATCCAGTGATTTGAGGCAACTTTGGAAAAACTATTTTAAAAATTGAGAAAATAACCTCCAAATATGTGAGGGTTCATATTTACATCTTTCAGGATCAATTCCAAAGGAGGCTGCAAAAAGACGTTCCTTCTACTAAACTCTTCACAATTTACCTCACTCAGACTCTCTCCAGAAACCAGTAAATAGGCACCAATCCTCTTAGCAATACCTGCCAAGTCCTTTCACTACCAGTAAAGACCCTGGAAATAAGGACGGGAGGAGAGCTGGTTCTTCCTATCTCTAGCGACATCTAGTGCTGAGAAACTGAAATACACTGTGGAGCACACTATTCTTCCAATTATTATAACGATAACCGCCTACTATAAAATCAGGGTATGTATAATTCAAAAATATATAGCTTTTTCCATAACTGGAATTGCTGATTTTCAATTGTCTTCTAACCCCCAATTTAAAGTATCTCATAAGATTAACCCATTGAGAAGATACAATTGTTTGAGGGGAAGAAATCACTCTCTGTTCTCCAATTTTTTGTTTTAAATGCAAACATAACTTTATTTACCAACAGCAGACTGGGAAGTTAGGAGATTTTACAGACATTAAAAGATTCCTCTTAAAATTAACCAAAAAGCAACTCTGGCTTAATTTAACAGTAATATAATACAAGCCATTTATTCAAAACCAACTTCAAAAATCTCTGAAGGAGAATAATTTAAATGCAGATGAAGCCCATTATAGGATGGCTTGCTGATTTAAATATGCCATGGGCTAAATCTTGTCTTCAGATTTTACATATTAAAATTATTCTAAAAGATGTGGGCCAGCCATAGTCTCTTTATCAAAGTAAAGCACCACTTTGGAATTAAGAATCTAGGCATTTGTAAACCATTTAAAAAGATAAGTAAGATATAATTAAGAAGCACTGGATTAGGAGGAAAAAACCCAGTCTAGCCCTGCTTCTAACTCTAGAACATCAAAACCAACTCATTTAATTTCTCGTGGCTTCAACTTTCTCATTAGAATAAAAAGTTTTTCTTTTGTGGGATGAGGGAAGAGTTTCACCTAAATTCTTTCTTGGGTTGTCTGTGCTATGTTCTGTGCTCTATGAACAAGATGATCTTTACAATCTAGGAGCATTTTTTAAAATTAGTTAAATCACAGGCAATGACACAGCACTTTAAGAAATTCAGGACAAACTAAGACTCGAGAAAGGAGATTTGAAGTGAAATCACTGTGGAATATATAAAGGTATCTCCCTGGTAGCTCAGCGGTAAAGACTCCAGTTGCCAATGCAGGAGACACAGGTTCGATATCTGGGTTGGGAAGATTCCCCTGGAGAAGGAAATAGCAACCCACTTCAGTGCTCTTGCCTGGAGAGCCAGGCGGGCTACAGTCCATGGGGTGGCAAATGGAGAGACAAGACGGCAGAGAAGAAGCACGTTTGCTCATCTTCTCCTGCGAGAACTTCGAACTTACAACTCACTGCTGAACAACCATCAACAGGAGAATGCTGGATCCCACCAAAAAAGATACCCCACATCCAAGGGCAAAGGAGAAGCCTCAGCAAGACGGTAGGAGGGGCGAAATCTTGTTTAGAATCTAACTCCATACCTGCCGGAGACGCTTGGAGGGCTCAAATGAAACCTTCTGCACACCAGGACCCAGAGACCTCACGGAGACTGAGCATTCACCAAGGCCTGCTATATTCTAAACCACAAGGAATGCTGAACCCTTTAATTAAGATTTTCATAATTCACATAATTCAAATGGGCTTTGTCACTAAACCAGGATATTCACAAACATTCTGGTCAAGTGAAGTTTTGCCACCAGAAGAACTGAGGTCTTTCTTTAGTGTACAGGGAATGTTTATTAAAAAGGCTAAGATGAGGATGAGGATGCAACTGATTTAAAATCTGTCCGGAGTTTCCAACTACAATCATGTTTATTACTCTAACCTTGCAGAAAGAACGCTCGCCTAGCTAAAAGTCACAGCTCTATCTTAGAAGAGCTGATAAGTGGCCTGTGGGAGTGGAGAGACCAGAAGGAGGGGCAGTCAAACTCCACAAAGACAGGGAAATTTGGTGAGTTGCATCTGGAAGAACCCCACCCCCACCCCTAGCAAGATTCGGGTCGGTTCCAGATCACTGCACTGGTATCCCCCAAGGATCTCAGGAGGGAGCTCCCCTCAATGGGCATTTGTGACGAGCTGCTGTCCGCTGAATGAGTGGACAGCGCTCCAGGACTGCGGGGGGCAGGGGGTGGTGGGAGGCAATGCAGAACTAGTTTATGGACAAGCAAGGTGAGGGGAGCTGGAGGAGGCTGGAGCGGTGCCCGGCGATGGAGGACAGTAAACGCCAGGACCACACACTTGATGACAAGCTCTAAGGCAAAGGCATCTGAGAAATGAAGCTAATGAAAAATGATGGCGAGTTGTTTAATACCATCATCAGGAAATTCAAAACAAGAACCACCACGTGATACCACTGCACATTAATGAAAATGTCCCCAAAAGGTTCAAAACATAGAAAACAGCAAATGTTGGGGAGGAGGTGAGACAACCAGCCCTCTCACACATGGCAGGTGGGAGTGTAAATGGTACAACAACTTTGGAAAACTATTTTCACTACCTACTAAAGCGGAGCAGACACCTGCTCTACAACCCAGCAATTCTTTTCCTAGGCAGACACCCAAGAGAAACGTGTATACTCGTTCACGGCACGGACAAGAAGGTTCACAGCAGCACTATTCCTAACAGCTCAAACCAGGAAACAGCCCAAATTTAAAGAGATAAAGGAAAATCTGCAATATAGCCACGTTACACATTATATATATTATACAACAATGAAAATAAACGCAACAGTGCAAAAAAGAGGTGGATCTCACAAACATAATGCAGAGCAAATAGTGTCAATTACAAAAAAAAAAACAACTATGTTCTGTATGGTTCCTTACATATAAAGTTTAAAAGCAGGATATACCAAACTGTATTTTTATTTTTTAAATTAATTGTAACTGGAGGATAATTACTTTATACTACGATGATGGTTTCTGCCATACCTCAACATGAATCGGCCACAGGTACACGTGCCTCCCTATTCCTGAAGCCCCCTCCCACCTCCCTCCTCACCCTATCCCTCTCCTCTGGGTTGTCCCAGAGCACAGGTTTTGGGTGTCCTGCTTCATGCATGGAATTTGTTCTGGTCATCTGTTTTACATATGGTAATATACATGTTTCAACACTTCTCTCAAATCAAGCCAGACAGCTTTCTTGCCAGGAGTGACGACTAGAAGGGGGCGTGGTCGGAACACGCAGGGGCTGAGCACGTTCTGCTTCTTCACCCAGACACGGGCTACAAGGGTGCCTTCAGTCTGTGCAATCCATCAGGCAGGACACTCACCGTCTGTGCATCGTGCACTCACACGTGACACATAAATGCCCAGACTCAGAACAGCCCCCAGGGCACATTCACAAAGGAAGGGTGGTCCAAACAAAAGAATTCCCACAGCAAGTGGAGCAAAACGAAACCACCTGCGAGCCCTGAAGACGGAGAAACGGGGAAGGGGCCCATACCCAAGACAGGCGACCCACAGGGAAAATTCCAGGCAGCCTCCTGAGAAAGAACCCACATCCTTCTCAAAGAGAAGGAATCCTGAGAGCTCACCTCCCCACCCACCTGGTCGGGATTGAGAAAAACTGAGACAGAGAGAGACAGAGACAGAATAATTTGCTCAAAGTCCGAGAACTAGTTAAGGATAAATCCAAGTGCAAAAGCTGGGTCACCTCAATTAAGACAACTAATTATAAAACTGTCAAGATATTTCAAAAGAATGAATTGAGCAACCACCCTGAATGGGTAGGAACTCAAGAAACGACACAGCTGTTGTCCATTTCATTCAAGTGAGATAAGCAGTGAAAGGTGACGGGTGCACACAATATCCACAGACAGAAGGGTAGCTCAGAGAGAGGGGAGGAGAAGACAGTCCTGCAGAACCTGGGAACACCGCACACCTGCTGTGGGTGAAATATAGCAAGACTACCACTGAACCCCCACACTTTCCTTCCTCCGATGCAGCACTTAAAAAGACGACACTTTGCACATTTGGACTGCTCTTCCTTGCAAAGAGCACATTTCAGATCTCCGTTTTATAAACAAACCACCACTACAGTGAAGAGCAATAGAACACTTGTATAAAAGCAAGTCTCATATAAAGTAAAATATCACCTACAAACGTAGACAAGAACACCCAGCTGGTTGAATGTAGTTCAAAGAAGAATCTGAAAGATGCTCAGAGAAGTTATTAACATAAGAACAAATGCAAATAACACATCAGGAGGAAAAAAAAAAAAAGATACCCAGAGAAATAATCATGACTGTTTTATAGAAAAACACTAGAAAAGAGCCAAGGCAGAACAAATGACTACGCCCGACGGTGGTAGAAATAAAAAACATCAGAGTCCTGATTAAAGAGAGAGCATTACAAAATGCAGAAGGGAACCTGAGCCACTGTTTCAGAGAAAGCAAATCTTGTCTTGACACTTATGGAGATAACAGAGCAGATGGTGCTGAAACAGTGGCCGTCACCTGTGTTGGTTTTTAAAACACCAATGAATAACCAAATTCACAGCAAATTAAGTATCCCTTTTTCAGACAACTTTTTTTCCATCAATCTCTAAAACATGAAAAAGCAAAAAAGACAAAGGTCAGAGAAAGACACACACACACAAAAGGCAATAAATTAGAACATGGGAATAAAAAGGTCAGTTTAGAACAACAATTAAGAACTAGACAGCAGAATGGCGTCACGAGCCAACTTTGAGGCAGGGTTCAAATTCCGACCTCACCTATTCCTTCCTTAACTGAGTACCCTCTGGGCCTCAGTTTCCTTGTCTGCAAAGTCTGAAAATACTCTTCCACCTTGCACGAGGTTGCTGAGCAGAGCAGAACAAATTAATACAAACAATATTTAAAGTCGTGCATCTATGTGGCCATCAAACATTCGAGATGCAGCTGATGACTCACTGGTTTAAATTTTAAACTGTGCTCAGCTGAGCGACTGGAAAACTTTTAAATATGTTTGAAACACAGTCTGCAATGAGAATCTAGTTTTCAACTGTAAATTTCATAAAATCAAAATACAGATCAAGTGCATCCAATGTAAATTTCACACTGAGTTGAGAGGTACTATAAATGCAAAGGTATTACAAATTTACATCATGTTAAAAACTTATTTTAAAAATTATATTCCTCATTAATAATTTTTATATTGATTATATGTCAAGTGGTAAGTTTTTTATATAATGGGTTAAATAAGGTGTACTGTTAAAATTAATTTCAGCTGTTTCTTTCTAAATGTGGCTATTAGAAAATTTAAACTCCCATATGTGGCTTGCATTACACTCCTATTAAACAGCACTGGCTTAGAACAATGCCTGGCACACAGTTAAGAGTGCAGTAAATATTATCCACTATTATCCCTATTAATGTTATCATTATTAATATTAAATGCAAGGCAGTTTACGAGAGTCCAAAAACAATTTAAACATGTCTCTACCTTCTGGACCTTGGAGTTGAGCAAAGGAAAACCAGACATATCATAACAGTATAGCTTTATAGAAAATAAATCAAATATCTAGCTGTGAGAAAAGAAGACTTGCAGGAAAAAAAAAACAAAACCACAAACAATGTATTCAACTCACTGAAGACCTTCAAAATTATCATTCTAAAAATCTACAGAAATTAGAATTTGTGTTACCCACCCGGTTAGACTGTATTCAGATGACAACAGAAAAAAACAAATATTACACGAGGAACCCACACAGACTAAAGGCAAACCTCTGTTGCTGGTGGATCGGGGGTGGGGAGATGCTCCTGCCGGGTCCAGACCTGACCCACTGGGGCAGGGGATCCTCTGCTCTGTGGCCCAGACCACGCTGAGAACAACCTGGATAGAGATAAGGGACCTTTGGATCGGGGGCACTCTGATCATCAATACTGGCCAGATGTATACATAGCCAAATTCTTACCAGGTTTGGAAGCCAGAAAAGGGGGGATGGGGCCCGCTGAATGTACACACCCAACAAAACACGTTCCCGTGCGCTCCTAGAAGCAGTATTTATAATAACCAAAACACTGGAGATAACCACCCACATGGAGCTAACCAACAGGAGAAGGAATAAAGAGTGCAGCACAGTCACAAAATAAGGTAGCAACTACTGCTGCACAAGGCATGCGTGAATCTTAAAGACAACAGCCTGCACAAAAGACAGAAGCAGACGCAGGACACGCTGCAGGAAGCTCGGGACAGCCAGCCAGCGCCCCTCCACCTAAGAGCTGTCTGAGCACCTCTGGACTCTGAGGACAGGACGCGACCGACCTGGGAGGGACGAGGGGCAGCCCCTGGGGGCAGGAAAGAGTCTGCATCTCGACCTGGGTGCGGGTTAGAGGGAGACACACACCCACAGATGACAACTCCTGAGCTGGCCACTTCAGACAGGCGCTTTTTTGTAAGTTCACCAAGGCGCACATTTCAAACGTACATACTTTGTGTATGTTGAATCTCAATTAAAAAAATAAATTCAAACGCCTGTGTGAGGTTTTTAAAAAAAGGTCCTGTGAAGAGATCACCTTATTTAATGACAAATAATTCACTCAGTTGAAATGTCTTTTCAAATGCCATCACCCAACATCTCCAAACACTTGCATGAGTGTGCAATCTGGGGACTATAAAACTCTGCAAGAAGTTACATGGGCCACTTTCTTCTGGGAGCCTTCGCCCATATGATAAACATATCAAGGTGTGCTTTCCAGGCCTGTGCATCCCAACTCCTGTTAGGCTCCAGGGTACTGTTTAAAAAGAGAGATTTGGAGGTATTATCCCCCACAACACTCATTCCATGACACTGCAGAGCCCAGAAAATGGTCTTTTAAAAAGGTCCCCAAGAGATTCTGAGCTGAAAACACTTCCCTATGGGAAATCAACTGGTATGAAGTGTGGGATAACTGGTACTTACGTTGCTTTGGATAAGAAACTGGACTTGGTGACTGAAACAGCAAGTTCTGTGGTTTCACTTCAGTCCCTTAATCACCTGGAAATGCCAGTGTAATTTTTACTTTAATAGAAAGACAGGAAAGCCTAAATAGAAACACTGATACAGAGTAGATTCGATCTAGAAGAAAATGAGCATCTTCGGTGATGTTCACGTTGCTCGTCTTCCAAGGAGAAATCACAGCTGTTAGGAAATCACTCCTCTCATGTATGACCCCCAGACAACTTCTCAGGAAGGCTGTTCTTAGCTGGTAAAGCCAATGTTATTAATATAAACTGTTATAAAAGATAGTACAAATCTATAACCATCTCCCCCCTTGCAAATATCAGAATATCCTGGTAATAAATATTCAAACACACCCTAGGTCCATATTTGTTTTTCAATATCTGCCCATGGCTAATGATCCTATCTTACAGATATATACTTTCTAAAACCAGCACTTTTGCTAAGAGACTTGGAACTCTAGCGCCTGGAGTTTGGAGAAACGATGGTCATCCTTAAATGATGCAAAGGCAAAATCAACCCAGATGCTAAGGAACAGTAATCTCCTAAAACCTGCCGTTGTGCTCCAGATGGAGGGCAGTGCCAACTCGCTGCTCATAGCAACGGTTGCTAGGCAGCCTGGGCTGGGAAACATCAAGTTAAAGGGGTCGACGGGAAATGAAGCCAAATTTAAAACCACAGGCAAAAAGGCGAAGAAGAGAACAGGCGCTCATTTAGAGCTCTTCTTAAAATCACATAATCAATCTAGAAAAGGAAAGGAAATGTGCTTAAACAATGGAATTCACTGTGTGCCACCCTTCAAGTCTAACACCAGAGAAGACCGACTTCTCCTGTGCAGAATGGTCCCACGAAGGTACAGATACCAGGGGCCTTTCACAGTCTCCCGGCTGGACCCAGGACTTCTCAGTCAGAAAGGAAGTGACTGAAAATCTTTTCTCTGAAGTTCAGAAGGTTCCAATCCCTGGGTCAGGAAGATCCCCTGGAGAAGGGGATGGCTACTCACTCCAATACTCTTGCCTTGAGAATTCCATGGATAGAGGAGCGTGGCAGGCTACAGTCCACTGGGTCAGAGAATCAAACATGACTGAGCAACTTACACTTTCACTTCTCCAGAACTGAAAGAATACTTCACTACATCTTCTGTTTGCCCTGAATATATTTCACAATGTCCGTTTCACAGTATAAGTGACCAGGTTCTGCGTCTCCAGTGGAAAACACGGATGGCCTCACCAGGATCCACCTGCACCCACTGCTCCAACAGTGCACAGTAGCTGCTGTGATCTCACCCCAGCTCAAAGGCGGGCCCTGGTTCACCGCGACCAATCCACGTAACCCATTCCCTTTATCAGAGTGACTGGCAGAGATAATCTGGGCCTAAGCCAGTCAGCACAAAGCCCCAGGGATTGGTTCATAAATACATCAGTCAATCAGTGCAAACCTCAGAACTTGGCTGGAGACTCTGAACCCAGATCCTGAATTTAGATGGTGTGGTGGGTAAATACAAAGCTATCGTTGCTGCTCTCACCTGGCCATTCCAAGAGCCTAAAGATGAAGTCATTACACCAAAAAAGCATAACCAACTCCCAGAGAAGCAGAGCCAATGCCCTGATCAAACCATGCCTAAACCCCACCCTACCACCTGACCACTACTCTTTTCCCTTTTAAGCCAGTCTGGAACTGGGTATTCTGTTATTTGAAATTAACAAACAAACAGAAAACACTGCATAATAAAAAGCCTTATAAGTAATGNACCAAAAAAGCATAACCAACTCCCAGAGAAGCAGAGCCAGTGCCCTGATCAAACCATGCCTAAACCCCACCCTACCACCTGACCACTACTCTTTTCCCTTTCAAGCCAGTCTGGAACTGGGTATTCTGTTATTTGAAATTAACAAACAAACAGAAAACACTACATAATAAAAAGCCTTATAAGTAATGCCCCACTGTAGCTGCATAAACCTATACTTTTTAAAAGTTTGCGTATACATAATTTCTGGGTTTTCCGGCCAATGAGAAGACATATACTATTGTCAAGCCAGTTTTACATGTCAAAAGACGGATTTGGAGAAAATAAAACAAGTAAGAAAAAAATGGTGAACTATATATGAAATCTGAAAAAAAAAAAAAACAAAAAAAGAAAACAACCCTGAGCTCACAGATTAGTGGTTTAGTGGCTGCCAGTTGGTGGCTCAGACAGTCAAGAATCTGCCTCCAATGCAGGAGACCTGGGTTCAGTCCCTGGATTGGGAAGATCCCTTGGAGGAGGACACAGCAACCCACTCCAGTATTCTTGCCTGGAGAATTTCACGGACACAGGAGCCTGGCGGGCTGCAGTCCATAGGGTCGCAAAGTCGAACATGACTGAGCGACTTTCACTTTCACACTTTTTTACACAGGGTGGTAATGTGAAGTGGAGTAAGTGAACGTGGTCAAAGGTACAGACTTTCAGCTATAAGATGAATAAGTGCTGGGGATGCAATGTACAGTTAATAAAACCTCTTGCATGTTTGAAAGTTGCTAAGAGAGTAGATCTTAAAGGTTGTCATTACATGAAAAAAAAAAAAGTAATGATGCTGAAGAATGTTAACTATATTTACTGTGGTGATCACTTCTCAAAATACACACTGACCTGTTATGTTGTACACTTGACACTAATACAATGTTAGATGTCAATAATACCTCAACAGGGAAAATAAAGGAAAAACGGGCTAACATTCCTGTAATGCTTACAATGCTGACTATGTGTTGGACTCACCTTACAGGACTGGTAGTATTACTGTCTGCATCTTACAGAGAGATTCTGAGACACAGAAAGGTCAAAGGGACCAAGGTTAGAGTACGCACAGACACAGGCATCAGGCCAGGCAGGAGGAGGACCACCTCCTTCCTCCTCTGCAAACTCACAACTCTGAGGACTCCTCCAAGGGGAGTTAAGTGTGTTTCTGGGTGACATGAACAATAAACTGATTGTACTGTGAAATGGTCGCTGTTTAAGCTTTCCTGCCAACAAAACCAAGTTCCTACAGTTCAGCACCTCCGGAGAGTTCAGGTACACATAAACCATTACTTCCATATGACCGAGGCAATCCTCTCCTCCCTGGCTGCAGCCATAAATATGCAGTAAGAGCCCGTCGGCATGCATGCCTCACTACAAAACATCAGAAGGAAAATCCCCTATGTATTCAAAATTATTTATCACGTGGTTCCAACATTTAACAGGGCGCATTTGACTTATTTCCGAGCCTTCTGCTTCAAGAAACGTTATTCAAAAGTAAGAACCAACATACACTTGCAATACCTTTATTTATGAGCAGCTCCTTCAAGATGAAAACTGCCACAGAAAATAAGGTAGCCTTGGCATTATTAACAGCATCAGAGCTGGTCCTGGGAACAGCTCGCTGAGCCTCTGACTCTGCCACATTCTCAGTCAACCTCTAGCACGAAGGCACCAACAGTCATCTCCTCTATTAATTATCAAACCCCGGTTTCAGAGCACAATGAACTTGATTACTTCGCCTTTTATATTAAAAAAAAAAAAAAAAACAGGTGCAAAAGCAGAACTTTAGAAAGCGGAGAACACAAGAGACTGATGGAAATTAACAACCAGAGAAGTCAACAAACTGGCAACTGCATACCATTAATATACAAAGAGCAGTGATGTCTTTGTCCGCTTGCTTCAGACTGAGAGCCAGCCAGCAAGGCAGCATGTGCGAATGCACTACACAGAAACAAGGGGCTCTGCACCAGGGGTGCTGACAGGTAACTTCTGTCCAGACACAGACTCATTCACATTAGTCTGCACACTGAAGCAGGGAGACAATTTCTCTCATAAAGTGGGAAACAGTACGTGTGACTAAGGTCAGAATTTTGAACCGTCAAATATCCAGATGGTTGCTAATAAGGAGGGTGACGCATGGCTGAAAGAGTTGTCTCCTCTTTCATCCGAAAGCTGAGCAAAACCAATGCCTGTAAACAGAATTCTACCCTAGAGCTACCCCCAGGTTGAGCTCTTATACCAAGAAGAGGTCAAGTTTAACTGATACAAATGGAGACACCGGCCACAGAAGATGTCACCTCTCCACTGGTTTGTCTGTAAGTTATCTAGAAACCAGAATATCCAGGGCCCTGGGTGGCAAGAATTCAGAGGTCCATGACCTGGCTGGTGTCAAGCCTGCCGAGCATCAGCCCCAGGAATCTGCGCTCCCTTCAAATCCATTACCCTCCCCAGCACATGTCTCCTCCGTGAAATGAAAAACCGCAGACAGCAGGAAAAAATTGTCTGATAGGTTTCTGCAATCTTCCAGAGACAAAAGTTCAGCTGATAGATTCTATCATAAAATGGAAATAAGTTGGTTTAAAGTATGCCTCTCCAAGAAATTTGAACTCAGAAAATCTAAAGCCAGTCAAGGATTCCAATTTCATTTTACTCTATTTCTCATTAGTCAAAACATTCTGAAAGAACAACAACAAAAAGAAATTTCTCCATCAACGTGTGAGATACTTCCTGCCTCTTCAGAGATGGAATCTTAAGACACTGGCACAAGTTAAGCTGAAATCATGTGTGTTAGGATCGCATCATCATGTAGATTCAAGTATATACCACCCTCCAATTCAATTCAACATTATCGTAAGAAAAACACCAAATAAGGCCTAGGGGGAAAAAAAGACACTTTAATTCAACCAATCATCCACTTTTCAAGGACAAGCCTCTGCAGGGACAGCCTCTGCACGTGAGCAACCTGCTTCCTCCCCACACCCCGGGCCAAACCAGTCAGATGGCTCTCACAGGGCCATGAAAACACAGAAGCTGGTCACGCACTAGAATAATCCAAGGATATGCCTGCAGTAAGGAAGGGACCCTGTTTGCTGAGAACTGGGAAGAATAACCCCTGCTGGGGGATTGGACAGAACATACCCTCCGGGCTGTGAGCATTCGCACAGCAGCCGGACCTGGACAGACCCACACAGACAGAGCCAGGGCCCTTCCGCCAGGCCGGCTGCCCGCCGCCTGAGAGCCGCCAGCGCGGCCCACGCCAGCTGCAGCTGATTCTAAAGCGCAGAGCTCAACGCGTTATCATCAGATAATAAAGTCAGATAAAAAACTACCTCTGAAAGTTTCGTTTTAATCATTTAGAAGATGCTAGAACAGAGAAATGAAAATGCATCCTGAGCAGACAAACTAAAGAGGTGCATACTGGGTGGGGCTGGGGGGAGTGGGGCCAAAGGATGGAAGGATTCCGCGTGACTTGAAAAAATTCATCAGCAGTAAGACGTACAAAGCCAGGCCAGAGGGCAGGGTATTAAGTAGTCCCCATATAAACCATCCCAAATACAAAGCAGCCAATGCCACGTGGAAGCCATGGAAAGAGGGGCTGACATGAAGGCCCTGGGAACGCACCGACCCCAGGCCTGGTAGAAGCCAATTCATCACGACATTAACTTCCAAGAGCCAGCAGTTATAGCAGCTAAAGACAAATTCAGCCAGAGTGAAAAACGCACTGGGGCAGCCGAAGATTCTGAGCAGCTGGCAGTGCCCAGCATCAGACAGAAATGCCAGGTGTTCACATCCCTGGGGACTTTAAGACAGGGAACTGGTTACCCTGCTGATGGCAGAGCTGGGCAGCTGGTGGAGCTGGTGAGGCCACCCATAAGCTGACAAGGCCAGGAAACCAGCACCATCCCCAGGAGTGGGGGGGAGGTGAGGAGGAGATTCTGGAAGTCAGGGCTGTATCGCCAGGTGGTACTGTGCCAGGGATTTTTTCAAGGAAATAGCATGAGAGAGTTCTGGTTCCTCCCTCCAACCCATCACAGCAAATCCCACTGGGCACAGGGCAGCCTGTTCAGTAGCTCCCCATGATACAGGTCAGAGCAGAAGGGAAAACCCGGACTGAGGGCAAGAGAGTCCAGGATGGCCTCACCTTTTCTTCCCCAGCTCTTCAGGTCCAATACACACACTTGGAGGTGTAGACACGTCAGCAGGGCATCTTATTAATACACAGGTTCCAACTTCGGAGCCTGCGGTGAGACAGAGCGCCTGCACTTCCAACCAGTGCATGGACGATACTAATGCTGCTGGTCCAGGAACCATACACGGAGCTGCTGCTGCTGCTGCTAAGTCGCTTCAGTCATGTCCGACTCTGTGTGACCCCACAGACGGCAGCCCACCAGGCTCCCCCATCTCTGGGATTCTCTAGGCAAGAACACTGGAGTGGGTTGCCATTTCCTTCTCCAATGCATGAAAGTGAAAAGTCAAAGTGAAGTCACTCAGTGGTGTCAGACTCTTAGCCACCCCCCATGGACTGCAGCCCACCAGGCTCCTCCGTCCATGGGACTTTCTAGCCAAGAGTACGGACTAGAGTGGGGTGCCATTGCCTTCTCCAATACACGGAGCAGCCAAACCTAACTGACCCAAGGGACGAACCGGACTGTAATCAACAGGAACACGGCCACATTCCTTCCAAGGATGGAGAACACAGACGTGTGTGAGCCTTTCAAATGGCAGTGAGGAAAACAGGCTGGAGTGCACGGGCAGGAAGGCGCTCTGGCGCGGGACTGCTGCCCACACAGCACGGCGCATTCCCTTCCCCGACAGCTCACCAGGCGTGTGCGGGTCACGGCTGTTAGGAGCTGAAACTTGTCCCCCTAAAAGTTCAACTGCTGAACCTGAGCTCCAGTATCTCAGGATGTGGCTGTTTTCGGAGACACAGCCCTTAAAGAGATAATTATGTTAAAAAAAAGATGCCGTGGGGCTGAGCCCTAGTCCAATTTGACCAACGTCTTTACAAGAAAAGGAGATTCCGCCGCAGACGGTGACCAGGGCCGCAGGCACACAGAGAGAAGGCCACATGAGGCCCGGAGGCAGGCAGTGCTCATAAGCCAAGGCGGGAGGGAGGCTTCAGGACAAGCCTACTCCAGCGAGACCTCGATCTTGGTCTTCTCACCTCCAGGACTGCAAGCAAATAAATGTCTGCTGCTTAGGCCTCAAGTCTGTGATGTTCTGTTATGAGAGTCCTAGCTAACTAATATGGAGAAGGCGACGGCACCCCACTCCAGTACTCTTGCCTGGAAAATCCCATGGATGGAGGAGCCTGGTAGACTGCAGTCCATGGAGTCTCGAAGATTCGGACATGACTGAGTGACTTTACTTTCACTTTTCACTTTCATGCATTGTAGAAGGAAATGGCAACCCACTCCAGTGCTCTTGCCTAGAGAATCCCAGGGACGGTGGAGCCTAGTGGGCTGCCGTCTATGGGGTCGCACAGAGTCAGACACAACTGAAGTGACTAGCAGCAGCAGCAGCAGCAAACTAATATAAAGATTTTGCTTTAGTTCCTTGATACTACTACTACCAGGAAGTTTTCACTGTATGCCTGCTCTGTGAGAAACAGTTGAGTTTCTAGGAGCTGGTACACAGAATGATAAGGACACAGTCTGAGCACAGGTCCTGCTCCTGCTTAGAGGGAGAAACTAAGGTCACCAAACACCAGTTATGATGAATGCTGTGAAAGAGTCAGAACCAAAAGCCTTTATAGAGGCCAGAGGAAGACAAAATCATTCCATCTGAAAAGTGGGAGAGAAGAGGGATCAGAAAGAGCTTCATGGTGGACTCTGATGGCCATGGAAAGGGCAGGACCTGAGATGACAGAGCAGCACAAAGGCCAGGAGACCCCCAGAACCCCAACCCCCCAGTGCGGACAGGGGCCAGCGAGGCATCTGGCCAGGCCGGGGGGAGACCAGGAGCTAACGGCAGATGCAGCTATGGAACTAGGAAGGAGCTCAGTACCTCTGGGGACCAACAAGGGGGTCTAGACTTTAATTTCTAGAAATGAAGATTAATGAAAATGAGGAAGCAAGATTAACAGGCAAAAGAATGGATATACAGTGTGAACTGCAGAGGATGATAAAGCCTGCATTACTACCCACCTAAGAAATATCTCTTCAAGGTCAACACACTTTACACTGTCATCAGCTACTTGTATCCTAATCCCAAGCACTTTATCACCTCTTGCCTCATGGCCTGGGTATAAGGAAGAGGTTGCCATCCGCCCTGACTTTCAAGCTGGGGGTGAGGGGACATGACCCTGTGGTTAAGTGTCACAACCCACGAGTGACTCGGGAAGAGAACTGAAGCCCGAGATGGAGCTGGAAGGTCAAAGCCCCAGGCTCATGTAATTATCACCACGGCGTCACCAGCCTAGCTGCAAACAACCAGCATCTCATCAGAGCACCTTTCATCCCCTCTTCACCCCACTCAACACGCCTGAGACTTCACTCATCCCCAGCAAGAAAAGCCCCAGACCAGATCACATAGAAGAGGACAAAGTCACTCCTTGATTTCTGAGTGTCTGACAGCTCAGGAAAGAAAAAGCTACAGGGCTGGCTCCTGAAGCATCCTGTATCACCCTTCAGTCCCCCAGACGGTCTCACTCTCAGTCTTCTCTCCAAAGGTCTCTCCCTGGATGTTCAGGATTCAGGGCTTGGAAGGGATGATACTGACAAGTCGGCAAGGTAAACAATCAGCCCTATGGTGAAGATGATCTTGGGAATCTACTGCCTCACTGGGCTCATCTCTGCTGCTGCTACTGCTGCTGCTAAGTCGCTTCAGTCGTGTCTGACTCTGTGCAACCCCACAGACAGCAGCCTACCAGGCTCCGCTGTCCCTGGATTCTCCAGGCAAGAACACTGGAGTGGGTTGCCATTTCCTTCTCCAATGCATGAAAGTGAAAAGTGAAAGTGAAGTCACTGAGTCGTGTCCAACTCACAGCGACCCCGTGGACTGCAGCCCACCAGGCTCCTCCGTCCATGGGATTTTCCAGGCAAGAGTACTGGAGTGGGGTGCCATTGCTTTCTCCGGGGCTCATCTCTAGAAACAAGCAAATGCAGTGGAAAAACAAGGTCCCAGAATCGAAGCTTCATATTTTAACAGGGGCACATGTCGATTAAACCACTGATCTCAAAGCAAGATTACATCTTTACACCCTTGCCACAGCCCCGTGGGTGAAATACACTTCTTCCCCCTTGACTTTCTGTTCAGACTTGCTTCCATCACAATATGAGCAGACGCTTGAAACGTGCCTGCAAGACCAGGTGTGCCTGCTTCTACATTGGCCATGACCACGGATCGTGCCTAGGACAACCAGCCAGTCCCAGAGAGCGAGAGACAGACCTGGAACCCACCCGCAGCCTGAACCCAAGCCCAGCCAGACCAGCCAAGCAGCCAATACGCACAGTCACAAGGGGCAATGCATGTTGTTTTAAGCCACTGGACTGGAGGGGGTTCTCCATAGCATAACTGGAACAAGAGCTGATGAAGGAACAGTCAGGCAGCAAGAATACCAGGAAGATTCACAAACTGAACAGACACACACTCATCGCAAAGCAATCTCTTTCCCCAACAGTTTCCAAAGAATGTTTTCGAGTAGCCCTCTTCTTCACCTCAGCCCTCAGGTGCTGTCTTCTAATAAGAGATGAAGACAGCTCTTAAAACACCAAACGTGAGCAGAAAGCAACTGTGGGTTTATAATACAGACACCAGCCGAGAGATCTAAAAAAGGGCTTGCCGGGTCAAAAGAAGGGAAAAATCTGAAACATCATGAGCCCTTCTCATAACTTTCAACACTGAGAACATAACACCTTGCTAGTCTTCTCATCTCAAAAGTTAATAAAAGATAAAAATAGTGAGATTTATGAAAAACAGAGTTGGAATTGGAAGAGGATTTATTTAGCTTCAGGGTCCAGAATAACATTAGGAGAAAAAAGCATCAGAAAAGGTTCAGGGGTCCACCATGGTGCCTCAGTGTGGACAGCTCTGCAGGGCTATTATGAAACCCCCAGCACAGTGACAAGGAGCGACCCGGTAGAAGGGGTGGGCTGACATCTTCGCATTCACTGCTGCACTGCCTCCTGGGCTATAAGCCACAATGCACACCAATGGCTTTGCAAACAGCTAGTGACTTGATTTCTCTTTTCCTTACGTGCANGCCTTCTCCAATACACGGAGCAGCCAAACCTAACTGACCCAAGGGACGAACCGGACTGTAATCAACAGGAACACGGCCACATTCCTTCCAAGGATGGAGAACACAGACGTGTGTGAGCCTTTCAAATGGCAGTGAGGAAAACAGGCTGGAGTGCACGGGCAGGAAGGCGCTCTGGCGCGGGACTGCTGCCCACACAGCACGGCGCATTCCCTTCCCCGACAGCTCACCAGGCGTGTGCGGGTCACGGCTGTTAGGAGCTGAAACTTGTCCCCCTAAAAGTTCAACTGCTGAACCTGAGCTCCAGTATCTCAGGATGTGGCTGTTTTCGGAGACACAGCCCTTAAAGAGATAATTATGTTAAAAAAAAGATGCCGTGGGGCTGAGCCCTAGTCCAATTTGACCAACGTCTTTACAAGAAAAGGAGATTCCGCCGCAGACGGTGACCAGGGCCGCAGGCACACAGAGAGAAGGCCACATGAGGCCCGGAGGCAGGCAGTGCTCATAAGCCAAGGCGGGAGGGAGGCTTCAGGACAAGCCTACTCCAGCGAGACCTCGATCTTGGTCTTCTCACCTCCAGGACTGCAAGCAAATAAATGTCTGCTGCTTAGGCCTCAAGTCTGTGATGTTCTGTTATGAGAGTCCTAGCTAACTAATATGGAGAAGGCGACGGCACCCCACTCCAGTACTCTTGCCTGGAAAATCCCATGGATGGAGGAGCCTGGTAGACTGCAGTCCATGGAGTCTCGAAGATTCGGACATGACTGAGTGACTTTACTTTCACTTTTCACTTTCATGCATTGTAGAAGGAAATGGCAACCCACTCCAGTGCTCTTGCCTAGAGAATCCCAGGGACGGTGGAGCCTAGTGGGCTGCCGTCTATGGGGTCGCACAGAGTCAGACACAACTGAAGTGACTAGCAGCAGCAGCAGCAGCAAACTAATATAAAGATTTTGCTTTAGTTCCTTGATACTACTACTACCAGGAAGTTTTCACTGTATGCCTGCTCTGTGAGAAACAGTTGAGTTTCTAGGAGCTGGTACACAGAATGATAAGGACACAGTCTGAGCACAGGTCCTGCTCCTGCTTAGAGGGAGAAACTAAGGTCACCAAACACCAGTTATGATGAATGCTGTGAAAGAGTCAGAACCAAAAGCCTTTATAGAGGCCAGAGGAAGACAAAATCATTCCATCTGAAAAGTGGGAGAGAAGAGGGATCAGAAAGAGCTTCATGGTGGACTCTGATGGCCATGGAAAGGGCAGGACCTGAGATGACAGAGCAGCACAAAGGCCAGGAGACCCCCAGAACCCCAACCCCCCAGTGCGGACAGGGGCCAGCGAGGCATCTGGCCAGGCCGGGGGGAGACCAGGAGCTAACGGCAGATGCAGCTATGGAACTAGGAAGGAGCTCAGTACCTCTGGGGACCAACAAGGGGGTCTAGACTTTAATTTCTAGAAATGAAGATTAATGAAAATGAGGAAGCAAGATTAACAGGCAAAAGAATGGATATACAGTGTGAACTGCAGAGGATGATAAAGCCTGCATTACTACCCACCTAAGAAATATCTCTTCAAGGTCAACACACTTTACACTGTCATCAGCTACTTGTATCCTAATCCCAAGCACTTTATCACCTCTTGCCTCATGGCCTGGGTATAAGGAAGAGGTTGCCATCCGCCCTGACTTTCAAGCTGGGGGTGAGGGGACATGACCCTGTGGTTAAGTGTCACAACCCACGAGTGACTCGGGAAGAGAACTGAAGCCCGAGATGGAGCTGGAAGGTCAAAGCCCCAGGCTCATGTAATTATCACCACGGCGTCACCAGCCTAGCTGCAAACAACCAGCATCTCATCAGAGCACCTTTCATCCCCTCTTCACCCCACTCAACACGCCTGAGACTTCACTCATCCCCAGCAAGAAAAGCCCCAGACCAGATCACATAGAAGAGGACAAAGTCACTCCTTGATTTCTGAGTGTCTGACAGCTCAGGAAAGAAAAAGCTACAGGGCTGGCTCCTGAAGCATCCTGTATCACCCTTCAGTCCCCCAGACGGTCTCACTCTCAGTCTTCTCTCCAAAGGTCTCTCCCTGGATGTTCAGGATTCAGGGCTTGGAAGGGATGATACTGACAAGTCGGCAAGGTAAACAATCAGCCCTATGGTGAAGATGATCTTGGGAATCTACTGCCTCACTGGGCTCATCTCTGCTGCTGCTACTGCTGCTGCTAAGTCGCTTCAGTCGTGTCTGACTCTGTGCAACCCCACAGACAGCAGCCTACCAGGCTCCGCTGTCCCTGGATTCTCCAGGCAAGAACACTGGAGTGGGTTGCCATTTCCTTCTCCAATGCATGAAAGTGAAAAGTGAAAGTGAAGTCACTGAGTCGTGTCCAACTCACAGCGACCCCGTGGACTGCAGCCCACCAGGCTCCTCCGTCCATGGGATTTTCCAGGCAAGAGTACTGGAGTGGGGTGCCATTGCTTTCTCCGGGGCTCATCTCTAGAAACAAGCAAATGCAGTGGAAAAACAAGGTCCCAGAATCGAAGCTTCATATTTTAACAGGGGCACATGTCGATTAAACCACTGATCTCAAAGCAAGATTACATCTTTACACCCTTGCCACAGCCCCGTGGGTGAAATACACTTCTTCCCCCTTGACTTTCTGTTCAGACTTGCTTCCATCACAATATGAGCAGACGCTTGAAACGTGCCTGCAAGACCAGGTGTGCCTGCTTCTACATTGGCCATGACCACGGATCGTGCCTAGGACAACCAGCCAGTCCCAGAGAGCGAGAGACAGACCTGGAACCCACCCGCAGCCTGAACCCAAGCCCAGCCAGACCAGCCAAGCAGCCAATACGCACAGTCACAAGGGGCAATGCATGTTGTTTTAAGCCACTGGACTGGAGGGGGTTCTCCATAGCATAACTGGAACAAGAGCTGATGAAGGAACAGTCAGGCAGCAAGAATACCAGGAAGATTCACAAACTGAACAGACACACACTCATCGCAAAGCAATCTCTTTCCCCAACAGTTTCCAAAGAATGTTTTCGAGTAGCCCTCTTCTTCACCTCAGCCCTCAGGTGCTGTCTTCTAATAAGAGATGAAGACAGCTCTTAAAACACCAAACGTGAGCAGAAAGCAACTGTGGGTTTATAATACAGACACCAGCCGAGAGATCTAAAAAAGGGCTTGCCGGGTCAAAAGAAGGGAAAAATCTGAAACATCATGAGCCCTTCTCATAACTTTCAACACTGAGAACATAACACCTTGCTAGTCTTCTCATCTCAAAAGTTAATAAAAGATAAAAATAGTGAGATTTATGAAAAACAGAGTTGGAATTGGAAGAGGATTTATTTAGCTTCAGGGTCCAGAATAACATTAGGAGAAAAAAGCATCAGAAAAGGTTCAGGGGTCCACCATGGTGCCTCAGTGTGGACAGCTCTGCAGGGCTATTATGAAACCCCCAGCACAGTGACAAGGAGCGACCCGGTAGAAGGGGTGGGCTGACATCTTCGCATTCACTGCTGCACTGCCTCCTGGGCTATAAGCCACAATGCACACCAATGGCTTTGCAAACAGCTAGTGACTTGATTTCTCTTTTCCTTACGTGCAGCAGATTTTAGTCCTCTCTCTCAGGCTAATCTGCCGAGGAAAGTATACATCATGCTGTGAACAGTCCAACGATCGGGCTTCTTAACACTGGGGCTGCGGCCTCACACCTCCACACAGGCGCGACAGAGACGATCAAGAACAGTTTCATCTCTGCCCGTGCTTATTCCCACCCAACTCTTCAGAAACGCAACTGAAGTCTTTGCTCAGTTTTCCTGCATGAAAACCTTTCGACAAAACAAACACTGAGAAAGTACCTTAAAATAACATGACGTTATCATCATCATCGGGAGGAAAGAAAAGAAATTCTGGATGCGGAAGCCTTACTTACTGCAGCCCTTTTCAGAGCTGGAAAGAATGTCTCTGGGACCACCACGACCCACGGCCACTGGGGAATGCAGCTCAACTCTGCTCGTGAGCAATAAGCATTGTAGCCCCCAGAGCAGGCCAGGCTGCCTACCTGGTACAAGGAAGCTTTCGTAAGACGATGCAGACCCCACTCTCAGAGCGAGTAACTCAGTGGCTATCCCAGGCCTTCAAAAGCTCCCCCTTCAACCCTGCGCAACGGTCACCAGGTGCTCCCTCCTCACGTGAAGGCCATCCAAGTCAGGGTTCTACAACCTCATCATCCTCACCAACATTCAAGGGAGGCCTCAGTCCTCTGGGGAAGTTTTACCTCCACAGATCTTAAAAAAAAAAAACAGGATTCAGTACTCATCTCTGAATTGCCTTCTCTCATGTGTAAGGACAGACAGATGCTATCAAAGCGTGAAATTCCAGGCTGAACCTCAAATCTGACATGGCCGATCCTCCACAGATGACACAAGTTTCCTATCAACTCAGCAGGAAAAAAAAAAAAAATGGGACCACAAAGAAACATGTATCTTGAAGCATAAAGTATGAAACATGGAGGCTATTACTGACATCTTTTCACTATGAATTTTGCCAAAAATGCAGCCCATCACTGCCTAGCCTTTAAGACACACAGGAAAAAAATATTCCAGTAGGAAATTACTAGTTGGGAAACTTCTGAAGTCTAGCATGCGACACACATACTCTACAGTATTGCCAAGGGAAGTATTTATTGTTTGTAATTCATTTGTTTTAACTGAAGGATAACTATTTCACAATATTGTGATGGTTTCTGCCATACCTCACCATCAACATGAACTGACCAAAGGCATACCTGGGTCCCCTCCCTCCTGAACCCTGTTCCTCCCTCCCTTTCCAGCCCAAGGCTCCAGGCTATCATAGAGCACCAGCTCTGGGTGCCTCACATCACCCATCAAACTCCCACTGGCTACCCGTTTTACATTTTTTTCAAACATATTGCTTCTATATTGGGTTTAACAAAAAGCAGAAAGACGAAGTGGAAGCTCTTGAATATTAAATGGAATTTAACATATGTTGAGTCAAAAATGGAAAAAACTCCACAAGTGAGAATAAACGCCTTAAGTATAGCACCGTCTCTAAACACACAGCTTTAAGGACTAATAGCTCCCTTTTCTGTTTCTTTAAAATCAAACCAGAGTCCCAACCTAAGCAAAGCACACAACTGCCACATTTGGCAGAGTTTACCTACTGAAGCAAGCACAGTAGATTATGACACCTTTTTACAGTCCTTACTTTCAAAATATTTTGGGTTTCGTTCCACTTATTTGTCCATTCCTTGGTCAATTCTTGAACCTAAAAGAAAAAAAAATACATATTTCATTGCTCTATAAAAAAATTACTGTGATTTTCTTCTAGAAAGTTTTCAAACTTTTATAGATTATAGAAGAACGTACTATACTTTTTTAAATTAGATAGCAATGCCGCAAAGTACCATTACCAAATATAAATCAAACTAGCTGATCTCACCCTACAACCTACATTACAGCAAAGGAGAGGACAGAAAAAAAATCTATCAAGCTGCCTAGAGCTTTACAGCAGTCTTTTTCAAAGTGCACTTAAATAAAAGCTGCTTCCTTGGATATTAACCAAAATTACAAGTTCAAAGATGCCACCATCCCATTACATGGGTTAATTTTTCCTGATTATACTTTAGGTCATATGAAATGGTGATTTACTTTACTTTCTCATTAGATGTGATGATTAAATCACCTTGGAAACTGCCATTTTCTTTTAGAAGATAATCTGCTTTTGTAGCTAATTAATAAGGTTTATAAATACCATTTTATCTTTTTTTTTTAAAGGTGGCTGACTCTTAGTAAAGGTAAAAATATCTTTTTGATAATAATCAGCTTCTTTCCAGTCTGCAGTAACTTAAGGGAGAAAATATCCCCCACTGTTGAACACAACAGCACAGTTGGAAATAGCTTCTCAGTTAATGAAAATACTCTGCTAGTTCCACACAACTTTTTAAATGACCTGAGTGAGTCATTAAGAAGTAAAGTGATACCTGATTGAGAGGTAGAAAAAAAAGAATGGAAAATTCTGTCAAAAGGAAAATACTTCGGATTAAGAGAGAGTGAGCTCCGCAGGGCTGGGGGCAGTGCGGGGCACACACCCTCCTGAAGCCTCGTCCCTTCCATCCTTCAGTGCTCCTGCCNGAAAATACTTCGGATTAAGAGAGAGTGAGCTCCGCAGGGCTGGGGGCAGTGCGGGGCACACACCCTCCTGAAGCCTCGTCCCTTCCATCCTTCAATGTTCCTGCCACCTCCCCACCCAGCAGCAGAGCCCATCCCAGTTCACCTGACTGGTCTCCCTACCAGTAAGTTACCCTGTTCAACCAGGTTGAAGGGGAAGCACAGAATACACTGGATCATACGCTCAGTGCTAAGAGGAAGATACTTTCCACAGGCCATTAAGTATCATAAACGGAAAGGACGAGAGTCAGCAACCTTCAAGAAAGGCTGTGTTCATTACTGACAAAAAAGGAGCGACTGGAGTGATAGTCTATCCAAGAGCAAAACCAAAACACCTCTCACTCACCTTGTTCATTCAATGGCTAGAATTTTATTCCTCAATTTATCACAAACACCCTGGAGAAGGAAATGGCAACCCACCCCAGCATTCTTGCCTGGAGCATCCCATGGACAGAGGAGCCTGGTGGGCTGCTGTCCTTGGGGTCGCAAAGTTGGACACAGCTGAGCAACTGAACACTTACCGCAAACAACTGCTGCTGCTACTGCTAAGTCGCTTCAGTCGTGTCCAACCCTGTGCGACCCCAGAGATGGCAGCCCACCAGGCTCCACTGTCCCTGGGATTCTCTAGACAAGAACACTGGAGTGGGTTGTCATTCTCCAATGCATGAAAGTGAAAAGTGAAAGAAGCCGCTCAGTCGTGTCCGACTCTTAGCGACCCCATGGACTGTAGCCTACCAGGCTCCTCCGCCCATGGGATTTTCCAGGCAAGAGTACTGGAGTGGGGACCCATTACGGGAGTTCTAAGGTAGCATTTTTTTTAAATAAAATATCTTCCTTAAAATGATACAAATAAACTTATTTACAAAACAGAAAGAGACTTAGAGAAGGAGAATGAACTTATGGTTGCAGGGCAGAGTGAGAGAGGAGTGTGGATAGCTAGGGACCTTGGGAAGGACAGGTACACACTGCTACATTTAAAATGGTTATGAATAACCAACAAGAACCTGCTGTACAGCACAGGGTACTCTGCTCAGTGTTATGTGGCAGCCTGGATGGGAGGGGAGTTTGGGGGAGAATGGATACATGTATATGGATGGCTGAATCCTTTCGCTGTTCTCCTGAAACTATCACAACATTGTTTGTTAATCAGCTATACCCCAATACAAAACAAAAGGTTTTAAAAATATATCTTAACTGGGCTTCCCTGGTAGCTCGGCTGGTAAAGAATATGCCTGCAATGCAGGAGACCCCAGTTCAGTTCCTGGGTTGGGAAGATCCCCTGGAGAAGTAGCCTACCCACTCCAGTATTCTTGGGCTTCCATGAAGGCTCAGACTGTAAAGAACCTGCCTGCAGTGCGGGAGACCTGGGTTTGATCCCTGGGTTGGAAAGATCCCCTGGAGGAGGGCATGGCAACCCACTCCAGTATTCTTGCCTACAGAATCCCCACGGACAGAGGAGCCTGGCGTTCTACAGTCCATGGGGTCACAAACAGTCAGACACAACTGAGTGCCTAAGCACACAGCACACATCTTCTTTAACTATTTATTAATGTCAAATCTATCATCTTAGTTAAGAGAAGAAACAGGATTGAGCCTCTCTAACTTCTTTTTTTGCTCACTGGTATTTGTCAGGCAAGGCTGTCCTGCCTGGCCCCCTGGACCAGCTACACCCATAGGCTCTCCCTTCATCACTCAAGTGATGCCAGCCCCATGGGTCAAAGGGCTTTTTGTGTTGGAAAAGCTTTCAGAGAGGGAATATTCCTACACCTTCTCTCCCTACAGACATGGAAGAGACTGGGATGATGAATTTACTAATTTATAATAATCAGTTAACAGATTCTCAATGGCAATTTATCTGAGAAACACCAAGTATTTAACAAAGCATGCTTTGGGATTTTACCAACAGGTATGTTCTCCCTGAAGAAATGTAAGCCAATTAATCCTTTTCCAATTCAATCAAATAATTCCAGCTTTTGAAGAACTGTAAGTATGCCTTGGATTTCTTTTACCACTGAATTTAAACCAAACAATCTTCATTTTTAAAATTCAGGAAAAAAAAATGCAAAGTCTGATAGCCCCTCTCACAGTGTGACCAGGTGATAAGATTTACAGCCAAGTGGATGGCAAACAATTTTAAAAGGTCAGCAAAAGAAGAGATAAAAATTTAGAAAGTGTTATTAACAAGAGTCATGTCTGTCCCCACATGTATAACAATTCAAATTAAAATGTTTATTAGTTTCTGTTAACTTGCTAGGTATTCATGAAAACTATCAGTAAGAAATAATTTAAGACTATATTCAGACACATCAAGGGTTTCTCTGGTGGCTCAATTGGTAAAGACTTTGCCTGCAATGCAGAAGACTTGGATTCAATCCCTAGGTCAGGAAGATCCCCTGAAGAAAGAATGGCAACCCACTCTAGAATTCTTGCCTGGAGAACTTCATGGACAGAGGAGCCAGCGGGCTGGGACAGTCCACAGGATAACAGGATAACAAAGATTGGATACAACTGAGCAATGAACACACACAATCCAGACACATCCATCCAAGTCCTCAAAATTAAAACTTCAACTACCAAAATANCTTCACGGACAGAGGAGCCAGCGGGCTGGGACAGTCCACAGGATAACAGGATAACAAAGATTGGATACAACTGAGCAATGAACACACACAATCCAGACACATCCATCCAAGTCCTCAAAATTAAAATTTCAACTACCAAAACACAAAATGTCAAGAGAAAAACAGGGATTAAGAAACTAATGTTTTCACTAATGCTATTATCAGCAAATTAATCAGCATAATTATCCAGGAAGTGTCAGCAAGTTCCTAACTACACTCTGATTTGTATCTTCAATATTGTGTCTTCTTGAAAGAGCTTTACCAACAGAATCCTATTTTCTTTCTCAATCTGCTTTAACCATTTGGCACAGTGAACAAAATCCACTCTGAAAACATTATTAATACCTGTTTCTCTTTTCACAGAAGATCTTTTTCTTTTAAAAAGAATAAAAAAAGAAGATAGTATAGAAGCAGGTAATCCATGAAACTAGTTTTCAGAAACCACCAGCACATAATACTGGCTTCAGCCCAGAACACTCTCTGCCCCAACCTCAAATCCCACTTTGCTTAAGAGCAGTTAAACAGGGGCTTCCCTGGTGGTCTGGTGGTTAGGACTCTGGGCTTGCAATGCAGGGGGCCCAGGTTCAATCCCCGATCAGGGAAGTAAGATCCCACATGCCGCACAGCGTGGCCAATAAATAAATAAATTTAAAAAAAAAAAAAAAAAGAGCAGTTAAACAGCTTCCCAGAGTATTCGGTGGTTCCCTAGGTGCTGCAATTCCCACTAATAAGTAAAAGGATGACCAAAAAAACCCTACAGTGAGGCTGTGGGGACCAGCAGGTGAACACAGCCTCCCTCTCCTGAAGGCGCAACAGCCTCACCGCCTCGTGCGATGGCCCAGTCTCAGCTGTATTCAACCCTTGACTACCAGACACATCCATCTATTAAGTCACTGGAAGTCAGCGAGTGTGAGTCTTTAAAAACAGGGTGGGAGCATTAACTGTCATGAAGAGAGAAACTGAGTGTCAGACAGCAAGTCCTGGGCTGGCCAAAAAGTTTGTTTGGGTTTTCCTGTAACATCTTGTGGACAAAGCTGAACAAACTTTCTGGCTAACCCAATACTAAAAAAGTATCCACTCAAAATAGTGAAACTTAAAAAAATAAATAAAATAGTGAAACTTACAATTTAAAAAAAAAAAGTTAAGGTGTCACTTACTCTGGCTTCATTCTGCTGAAGCTTCTCCTCCATACTTAAGGCTGTGGGGGAGTCCAGGAGGGCAATCTGAAATGCAAACCACAGAAGGCAGAGGCAGTGAGTGTACACCGATAATCTAGAGAAAGGATCCACCCCGACACTGTGAACCATCAAAAACTGCCACATAAACTATTAAACAGAGGTGAAAACCATTTCCCCACACCTCCCTGGAAGTGTCAGTCACCACGAAATCTTTAATCCACAGGGTACATGCCTCATAATATTCAAAAAACCATAGCATCCTGGTAAAACTACATTTGCAACACAAATCAGCAAAGACAAGGAAAAAGACAAACACGTAACAGGCTGACATTTTATCAAAATCAAACACAGCCTAAATCCCTAGATCCTGAAAGACTCTTCCGTTTTGAATTTGCACCAAGTACAGGTTCAAAAAGAGGGGTTATTCAACCAGAGGTTTCTGAGATTTATCCACACTGACACGTGCAAATGACCCTCCTTTATCACCACTGCTGGGTCACACACACGGTTACAGGAAGGCTGGGCCACAGTCTGTGTCCATTTTCTTATCTGTGTTGCAAAGATGGATGTGAGAGTGATAAACCCCAAAATCAGGTTCACCCTGGCAAGACAGAGACGGGGGAGGGAAACACAGCCAGGCAGGGCGCAGAGGGGGCTTTGACTACACTCGTAACTCGAAACCCGAGAGGCAGGAACACAGGGTTCCAGACGAGGCTGCCTGAAAGGAAAACGGAAGGGGGTCTCCCTCCCGCTCCGCCCCTCCAGGCCCTGGGCAACTTGTCTCACCCGTTCTGCTACATAATTGTGCAGTTATTCTGGTCATACGCAAGTGCACGCATGTGGCTTTTCAAACATAAACAGCATGAACGCTATTCTGAATACTGCCTTTTTCATCTCACAATCTATCCTGGGAAAAATTCAGTACAAATAAATCTATTTTATTCTTTGTAACAATTCCAGTTCCACCGTACAGCACTCCACTGTGCGGTTATTCTACAATTTATGTCCACAATTTCCTCTTAATGGACTGGTAGTTTTTTCTCATCTTCTGCTTTACCAGTGATGCTATAGTGACTTATTTTATACCAGCTGCTGACAGTATGCATGGCAGTATCAACAGAATAAATTCCTAGAAGGGAATTTGTTAATCACCTATATGCACAACTTTTTTTCATTGTCTCTCCTCCACAGAGGCTTTCACATTTCCTTGACTACCTGGTCTGCTTTTGCCCATCTTCACAAACACCCCATCACCTTGTTTTACTCTGTGACCCTCCCTGAGATGTTGTCCACCTTGAAAGTTTACACATAGTGAAACTTTTATTATCCAGCTATTATTCAAAGTTTATCTGCGACTTCAGCTACACAAATGAGAAACCCTTTCTCCTTCCATCTTCCCTAACTCACTGCCTTCTTTGCTTCCTGGAGTGTTCCTGCCTATTTCTATGTTGTTAATTTTCTTGCTATCTTCGGAGACATTTAAGAGAGAAAAGTTAATGGACATTTTCTCTCTGCCAAACTCAAAGCAGAAGTCTGAAAAGATGCTTTAAATTAACAAAAGAGAATATGTGAAAAGAGAAGAGATCCAAACGTTCGACTTCATTAATCATCGGAGACACGGAAATTGCAATCATGCTGTGACACCACAATGCCCCATCAGAATGGCGTATGATGGAAAATAGATAACACCAGGTATTGGCAAGGACCTGACGCAACCAGAACTGGCACTTTCATATACTGAGGGTGGAATATAAGTTGGTATAAAAACCTTTAAAAATTACTTTGCAGTTATCTGCTAAAACCAAACATTATGTACCCCTTCTGACACAAATTCCACTCTTAGGTATAAACTTAACAGAAATGAAGCGGGATGTTCACAAAAAGACACATACAAGACAGTCCATGGCAGCAGCAATAGCGGCAAAGAAAAAATCTCCAAAACCCATCAAACAGAACGGGTAAGCTGGCACACACGCGTGTGATGGAGCACAGCACAGCGATGCTCATACGTGGATCCGACCCACACGCTCCGCCATGCAGGAACCTGACAAGATTCAGACGGAAGCTGGCCACGATCATCCGGGGCCAGCGCAGCCCCGCCAGCCGCGTGAGGCCCCCAGCCTGTCCTCTGTTCTCTCTGTCACTTTTCCCCTTGACCCTCAGCCTGCTGCCTGCACTGTCACCTCCCCAGGCTGTACCGCAGCCCAGCACCCTTGCAAGTCTGCAGCTTTATGAAATGGGTTTTTTGTAGGTCTATGCTTTGCAATTCCATAAATTTGATCTTATATAAAAGCGAGAGCAAGAGTATATACTACATGATTACATTTATATAAACAAGAGGCAAAACTAACAACTAACCCTGCCTGAAGAAGTCGGGATAGAGGGTACTCTTGAGAGGAAGGGCAGGCGGGTCTAGGAGGGGAACGTGAAGACAGTTTCTAGGGCAATGGGGAACATTCTGTTCCTTGCTAGCATGCAGGTCAGATGGGGTGAATACAGCTTGTGAAAATTCACGGATACGTACAGTCAGAACGGGTATCATTCTTCAGTGGAGAGTTCACATGGATGTATATATACATATATACCACTACATATTTATCTGTCTATTATCTACGCAGCAGAAGCAGATATGTGTCAGAATCTTTCACTGTATGTAAACTGTGCTTTTGAAACTCTGATACACGTGGCATTTTGCAATGGCAAATTATTAAACATAAAATTATTAAAAGCAGGAGCTTTTATCTGACTGTACTTCAACAACCCAGAAATGGAGCTCTGACTTGAACAGCATTTTCAATGAGCTACAGCAGCCATCTGGAACAGGATACTGTGGGAAAACAAGAATGTCACCAAAAAATCTTATACAGAGATTTTTCTAATAAGTGCTTAAGAACCCCTGCTTATTTTATTGAGCATCACAAATTTAATTAATTTTGGATAAGCCTGTATTGTCTCACAACAATTTATAGCTTCACGGTACAATAAATTACTTTAAATTGGACTCGTTTTTATTGTAATGTATTGTTTATCAGAGTTCTTCACTGCATCCTACAATAGACAACAATCTATTCCATCCTCACCCCCAAAACTACAGTAACCAAAATAATCCTTTAATGACTGTGGTGGTCTCTGGCCATGAAAGAAAAAGTTAGCCGAAGGTCACAAAGTGTAAGGCAACTGGCATACACGACACTTCTGAGGCATTCCTCAGAACCTGCAAACGTCTGAAAGAAGTTTTCCTGATGGTGCGACAAGGCTCCTTTCAAGGACTTCCTCAGTTTAACGTTTGACAGGCTGATCTTTCTTTTCCTTCATTCTCATGACTTACTAAATGTTAACTACAAGAATGTTCCAAGTCCTTCCCTTCACACGCAGTAGTCTGGGTAACTCTTACCAAATCACCTTTATGTGTTTACCTCAGGCAAACATGGAAAAAAGATCCCAATAACACAGTATATAAATGGAAATGACAGCTGTGGCTGGCGTCATCAGTGATTCGGGCCTGGTAACATCATGAGCTGCTGGACTGGTCACTGGTCATGCTGAGGCTTCCACGCACACACAGGGAAGTTCCACATCAGTAAGCACAGCTAGGACCTCCCTGGCGGTCCCGGGGTTAAGACTCTGAGTTGCCAATGCAGGGTCAGGGTGCAAGGGTTCGATCCCTGGTCAAGGTACTAATCCCATATGTGAAGCAGCACAGCCAAAAGATTTAAAAAAAAAAAAAAAAAAAAAAGAGTACAATTATGTGGAGCTATTTTTAGGTGCAGAGATCAGCTCCCAGCCCACTCCAGTCCCCCAGTTTAGAGGACAGCAACTCTTGGGGCTTTCAAGACGCAGGAAACTCTGTGAGGCTCTTGGCCTGTTGAGTCTCATGAGTCACACTGCTCACAGGATGCCAAGGGCTTCAAGGGCCCTGTGCTCCTGGAGGGAAAGCTGCTGTGTGCATTTGAAGAAAAGCTGGGTTCTTTTTTTTTTTTTTAGTGATACACTTAATGTATCTTTAATGTATCTTTAATGACACATTCATGGGTTAGGAAATGGGGAAAATGTATCTTGCTTTGTTGGGGGGTGTTTTTCTTGGCCACATCATGCAGCATGTAGGATCTTAGTTCCCCAACCAGGGACAGAGCCCAGGCCCACTGCTTTGGAAGCACAGTCTCAATGACTCAACCACCAGGTAAGTCCCTCTTTATTTCCAACTCCACCTTAACTCGAGTGTTTTAAAAAGTGATCCTGACTTTCTCTCACGACTGTGTCTAAACCAACCAGCACAGATCACACTGTGATCATAGAGCGTAGCTTGGTACACGCACCATGCAGAAGACTATGGTGAAAAGGACAAGGCTCCTTCAGAAAGACCCCTGAAGGGATCCTTTCCTTCAGAAAGGATCCTGAAGGGAGGCTGTTTCCGCCATCACGTGGGGGCCCAGGCACCTCACCTCAGCCAGGCCATGGGGATGTCTCAGGACCCCGCATCACTATAACCGACGCTGTAAGGAGCAGTACCAGACAGACTCAGAAAGGGGCTCAAATGAGTCTCTCATTCTGTTAAAATACATCTTCAAGTCATAAAATGCTTCGGTAGAATTTTAAACATTGCTCCAAGCACCTCGATTTCCTTCTACTAATGGAGATTATGCTGCTAATCCTACTGCATGCTAAATTTCCATCCATAATTGATAACTATTAGGTAGTTAATCATCTCGGGTTTAGTGGATAAAATCCTAAGCACAGAGCATATAATGAATTCGAAGGCCAACGGGAGGGTGATGTTAAGGAGAGATCGGGCTAACTCACTCAAAGCTTTACTTAGCACTTATTTACTCAAGTCAATACGACTCCGAAGAAAAATGTCTCATTAAGATCTAGAAATAGATGCCATTACGCAAAGAAAATTACCCGTAAGTCTCAGAAAAGAGCCAACCTGATTCCCCTGGGCAAGCAGCGTCTTCAGCCTGGCTATTTCCGCTCGCAGTTCACGGATGAGCTTGACGTTCGCATCTTCATTAATGGTAGGCTTGTTGATGATGTTTTTGGCTCTGTTTGCATAGCGAAGAGTACTTAGGGTTTCTCCATAATTGACATCAGCAGGTGAAATGGCTGTGAAGAATGAATTCAACAAATAATTTATCCAGCACTCTGTTTCATTCAACACAAAGTTGGTTTGTAATTTAAAAGTAAGATTAACCCCAAGTCGCTGGATAGACTAAATATTCATTACTGCAGTCATGAATATTACAAATTAATCTGGGACTCATAGGAAAGGTGCTCACTATGCCAAATTAAATGCCATTTCACTCTTCTTAAGTTTAGAATCAGCCATCTAACTAAATCTAAAATAAGACTGGAAACACTCCATTGCAGCTTAGGGAGTTTCCTCTGTTGAACATATAAATAGGGGATTTCAAGACTATTTACACTTCTCAAGATAAAGCAGAAATTTAAATCCTTTTAAAGAGTTCTGGCAAAACCTACCACCTATGAAAACCCACAGTGTGATAACTTTTGTAAAGAGTCTGTAGATCAGCTAATGCTCTTCTTCTCAAAGCTCTGGTTGATCACATCCCCACCTCAACCCCAACAAACCTGAGAGCTAAAGTGACTACACAATTGCATCTGGGGTGCACACCCCTGGGAAGACCCCTGGCCTCCACAGGGACTGCATGGCTTGGGCAGGAGGAGACATGGGAGACAAGAAAAGGCGGGGGGCAGCTGGAAGGGAAATTCTCAACACTTATCTCCCCCTTGCATATTTTCCCCTCTGTTTTGTTTCTTCCTGTTAATTAGTGAAAATATAGATGTACATTATTGTTATCATATATATCACACTTTTTCCTCTCAATTCTTAATCTTAAATTCCTTATTTTCTGCTTTTAAATAGAAAAATAAAGTTGGGTTATTGCTAGTTTATGTCTAGGGTTGGCAGAGTTGGAAGTTTCTGTCCTATACTTGAAGCACAACTGAGGATCATCCTGCATGGATGTCAGTTTGCATAACCAAGAAAACAGCAAGTTAATGTAACCAGGAAGAGGGGAAAAGGGTCAATAATACCATACTGTAGACTGGATCACAGTAAGTACTTTTCTTCAAAATAGAAAACATTTTTTTTAATAAAGAGGTGCTCTTTCCTAACAAAATACTTTAAACTTAAAATAGCCACAATCAATTCACATGACACACTGTATGTTGAGAAGAAAAAAAAAACCACAAAAATTCTTACTGGCTATCATGATAGTTTTAGAGTTTCCACCGAGGCTGTCTTTCAACAACCAAGTCAAAACAGAATCCCTGTAAGGCACAAAAACTTGCTTCTTCTTTACAAGAGGGTTTGCTGCATCCTGAGATAAATCAGCTGCAGGGAGAAAGAAAAGGTGGGGGAAGGCAACGCACAATTATTAAAGGTTTTTGGTTTTTTTCTTCTTGAATTTGGCTTCAAAAAAGCTTGAAGCTATTACTCTCGTTTGTAACACAAGCATTAAACCTAAGCTCTCCATGCCACTATGGAGCACCGAGAAGGAGAGGAAGCAGGAGACAAGTGTGAATCTACCTAAGGCAGAAATGACGTTTCCCAGCGTCACGAGGGACTTGTTGATGTTGCCCCCTTCCTTTAGCCGGACCCCAGTGGCACCAGTGGCGTCTGCCCGCTCACTTCCAGCAAGATCGACCAAGTGGATCTTACTCACGGTTTCTGACGGCATTTCAGAATCAAATTTTGCCTATGGTGAAATAAAAATGCAAAATGGAAGAGGTATAAAGAACGCCAATATTTATATAACATTGTGTGTTTGTTTTTCTTCTGTGTCATTCATATTTATTAATCTTCTCTCCCTAACTAGATTATTACTTCTTAACAGAAACAAAATCTTTTACATTCTTATTGATAACTAGTATTGGACTGGCAACATATTTAGCAATCAAATTATTTTTGGTTGACTCTTTTTTTTTTAACTCTTTTATATCAGAATATAGTCAATTAATAATGCTGTGATAATCTCAGGTGCACATCAGAACAACTCAGCCATACATATACATGGCTCCATTCTCCCCCAAACTCCCCTCCCATCCAGGCTGCCACATAATGTTTCTGTGTTTATAACACAAGTTCAAGGGCTTCCCTCATAGCTCAGTTGGTAAAGACTCTGCCTACAATGCAGGAGACCTGGGTTTGATCCCTGGGTCAGGAAGATCCTCTGGAGAAGAAAATGGCAACCCACTCCAGTATTCTTACCTGGAGAATCTCATGGACAGAGGAGCCTGGCAGGCTACTGTCCATGGGGTCACAAGAGTCAGACACGACTTAGCAACTAAACAACCAATACAAGTTCTAATTATTTCCCACTCCTCACTGTGATCTCTCAGGGTAGATTTTTTTCTTAATTTTGTTGTTTCATTGGGCTTCTTCCTGATCACAGTAATTATACTGGATATAACAGAAGCCAACCATATGTGAGTCTTAAACTTTCTGAAGAACCACGAATTCCATTACCCAAATCACTCAGTCATTCAACAAGGGCTGAGTTTGACCCCGGCAGAGAAGGAAGCTAGGCCCTGAGGGGCACTCACTCCATAAAGAAAAATATAAGTAAACAAATAATTAGTTTGGGTCTCAACTAAAATCTTGAACAAGACAGCATAATGGCTTTCCAAAATATGATAAAGACAATTATGTGAAAGATCATCCAACCATTATTTGATGTTAAAATACAATGTGTTTCACAATTATAAAATAGCAAAAATCTTAAATACTGTATTCTTTGATTCTGAATTTTACCAAAATCTTACTTTCCCAAGACTTTTAACCCATGTTTTACAGTCTGAACCAAAATGCCAAGAAGTTACTGCATTTTGCTACAAAAGCAAGCCTCTTAGGAACTAGGGATGGCCATATCCTAATCCACATTAAGCAGAAAACAGNCCTCAATATTTCTGTGGACAACCTAGTCACATCCTTTGTTCATTTTTCTCCTTGGTAGTGGAGCTGTCTATAATTACAGAAGTGCCTTATATATTAGGAAAACAAGTCCTTTGTCTGAAACTTGAATTGAAAATATCCTCTCTGCCTTGTAAATTGTTTCTTCACTTTGCCTATGGTGTTTCTACCAAGTATAAAGTTCATTTTTTGTTTTGTTTCAGCATTTCAAATTTAACACTTTTATTTCATGGCTTCTGGATTTTAAGTAAAAAATTTTAAAAGCCCTCCCTTCTCTAAATTTCCAGAAAAAAATTATCCAGGGTTTCTTGCAATCATTATGTCACTTTTTATATTTAACTCTGCTCCATCTGCCATTTACTTTAGTATAAAAACTGAGCTCTGGTACCAATTTTGTTTTTTCTCCCAGACAACTTAATAACCCATATTCCCCCAGTGTTTGAATAGCAGATTTAGTAGAAACTAAATCCCCATTAAGTATTGACAGTGGATTCTGGATTTTTACCCTGCTTGACTAACCTGTCTCTCCACAAACCCAGCTCTATAGTATGTCTTAACATTTGATAAAGACAGTTAAAGGGAAAAGGCAGTTAGGCTAAAAACTATTAACGATAGTATTGATCCCACACTCCTTGGAACAAATACATAGTTACTCACCTTGCTTTGGGCATGAAACACAAAAATTCAATCGAAAATTTACTAAAATGCAGATGGGGTGCTGTTAGCACACCTGGTTTTCCAGGTAAAAAAGACAACAGAAGTAGAAACATCTTTGAATCCATGACCAGTTCTCAGCCTTGCTGCCAATGAAACACGTAGGAAGGACACCACCACAATAGGGGAGCCTGTCTGTGTGTGATTCCTAGTCTCCGGCCTCACCTCGGCTGCCACGCACAGAGGAGTGTGCAGAGCTGACTATTCTAAGGACAGCCTTCCATCCAGCCTGTTTTTAAAATAGTTTGCAGGAGCCACTCCTTGGGACAGTCCTCCCAATGGACCGTGACCCAACGAGCGTATCCCAACACAAAGGCCCAGAACACAGCACGGGAACTTCAAACACTCTTCCCAAAGGTGACAGGTCTCAGAATCACCCTACAGCCGTGTTACCATTAAGATGAGTAAAAACACACCCCTGAAATGCAACACCATTTAAAGAGGCTATAGAGTTGCTTATCCTGCCTGAGAACTTTGGAAAATAAGTTTCTAGAGTGCTTAGGCAGACTCAATCTGTTGGCAAGGCCCACAAAATCAGCAATTGGCCAGTAAAGTAGAAGCACATTAAATGAACAGAGCGCCGTGCCGTGTTAAGTTGCTTCAGTCGCGTCAGACTCTATAGACTGTACAGTCTCTACAGACTCTATAGATGGCAGCCCACCTGGCTCTTCTGTCCACGGAATCCTCCAGGCAAGAATACTGGAGTGGGTGGCCGTGCCCTCCTCCAAGGAATCTTCCCAACCCAGGGATCAAATCCTGTGTCTCTGCGTCTCTTGTGTCTCCTGCATTGGCAGGGGCTTTCTTTACCACTAGCACCACCTGGAAAGCCCCAGCGTTCAGGGGCATCACGTGTAATTTTTACAATTAAACCCCAAAATTAAATTAAATGTCACCATTATCCTTCATTTTTTTTTTCCTCTGAAACTATTATTCTTAATAACAATTCCCAAGAAGAACAGAGCTGTGAAAACATTCACTCCTACCTTCCACATAAGGCCCCTCTTTTGGATGCTCACGGACTCTTAGATTGAAGGTTTTGGATGACTTCCGCCTAAGTAGATCTCTCACACGTTCATTATAAATTTCTAAGTAGCTAAAAATGTCAAACAGAGTTGAATTCAGTAAAATTACTTCAGGCACTAATAACAACAGCAGCAGCAGCAGCAGCATACATTTATGGGAGGTAACTATGTATCAGGTACAGCACTTTACGGGGATTATTTCCTTTAATCCCTACAATAGCTCAAAGGTAGGTACTATCTTCCTCATCTTACACACTAAGCAGTAGAGACTTGGGGTGATTTAAACAGCCTGTCCAAGGCCTCACAGCCTCCAAGAGCTCAGGCAGCCAGGAGAATACCCTGATTGCTATATCTGCCCCCAAACCACTGACCAAACTGCGTCTCCACACAGGTTTAAGTTCAAGGGAGGTGGCGGGGGGAACACCTCAACCGCCCAGATTTAAAGTTCAGAATGATAGTGATCCAACCAACATAAAGAATAACACAAACCTTATTCAAATAAAAGAATAAGGCAAGTGGGTACACACTGAAAGGTCAAAAGCTCACTGCATTTGAGATGAGCATCATACTTTAGTTTCAGACCAGGCTGGGTTACCTCCACTAACCTCCAAAGCCCTCATCCACATGGTATCCAAGGAGGTCACTGAACACATCTGTGCTTTGAGCTTGACTTCCAACCAGCACAGCGCAAGATGGGGAAAGGCAGACTCTCCTCTCAGGGATGCAAAGGTCCATTCCTCATGCCTTGAATCAAGCTCACACACACTCCCTCAGGCCACAAGCCCTACCTGACTTCAGTTCGAAAAGATGCCGCATCCCATCTGGTGGTTTCGTTTATCTTACTGAAGAGCCCTTCGCAGATCCGGGGTATTAAGCCAGAATCACCCTGCAGTGGGAAAGAGCGGTGCCTCAGCTATAACTTGAAATAAAAGTACCTGATGTTTGCCATCTGCAATGGGCTGGGGTGGACTGAGACTCCGAGGGCCTATAGGCCCACGCTAGGGACCTGGGCTCACCACTCACCCCTTCCAGGGCTGCTTCCTATCCTCTGAAGTAAGAGGATTGAGCCTTCTAATTTCTACATGCTGGGACCATAGTAATAGACAGTTGTCAGCTGTCAATCGGCTAAATCGTAGCTTGCAAATATAAGATGTATTCTCTAGCTCTCAAACCAGAGAGTCTATTGCTGTAAAACAAATGTTAAAAAATTTGATCTGGTCAAAGGACAAAAAAAGCTGAAATACACACTGGGCAGAAACCGTAGGAAGTCCTCAAAGAAGCTATTTGTCCTACAAAGGAGCTGATGACCACACTGAAACATACAGACTGTGATGCACTAACTCCTACCCTGGCCTCCCTCGACAGAAAGGTTTCAATACATCACATTATTTATGTGACGCGGGTATAATTATAGTATTCATGTTTTGGTCGGCAATGACAAGCTGCGGAGCTTCAGAATGGTACCAAAGACAAGAAAAAATGCTCCTGTTAGGGGGCCAAACTTTGAGGTTTCAATGTTTTCTTCTGAAATCTCTCTCTACTTGCACCTAATCTCACATTCCCCGCACCACCCCCCAAAAAAGATATACACACACACACACACACATACACATTTATATATATATACTTTGGCCACCTCATGCAAAGAGTTGACTCATTGGAAAAGACTCTGATGCTGGGAGGGATTGGGGGCAGGAGGAGAAGGGGACAACAGAGGATGAGATGGCTGGATGGCTTCACGGACTCGATGGACGTGAGTCTGAGTGAACTGTGGGAGTTGGTGATGGACAGGGAGGCCTGGCGTGCTGTGGTTCATGGGGTTGCAAGGAGTCGGACACGACTGAGCGACTGAACTGAACTGAACTGATATATCATCACAAGGTTTAGGAGAACTTCTTTTCCTTTACACCATTAAATCAGTATCAATTCTTGTAAAAGAAAAATTGGCCCTTTCACCACATTTTTTGTTCTTACTTTAAAAAATCAAATAAAAAAAGAATACTCAAATGGTACTCAATTGTAAGGTCAGAGAAAACAGCTGTAATTTGTGAGTGCTTTACAAATGCTGAACTTCCATAAACTAGCTAAGAGGAAATCAACAAGCAAAAAAAAATTTTTTTCTATTTTTTGGCCACATATGGCATGTGGTATCCTAGTTCCCTGACCAGGCATCATACCCATGCCCACTACAGTGGAAGCTCAGAATCTTAACCACTGACCNGTGGGAGTTGGTGATGGACAGGGAGGCCTGGCGTGCTGTGGTTCATGGGGTTGCAAGGAGTCGGACACGACTGAGCGACTGAACTGAACTGAACTGATATATCATCACAAGGTTTAGGAGAACTTCTTTTCCTTTACACCATTAAATCAGTATCAATTCTTGTAAAAGAAAAATTGGCCCTTTCACCACATTTTTTGTTCTTACTTTAAAAAATCAAATAAAAAAAGAATACTCAAATGGTACTCAATTGTAAGGTCAGAGAAAACAGCTGTAATTTGTGAGTGCTTTACAAATGCTGAACTTCCATAAACTAGCTAAGAGGAAATCAACAAGCAAAAAAAAATTTTTTTCTATTTTTTGGCCACATATGGCATGTGGTATCCTAGTTCCCTGACCAGGCATCACACCCATGCCCACTACAGTGGAAGCTCAGAATCTTAACCACTGACCACTTGGGAAGTCCCATAAATTGCATTTTTAGAGAAGGCTTTTTTCACAAAGCACAGCAGGAAAGAAGGAAGGGTGCAGTAACGGTGAAAGGAAATGTGAAACTCTTGAAATCGTCGGGTCGTTCGTCTCTTACTTGTCCCTACTTCTCTGCATTTACGTCTACTGCAAAGACAACGCCTGGATTTAAGGAGCCAGGTCACACCGGCTGAAAGGCTTTCATCCAGAAAGACCTGTCCTCCTTTAATGCATTACTTCTCCCACGAACCTCCGAACCTGCAGCATTTGAGCCACCTCTGAGCCTGCTGGCAGGAAGCCCAGCCAAGCTCTGCTGGGTCCCAACCCTCAGAGTCAGTGAAAAGTGTTCCAAACCATGACATGAGAAAAGTGAAACACACTAGCACCGTCCAGGTCTGGAGAAAACACAGAACGGGATAAGGGTCTGCAATCACTCCCAGCTTCTCCTCTGCCGTCTATTTTGGGGCAAGTATAATTTTAACGTCCTTAATTTATATAGCATGACTACTAAACTCGACACACTATGTTTATAACTGTGTCGACTCTATATAACCCACATAATTCTAACACTTTTCATGCATTCACTGGATTTATGCAGTACCCTTCCACCAAGGAGAGTCTTTTTTTTACATTTTTCTTGGGCAAAAATGTTTTGAATAATTTTAAAAAGAAGAGTTCAATAATTTTATTCAAACTGTTGGGTTGGCAGAAAAGAAGAATAAATTACTCGAGGGCCCAGCACACTTTTTTTGATAAGATTATAAAGCCTTTAAGAACGGAAAATGAACTGAGACTCCCATCCATTATTCATGCTTATAAACTTAAAACTATTTCTAATTTTAAAATCTTTCAAAGGAAATTTCATCCCACTTATTACTGAGTTTTATCTTACTATTAAAGAATGATGAAAACACGAAAAGCACGTTTAGTACCAACCACGTAGACAAAAGGGACACTCGTCAGTCCAAAGAGAAAATGAGAAATTTGCTTCCCACACAATGTAAGCAACGTACAGAGTCTCCCATCATGGTGTATGACTTTCCTGATCCGGTCTGCCCATATGCAAAGACACAAGCATTATACCCTTCGAACGCAGACCTCACGACATCTGTGCCAAGGGTTTCGAAAACCTGGAAGCAAAAAACCAAAAAGATATAATTACAGTGGATTTTAATAGAAGCCCCTTCAGTGCTGACAGGATTCTTGACTACTACTTTCATAGGATTATACCATGTAAAGAAATCACTGAAGAGCTGTTAACAACAGAATACGTGTACTCCAATTTTTAATCAGAAAGAAACTTCTTAACAAAGCAAAAAGCAATCTCATCCTTTTTCCCACGTAAGTTAACAAAAGATTCCTAAAATATAAAAAGGCAAACAAGGCAAAGTGACAATCATGTACAGAAGCAGAGAGGATTTTAAAGCATCATGACTTACCATCTCAGAAGTAAATAAACCTATAAAGTGATTCATTCTATACCAGACCTTCCAGAAACTAAATATTCAAAACCTGAAAGTCATAGCCACCAGAAGCTATGGCTCAAACTATGCCAAATCAACGCCATCATTTTAAGGATACAGCTCTTCATCGGTCAGTCTCCAGAGGCTCTCACAAGCTGAGTGACAGGTGGGTGCAGGTGAGGCTGGGATGATGGATTCCATTGAGTCAGAGTTCAGATGATTTTCCTTCTTTGGATATGTTCCCAGGAAGATGAGCTTTGTGGGGCCTGGGACGGTGCCCGCAATCCTGAGTCCGTGTCCACTGCACCCCACAACTGCAGTGGGACACTNGATGGCATCACGGACTCGATGGGCGCAAGTCTGAGTGAACTCTGGGCGTTGGTGATGGACAGGGAGGCCTGGCGTGCTGTGATTCATGGGGTCGCAAAGAGTCGGACACGACTGAGCGACTGAACTGAAAGTGAAGGAAATACTTTTGAGTTTATGACATGTTTTCAGTTTTTAAACGCAGGTAAGTATACCCCCATAAACACCAGTCCACCTGGCAGATGTCAGCTCCAAAGCAGACAAGAAGCTCACCCTTGGTGCAGACCCACAACTGTGACTGTGACTCCCAAAAGTGAGCCACAAGACCTTCTCTCTCTTTAGAGTCACAGGAAAGAGGAAAAGCNCACCTGGCAGATGTCAGCTCCAAAGCAGACAAGAAGCTCACCCTTGGTGCAGACCCACAACTGTGACTGTGACTCCCAAAAGTGAGCCACAAGACCTTCTCTCTCTTTAGAGTCACAGGAAAGAGGAAAAGCAAGGATGTGCACGTGGCCAAACTTCTTCAGTGTGCCTCTCCAAATACACAACCAACCTATTCATTTTTCCTTTTAAAGTGAAAGTTTAAAAGGGGTAGCATAATATAATAATGAGAACATAAGATCTATTAATACTTCTTTTGTTCTCTTGTGTTCAGACATTAAGTTGACTGATGCACAAAGAAATCAGCTTAGTGCTGCAGCCCCAAGAAATACCAAGCTCTGTCTGCCCTGCACTCCCACCACCACTACAACACTCCTTCCAGATTTACCTCCATTTTAGAAAAATGTTCTCAGTAGCAGCTTTTGAGGGAGGAAAAAAAAATACAATAGCTGGCCGGTAAAGAGAAGACTGATTCCTTTTACAACACTGCCAGCTAAGTATTTTTACAACACTGCCACCTGACAGACGGATGTGCTACGAGATACTAAACTGAAGGGCTATTTCTTCAGGACTTCACTTGGCTTNCTGGCCGGTAAAGAGAAGACTGATTCCTTTTACAACACTGCCAGCTAAGTATTTTTACAACACTGCCACCTGACAGACGGGTGTGCTACGAAATACTAAACTGAAGGGCTATTTCTTCAGGACTTCACTTGGCTTCGGAGTGGAATGAGATGCAACCGTGGTCTCTCGCAGAGTTTCCACCAGGCCCAGCCTCAGGTGTTGCCCAGCCGAGAGGGTGACTATCAGGAGAGCACCACGCTTTGGTGAGCTGGGCACAAATTCTGACTCTAAGTAGCTGCGAGATGTCGGCACTGCATTTAATTTTGCTGAGCCTTTGTTTCCTCGCCTATAAAAGTACTGAGCTTCCTTCATGTATAATTTTTTGCTGAAAGATGTGACAGGGGAAAACAGACCACACAAAGCCCCACACCAGCAGAAAACCAAAGTGCCCTTTCATTTCCACCACAAATCCGAGACCCAAACATTTCTTCAGCAAATAGTCACGGTGCCTCTCCTGCCCTCTGGGGACTGACATTCATTTTAACAAAACCTTTCGAAGCTTTTCCCAAAGTAAGTGGAAATGGAGGGAATCCAAAAAACAAATTTTGCCAAATTTTCTAGCCAGATCTCACAAAATGAGCAACCACTGTAGAGGTGATCTTCATAAATTTTGTTTATATAATACTTATCATTTGAAGCATGTAATGCTTATCATTTGATGAACAACACAATCCAGAGGCCATAGTTCGTAAAAAAGATAAGAATATGAGAAACAGGGACTTCCCTGTGATTCAGTGGCTAAGAATCGAAGATCCCAATGCAGGGGGTCCGGGTTTAATTCCTGGTCAGGGAACTAGACCCCATATGCTGCAACTAAGAGTTCGCACGCTGCCATTAAGATTCAAGATGCCACGTGCTGCAACTATGACCCAGTGCAGCCGAATAATTTTTTAAAAACTATTGAAAATTAAAAAAGAACATCAGAAACACCAAAATTCACTTAAATATCTATGATTCAGTTCAGTTCAGTTGCTCAGTCGTGTCCGACTCTTTGCGACTCCATGAATCACGGCACGCCAGGCCTCCCTGTTCATCACCATCTCCAGGAGTTCACTCAGACTCACGTCCATCGAGTGGGTCATGATTAGGTCTGGTTATTCCTGACTGAGAACACGGACCGCACCATCTGAAGATACGCCATCCTTCCAGCACCGTGCCCAGCAGCCCCACCCCTGTCCCCGGGGCACACATGCAATGCACACTCTTACACACAATTAATGGGAGCAACAGTCACCAGAGGCAGGAGGAGGTCAGTGGACAAACACTGGTTTCCCCTTCACAGGGCTCTCCAGGGATGCAGACAAATGATCAAAGCTCTTCCCTGCGATCACCCCCCGAGGATGAGAGCAAACAGGCTGTAGAAGACAAGCCAGCATACAGACTGGGTGAGTGCCCAGACCAAGGAGAGACTTGGCTGCGGGCAGCACGCGAAACAAGGTCAGCCCAGAAAGGAAGTACATCATGAGAGAAAGGGACAATGAGTGGGTAGGGTCCCAGAGGGTTTCACCTGGGAAACACGACGGCGTCAACAGGAGGAGAGCATGGAGACCTCACTCGAGGCAGCTGGTCCCCAGAGCAAAGTGCCGTCAATCCCTCCCCAGCAGGGCTCCTGCCCCGGGAGCCCCCTGCACCCCACCTGCACCCCACACTCATTAAATCCAACTCTCTGGGGTGGGAAGTCTCCGTCCAGGTGGAAGCCAGTGTCTCAAGCTCCTGGCTCTTCCACTCCCCCAACTCAGTGTTCCAGGGGCAAGGCAGGGCTAACCCATACTCATGCCACCACCAAAGCCCTGAAAGGAAAACAAATCACGACTCGGACCTGGGAGAAACCAGGTGAGAGAGATGGAGAACGAGCAAGCCCCCAAATCCTTGGGGCTAAGGAGAGAGCCCCACCCCACCTCACACAGCTAGGCAGCGTGCTCAGAGCTATAGCTGAGGTTCCGATCCAAACAGCCAGGCTGAGGTTCCACATCTGTGACCGACCAACACTTTGGGGACCACTAGGCCTGTCCACCCATCCCCAAGCCTGCCTCCGAGGGGGCGTCACTTTCAGAGGGCAGACCCCAGGCCCTAGGCGGAGGACCAAGCCTCAGAGGCACCCAGAGCCCACAGATGCCCCCTACAGACCCGTGTCTCCCAGGAGCTCCCGCCCACATGTGCCCTCGCTCTTGATCTTCACAGCCACCAGGAAGCACCGGCATCTCTAATCGCTCGGTTAGATTCAGGGATGCTTGTGGCTCGACCGTGGGACTGGCAAACGTGGACAACACTGACATGCAGGCGAGTAGGAAGGGAAAGGTGCAAAGTATATGAGTTCTAATAAAATAAAGAAAGGAGAAAGAATTTTAAACCTCCATTCTACACCAAAGGCTTTACAATGGCACCCGGGCTAAGCACTGACCTACGCGGGGAAGTATAAATTAGGAGTTCAGGATTAACAGACACACTGCTACACATGAAACAGATAAGCAAGGACCTACTGCGTAGTGCAGGGAACTATATTCAGTATCTCGTAGTAGCCTATAATGGAAAAGAACTTGAAAAAGAGAATAACTGAATTGCTGTGCTGTACACCTGAAATTAACACAACACTGAAAATCAACTATACTTCACTAAAACTATAAAAAATTATAAGAATAAATAGATAAAATACCTTTAATTTGGGGGGGTGTTTTCTTTTTAATCCATGGCGGTGATGTGGGAGGCAATCCTGGCAAACACCAGTAGGAGGGAAGGGAAACGTGACGGGGAAAGGACAGAGGTGTATTAGAGGTGTATTATCAAGCCAGTTACACTGCGGACGATGGAGCTTAGTTTCACCTGGGGACTCTGGAAATGGTGTGACATACAGACTTCAAAGATACCCCATCAGAGGGTGAGGGAGTAGGGGAATTTATACTCGTGGATCACTGGTTGAGGGCTGGTTCCAGGGTGTTAATTACCCAGTTTTCCAGCCTGTTTCACTTTGGTGCCCAAGACAGTTGTCAGGCAGGAAATGCAGGTGTCGGCAGCTGGCGTGTCATCACATGTTAAAAATCAGAAGGTTTTACATACAAACATACAAATCTGGGTTTCAGACTTCTCTGGAAGCAGAGGGCCCTCGTGCATCCTCATCGACAGCAGGACCGTCTCCTCGCAGGGTCCTGCCAACTGGCCCCTCACCTTACTCCCCAGGCCTGGGGACTGAACCCCCAACCCGGAAACCCACAGATGTCACAGAAGGGGCTGTGCCTCTAACAGTAAAATCCTTGAGATGCCCAACTGCCAGCAGAGTTAAAGGATCTGACCATGCCTTTTCAAACTTCCTGTACCTTCTTCTGCTGGATTTCATGACCTCCTCCCACCCACGGTGCCAGGACAGGGCGACAGAGTCCCGGAAAAGCTGGCAGAGGCCCCAGAACTCATCAAGCTGACTTTTAACGATACATGATTTCACTCAGCCAGAAGCAAATAAGGTCTGATTTGTTTAGGAATTAAGGGTTTATTGAAGAAACCACCAGGAAGTGGCTTTCTCTCATTTCCTTTTGTCTTGTCAGAGTGGGCTGCACCTCCCTGGTTATTCTTTCAGACTCCTGGATAGTATCTTCACCCCCAAGTGTCCTCAAGACACCTCAAGAAGAAACTGCCCTTCCCCGAGCTTAACACTGGTGCAGCATTCACAGGCTCCTAATTCAAGAACTCACCCCAGATTCCTTGAAACCAAATACCCTGCCACCGTGTACACACAGAAATCAGAGCACTCACCTCGTCATCAAGCCTGAAGGGCCTGAGATCAGAAAGTCCTCTGATAACCCCGTGCCTTCTGCAGTAAAACAGAGACAGAGCAAAACAGGACGGGCCTCTTTTCTGGGCTCTGCCAGCGGAGAGTCCTGGCACAATAAAGCAGGCCCCTCCCACGGCCACACAGGGGGAAAGAGGTCTCAGGTTGCACCTGGCCAGGGCGTACACCTCTAGTCTGGACGTCATCTCAAAGGTGGAGATGAGCAGGTGGGGAGACAGCCCTCCCGCAAGGACTCACTGATAATACGGTGACATCGGGTGAGCAGGGCCACTTCTGCTCCTCTCAAGTCCTCAGCTCGCAACTGTCGCCCTCCTGTTCTCTGATGATTAATCAAGCTTTTCCATGTGGCCTCCACTCTGCTGCACCATCCACGCTGCTTCTCAGCCCCTCACGTTTCGTGGCTCTGCTGTTGGCCTTTTTAAAGCTTGGCAAATCCCACTCAGCATCTGAAACAGGAGGCTCTCCAACAAGAGTGCTGAGACCTGGCCCCAGGCTTTCCTGAGTCACACGGGCAAGAGACTTGAGAGCAGCTGTGTCTGCCTCTGAGATTAAGCAGGTGGATAAACTCACATCGCACTGAAGCCACACAGAGAAAGCAAACTGCCGCTCTCTTCCTAGCCAATGCGACATTAACAGAGCCCCAAGGAGCTGCTCTCAGCAGCTCTCGCGCAGCCTCTGGGCCTCCAGGTGCTGCTCCCTCCACCCGCCACACTCCGGTGCCTGCTGCAGGCCTGCCTGAGCCGCCTCTCCCTCACAGGGCCTTCCCCAGCACCCCAAGTCTCAGCGTGGCCCTGACCCCCGTCACAGGCTCCCACAGCACCATGGGACCCTGTCCCACAGCCACAGGGCCTGCGCGGGGCTGGAGCCCCACTGGACTCCCAACATGCAGCCCAGCAGCTTCTCAGAGTCTGGGGTGGGGAAGTGTGAGAGGTCCAAACCCTTTTCATAAAGACACCTGGACACCACGTGCCTTTTCACTCTCACTCATGACTCCTCAGTGAAGTTTTCCAGAGGCTACAAGATATGCGCTGACAACGTGCTCGTATACTCTTCTAAAAATGTCTGCTCTGGGGTTTCCCTGGTAGGCCAGGGGTTCAGACTCCACACATCCAGTGCAGGGGACTCGGGTTCGATCCCTGGGCAGGGAACTAAGATCCCACATGCCACTCACCACAGTCAAAAAAATTTTTAAACAATAAAAACTTTTTTAAAGATAGAAAAATAAAAGTATTATGTCTTTTACCTCCAATGTGGTAAAGATACTAATATGACCCACAAAACAAAAGCTCTCTGGGTTCATCAATAATTTTTAAACGATCTCCAAAACTTTTTGAGAACTGCTGGTCTAATACAAGACTCGGCAGAATTTGATCTAATACACCCGGCAGAATTTGATCAATCTATCAATCAAACAATGATGGGGAAATGAAACCTCTTTCTAGAAATACAATGACAACTAGTTTGTAGTCTGGTAAGACAAAAGATGGAGAAAAGAGGTGCCCAAGGGTCAGGGTTTTTTGTTTTATTTTTTTAAGTTGACTCTTTCTTAAGAAGGGAAAGAACTAGGCAGGCGGGTGGGTGGGTGAGGAGATGAATGAGTGGGTAGATGGATGGGAATGGTAATGAGGACGGATGAATGGGAGGGTGGAGTGATGGGTGGGGTGAGGGGTGAGGGGTGANGCCCCAAGCCACTCAGTCATCTATCTGGCTCTTCTCCCCTGTACGCCAGACTGACTGGTCTTCAAGATGTTTCTTGAAAATACAAAACACAGGATATAAAACAGTTATACATTATGTTGCTACACAATTAGGAAAAAAAAAAAAAAACTGGATTCAAATGCACCTGAATTTTGGATCATCTCTGGATCATGAAATTACGATCAATTTTCGATTTGATTTCTTGGGTACACTTTTCGCACATGTTTTTCATAAGCAAACAGTATCTTCACAATCAAAACAATACTGTGAAAGTTTTTTCAGGGTCCTGTTCATAAGTTTCGATCTCATGCCCTTTCCATTACTCAGAACTCCAGCCTCATCCAGGGTCCCAGCCCTCTCAGTCGCACTCCAGTTCCCTGAAAGTCTGCCTGCTCCACAGAGAGCTGAGGCCTTGGGGCCTTGCAGCCCAGAATGTGGCAGCAAAGTCAGTGGGATAATGGTGCCCAAAAGGCACTGAGCACCACCCTTGGGAAATAGTCAACCAATGCTCACTGTTGCTGGAGCTGGTCCAAGTAGTGTTTCTCTACACTGCTATTGGACAAAACTTCTGAAAAGCCATCAGCAGCTCTCAGTGCCTAAAATGAGCAACCAATATTTACAGAGCCTTTACTCTGAGGCCTGATACTGTTAGCAAGGGTTACTTCATTCAAAAACCATCTCAGCCCCACGAGGGGGCTCCTGCGACATCTCCACCTTACAGGTGAAGAAACGGAAGCGCAGAACACCTGAGTAGAGCGCCGAGACCCAGAGCGAGGAAGCAGGAGGACTGGGGTTCAAGCCCAGCCCAGCCTTCCTGTCCGATGGAACTTTCCACGAGGACGGACATGCCCTGTTCCACATGTAGATACTGAGCACTTGAAATGTGACTTGTACAGCCAAGAAACTACATTTTACATCTTATTTAATGTTAATGTAAGTAGCTGCATGCAGCCAAGGGCTACGACGCTAGCCAGCACAAGACAGGATTATAAAAGCCCCAACTCCCAAGCTGAACAAAGAAATGTCCTCAGAACACCCTGCCTACCAACCTCTCAACCAATCCTCACCAAAATCTCCAGTTTGTCTAAGATCCCCGGTAACTGTATTCGGTGCCATCTGCCAGGCATCCCCGCCTGTCCTCATCTGAGCCTTCTGTACTATGGGGGGGAAACCCATTCTCCACCATGACCGAGCTGTGTAGCCTCAGGCAGGCTCTCTGGGCCTTGCTCCTCATCTGCAGAATGGAGGCACTGTGCTGCCCTTCAAAGGGCATCACTCAAGCACTTCACAGACTCCCCTAAGTGGTGGTCGCTGACACCCCTTCTTCAGGGCTCAACTGAGTCTCCACCCACTCATCAAAGGGACCCTGGGAAGCTACGAGACCTCTGCCTCCAGCCTCCAGAACCCCGAGGCCCCCTGACAACCGCAGGCAGATTCTGTTGCTGCCAGAGTGCATGGCTGTGGCCCTGACTTCTCCGCCAGCAGCCCAGCCATCCCTCGAGGCCAACAGCTCTGTCATCAGCGAGCCCAGGACGACAAGTCCCCAGGGAGAGGGCTCCGAAGGAAGGCGGAGCCAGCTCAGCCTGCTTGATTATCTAGGGGGGCCGTTCAGTTTCCCCTCTGTCAAAAGGGGGTGAAAAGCCTCTGTCAGTGAGTTGGTGGGAGAGAGAAAGGAAGTCCCCAAGGTGAAGAAGTGAGCACATGCCTGGTACAAGGCAAGGCTCAATGGACACGGCCACCGGAGCCTGGCGCCGAAACAGATCACAGAGGCCTCCGCAGACCCATCTGCCCGCCATGCCTGCTCTCCAATGGGAAGACTTCAGCAGAGCCTAACGACATCAACCCCAGTCAAACCACCACTGGCATTCTTTTCTTTTCCTTTTAACTTGACAGACATGACAGCAAATTCTAAAGGTTAATCGGGAAGAGAGGGTAAGAACTGTCATGGAGAGAAGGTGTGGGATGGACCTGCCTTGTCAGACGAGAAAACGCATTACAAAGCTAACATCTGGTCTGCAGCCAGCACTCAACAAAAAAAAAATTGGGGGGGAGAACATTTTTAAAATACAAGTTATTGCATAAAGGTACGACTGTGAAATTCTAAAAGTAAGCAGCCATGGCACCCCACTCCAGTACTCTTGCCTGGAAAATCCCATGGACGGAGGAGCCTGATGGGCTGCAGTCCATGGGGTCTCAAAGAGTGAGACACAACTGAGTGACTTCACTTTCACTTTTTACTATCATGCATTGGAGAAGGAAATGGCAACCCACTCCAGTGTTCTCACCTGGAGAATCCCAGGGACAGGGGAGCCTGGTGGGCTGCCGTCTATGGAGTTGCACAGAGTTGGACATGACTGAAGCGACTTAGCAGCAGCAGCAGTCTTCACAGAGCCCACGCTATATGCCAGGCACCTCATGAGGAGCTTTGCCCCATGCATGTATCTCTTCTGAACCTCATGAATGTTCTTCACACTGCCAACTGCAACTCATCAGTAGATCTTAAAGTGGATTTACTAGACCTAAAAACATACATTTGGGGAGATTTCCCTAGTGGTCCAGTAGTTGAGCCCCATTGCTGGGGCTGTGGGTGCAATCTCTGGTCAGGGACCTAGGATCCCACATGTCCCAAGATGTGGCCAAGAAATTAATTTTTTTTTTTAATTTTAAGAGAAAATTTTAAAATGAGACAGAATAGAATAGGATAAAATTGAAACTATGAGTGAACTGCATGTAACACTTCATAAATCTTTTACATATCTACAGGGCTTCCATTTTAAATGCGTTTTTTTATTGTGAGTCATAGTAAAAAGTATTTGGAAAAGAGATTGTCTCACAAAAGATTTTATAAGATATATATAATTATCATCACTATTTTGCAGATGTAAAAATTGGGGCTTAGGACAATTAAGTCTCTTGTTCAAAGGTACCCAGCTGGTAAATGACAGCTAAGACTGGAACCCAGGCCGTCTGCCCTCAGACCCCGAACATGTAACCCCAGTAGATCAACCAGATAGGATGGATGACCCTGAAGAATCACCTAGTGTTTCCAGGAAAAAATAAGCAACTGAAACCGACAGGAAATGGACAAATTAGTTCTCAAATTATTATTTTGCTGGCCCTTCAG
>SJYW01022356.1:1072537-1083807 GCA_006410735.1 Raphicerus campestris
CAAGCCCAGCCCAGCCTTCCTGTCCGACGGAACTTTCCACGAGGACGGACATGCCCTGTTCCACATGTAGATACTGAGCACTTGAAATGTGACTTGTACAGCCAAGAAACTACATTTTACATCTTATTTAATGTTAATGTAAGTAGCTGCATGCAGCCAAGGGCTACGACGCTAGCCAGCACAAGACAGGATTATAAAAGCCCCAACTCCCAAGCTGAACAAAGAAATGTCCTCAGAACACCCTGCCTACCAACCTCTCAACCAATCCTCACCAAAATCTCCAGTTTGTCTAAGATCCCCGGTAACTGTATTCGGTGCCATCTGCCAGGCATCCCCGCCTGTCCTCATCTGAGCCTTCTGTACTATGGGGGGGGAACCCATTCTCCACCATGACCGAGCTGTGTAGCCTCAGGCAGGCTCTCTGGGCCTTGCTCCTCATCTGCAGAATGGAGGCACTGTGCTGCCCTTCAAAGGGCATCACTCAAGCACTTCACAGACTCCCCTAAGTGGTGGTCGCTGACACCCCTTCTTCAGGGCTCAACTGAGTCTCCACCCACTCATCAAAGGGACCCTGGGAAGCTACGAGACCTCTGCCTCCAGCCTCCAGAACCCCGAGGCCCCCTGACAACCGCAGGCAGATTCTGTTGCTGCCAGAGTGCATGGCTGTGGCCCTGACTTCTCCGCCAGCAGCCCAGCCATCCCTCGAGGCCAACAGCTCTGTCATCAGCGAGCCCAGGACGACAAGTCCCCAGGGAGAGGGCTCCGAAGGAAGGCGGAGCCAGCTCAGCCCGCTTGATTATCTAGGGGGGCCGTTCAGTTTCCCCTCTGTCAAAAGGGGGTGAAAAGCCTCTGTCAGTGAGTTGGTGGGAGAGAGAAAGGAAGTCCCCAAGGTGAAGAAGTGAGCACATGCCTGGTACAAGGCAAGGCTCAATGGACACGGCCACCGGAGCCTGGCGCCGAAACAGATCACAGAGGCCTCCGCAGACCCATCTGCCCGCCATGCCTGCTCTCCAATGGGAAGACTTCAGCAGAGCCTAACGACATCAACCCCAGTCAAACCACCACTGGCATTCTTTTCTTTTCCTTTTAACTTGACAGACATGACAGCAAATTCTAAAGGTTAATCGGGAAGAGAGGGTAAGAACTGTCATGGAGAGAAGGTGTGGGATGGACCTGCCTTGTCAGACGAGAAAACGCATTACAAAGCTAACATCTGGTCTGCAGCCAGCACTCAACAAAAAAAAAATTGGGGGGGAGAACATTTTTAAAATACAAGTTATTGCATAAAGGTACGACTGTGAAATTCTAAAAGTAAGCAGCCATGGCACCCCACTCCAGTACTCTTGCCTGGAAAATCCCATGGACGGAGGAGCCTGATGGGCTGCAGTCCATGGGGTCTCAAAGAGTGAGACACAACTGAGTGACTTCACTTTCACTTTTTACTATCATGCATTGGAGAAGGAAATGGCAACCCACTCCAGTGTTCTCACCTGGAGAATCCCAGGGACAGGGGAGCCTGGTGGGCTGCCGTCTATGGAGTTGCACAGAGTTGGACATGACTGAAGAGACTTAGCAGCAGCAGCAGTCTTCACAGAGCCCACGCTATATGCCAGGCACCTCATGAGGAGCTTTGCCCCATGCATGTATCTCTTCTGAACCTCATGAATGTTCTTCACACTGCCAACTGCAACTCATCAGTAGATCTTAAAGTGGATTTACTAGACCTAAAAACATACATTTGGGGAGATTTCCCTAGTGGTGCAGTAGTTGAGCCCCATTGCTGGGGCTGTGGGTGCAATCTCTGGTCAGGGACCTAGGATCCCACATGTCCCAAGATGTGGCCAAGAAATTAATTTTTTTTTTAATTTTAAGAGAAAATTTTAAAATGAGACAGAATAGAATAGGATAAAATTGAAACTATGAGTGAATTGCATGTAACACTTCATAAATTTTTTACATATCTACAGGACTTCCATTTTAAATGCATTTTTTATTGTGAGTCATAGTAAAAAGTATTTGGAAAAGAGATTGTCTCACAAAAGATTTTATAAGATATATATAATTATCATCACTATTTTGCAGATGTAAAAAATGGGGCTTAGGACAATTAAGTCTCTTGTTCAAAGGTACCCAGCTGGTAAATGACAGCTAAGACTGGAACCCAGGCCGTCTGCCCTCAGACCCCGAACATGTAACCCCAGTAGATCAACCAGATAGGATGGATGACCCTGAAGAATCACCTAGTGTTTCCAGGAAAAAATAAGCAACTGAAACCGACAGGAAATGGACAAATTAGTTCTCAAATTATTATTTTGCTGGCCCTTCAGGAGATTTAAAAAAAAAAAAAAAAACCTATCTTTAAGACTGTAGAAATGAAACCAGTGAAAATGGACAAATTCGTTCTCAAATTACTATTTTGCTGGCTCTTCAGAAGGTGAAAAAAAAAATCTATCTTTAAGACTGTAGAAATGAAACCAGTGAAAACAGAAAAGATGAGGCATCAGACCAGGGGAAGAAATCAGCAAGAAAAACGCAGAGACAGTACATAAATAGTAAGCTTTTGCCCACAAAAATTATGAATGAAGTATCTGCTGACATTTCATTCGTGTTATGAAGCATAGCTGTGACTGTCTAGGAAATTGACTTTTGGACAAGCTAACTATCTTCCTCAGTCTGGAAAATGGCATGATAATCACAGCCTCTACCTGCTAATATTATAAGAAAGATTACATGACGTTCTGCACCATTGGTCCAGAGAAAACTCTCAATAAAGGGAGGGGCTGTTACTTGATGGAATGTAATGGCTTTTTCAAACTTCAAACTACTACTTCTGCCACATAACCAAAAGCCACAAGGTAGTGCTGGGGTTCAGGGTAGGTCACCCCAAACTTCACCTCCATGGCATATTGATTGTTTTAAATTAAAGTTACTTAAGAAACAGTCAATCTGTGAGAGACACTCTGGCCCTCCTTTCCGTCTCCCTGAAAGCAGGACACCAATCTCCACGTGAAAGGCAGACCCCCTGCCTGTGGAGGTGGAAGGCACCTACTGCCAAAGACGGGGATTCTGGCCCTTGTTCTTCTTCAATGTGCTACCCCAAGGGGCTTCCCTGGGGGCTCAATCAATATAGGAGGCGCGGGTTCAATGACTGGGTCATGAAGATCCCCCGGAGAAGGAAATGGCAATCCACTTCAGTATTCTTGCCTGGGAAACCCCATGGACAAAGGGCCCTGCTGCTGCTAAGTCACTTCAATTGTGTCCAACTCTGTGAGAGCCCATAGATGGCAGCCCACCAGGCTCCCCCATCCCTGCGATTCTCCACAAAGGGCCCTGGTGGGCTACAATCCATGGGGTCACAAAGAGCCAGATGCCACTTAGCAACAAAACAACCACCCCAAGCTCAAACCCTGTTTAGATTCCTCACTAATTGGGCACACAAAACCTAAGGTTCTTTGACCTGTCGATTCCTTACAAGTTTGTTTCTTTTCCGCCTGATAACCTTCTGTCAATTTCATTATTAGACCAGCCACAAGAACTCACCAAGAGGGAGAGGAAGAAGTTTCCTCCTCCTGGACAATCAGTAAAAAGGAACGTATCACATTTTGTCCTTAATCAAGCACTGGGTGCCTCTGCAGAGGACTGGTGACCACACAGGCTCCTGGCTTAGAGTCAGTATCTCACCCCCTTGCCCCATCCTTCAACAGGATGCAACCCAACTGCCTTATCACCCCAGGCCTCTCCTTCCTACTGGCTGCTTCCTGTCTGCCTGCCTTCAGGGCTTGTAACCTTATTTGCAAAAGCCAAGACAGGGAACAACTTAAGGGTCCATCAACCGATGAATGGATAAAGAAGACAGGACCTACACACACACACATAAATATGAATGTGTGAATACTACCCAGCCATGAAAAAGAAGGAACTCCTACCATCTGTAACAACACAGATGAATCTTGAGGGCATTATGCCAAGTGAAAGTAGTCAGAGAAAGAGAACTACTGTATAGATGGCCCTTACATGTGGAATCAAAAAAACAAAAAACCAGCAACAACTAGGTCAAAGGAATTCGATTTGTGGTTATCCCATGGACAGAGGAGCCTAGTAGGCTGCAGTCGATAGGATCACTGGGAGTTGGACACAACTGAGCGACTTCACTTTCACTTTTCACTTTCATGCATTGGAGAAGGAAATGGCAACCCACTCCAGTGTTCTTGCCTGGAGAGTCCCAGGGACCGGGCAGCCTGGTGGGCTGCCGTTTCTGGGGTCGCACAGGGTCGGACACGACTGACGCGACTTAGCAGCAGTAGAGGCAAGGGATAGGGAACAGGGGGACTGGATGATGGGCGTCAAAAGTCACAAACTTTCAGTTATAAGATAAATAAGTCCTGGGGATATAATGTACAACATGGTGACCATAGTTAATACCTCTGGAAGGTATCTGAAAGCTGTTTTGAGAGTAAATCCTAAGAGTTTTCATTACAAGGGAAAAAACATTTTTTTCTTTTTTTTTGGAACAATATGAGATGATGAATGTTAACTAACCTTACTGTGGTAATTATTTCACAACGTATACAAGTTATTAGGCCATATATCTGACACTTACAAATATGTCAATCACATCTCAGTCAAACTGGGGGGGGAAATTATTTTAACAAGTTCCTTCAAACCTCCTGGACAACGAGCTAAAAATTCTTTCTGTGGCACCAATGACTTCTTGGATAGCTCTTTAAAATTACATAAACAAGTTTTGAATTATTAATTATAAAACTACCAAGAGCAAAGTAAAAACTCAAACAGTAAAAGGAAAAAAACGTCTTCTACCCTGGCCTAATACACTCTTCATTAGCCCTCCTCCCTGGAGTTAGCTGTCAGGCTTCTTGTGAATCACTCTATACAGATACGGCCATATGTGTGCATTTTTAACATTTTTAACATTCACACAACTCTACAACAGTGTATGCATCTGTGAGTATCTTGCTTTTCTTACTTAATTCTCTATCTTGGAACTCTTTTTAAGACAAAGATCCTAAGAGTCTTTTGTAAGTATTGTACTCTGCCAAATGACTTGGCCACAATTTTAAAATTCCCCCATTACTGTACATTTAGGTCATTTATGATTTTTTTGTTGTCATACAAAGAATGATGCAGAAGTATCCCTATACATACATCTTGGTAGACAGGAATATAATCTACAAAATAAAATCTTAGAAATGAAATTTCTCAACCAAAGAGTTTATAAATTTCATATCTTAAAGTTTCAAAGGTGTTGACCCTTTATGATCCCATCACCAACACTTGAAGTTCAGCTAATATTCACCAATCTCACTGGTGAAAAATGGTTTGCTACAAATATTATAACCTGCAACTCTTTCCTTGAGTTAAGCCAAGCATTTCTGGTTGGCCATTAGTATACCTCTTTCCACTTCACTGCCAACTTCCGGAACACTTTCTCTCCTTGAAATTGCTCTTTGGAAGGTTATCAGCNGTGTATGCATCTGTGAGTATCTTGCTTTTCTTACTTAATTCTCTATCTTGGAACTCTTTTTAAGACAAAGATCCTAAGAGTCTTTTGTAAGTATTGTACTCTGCCAAATGACTTGGCCACAATTTTAAAATTCCCCCATTACTGTACATTTAGGTCATTTATGATTTTTTTGTTGTCATACAAAGAATGATGCAGAAGTATCCCTATACATACATCTTGGTAGACAGGAATATAATCTACAAAATAAAATCTTAGAAATGAAATTTCTCAACCAAAGAGTTTATAAATTTCATATCTTAAAGTTTCAAAGGTGTTGACCCTTTATGATCCCATCACCAACACTTGAAGTTCAGCTAATATTCACCAATCTCACTGGTGAAAAATGGTTTGCTACAAATATTATAACCTGCAACTCTTTCCTTGAGTTAAGCCAAGCATTTCTGGTTGGCCATTAGTATACCTCTTTCCACTTCACTGCCAACTTCCGGAACACTTTCTCTCCTTGAAATTGCTCTTTGGAAGGTTATCAACACTCGTCTCCAAGACCAAAGACGTACCGGCATCAGCAGAGCACCATCTTGGCAACACCAGACACCAGCAGCCACCGCCTCTTCCGGGAGCCCCTTCTCCCTTCCCTTCTCAACCATGCGCTGCGCTGGTTCTCCTCCGTGCCTGCAGGCCAATCATCTCCCTGGAAACCTACAGAGAAGCATATCCCAGCACCCAGCCTGATTCCCTCTTCTTCTGATGGTAAACAGTCTTCTTTTTTAATCTATTGTATATCTGTACTCTATACAGAAAAATAACGTTTCTAGTAATTTCCCTGGTTGTCCTATGGCTAGGATTCCACGCTCCCAGTGCAGGGGGCCTTGGTCCGATCTCTGGGTCAGGGTATCAGGATACTAGATCCCGCAAACTAGATCCTACATGCCAACACTAAGACCCAGCACAGCCAAATAAACAAATAAACAAAATGTTAAAAAAAAAATTTCTCCTCCTGAGAAATCAACACCTCACTGTAACATTCTTAAACTGTCATTCATGTGCTAAAAATTTCCAAATGCCAATCCTCAGATCACCTGAGACTTGTGTTTTCTTCCAGTCTTCTCAACACCAGCAAAGAAATGGATGTCCTTCCGACACTTCAGACAGTGAACCTTGTCAACACTCGGGGAAGCACTCATTCTAGTGGGACACTGTGCTTGTATTTGACATTTACTGCATCTCCTGAAACTCACAAACCCAAGAGGACACACCTTCCCAAACCTCTCCCAAGTTCTTAACCATCAAACCTCAGTCAGTGACTATTCTTCCCCTCTCCCCACCTTCCCACCCAATGAACTAACAATTCCTGTCAATTCTGCCAGCAAACTGTCTCCATGGATCTTTCCAGCCTTCCCATCCCCACCTGTAGCCAGATTTCTGCTTCCTTATACTCAGTCACTCAGTCGTGTCCAACTCTTTGACCCCATGAACTGTAGCCCGTCAGGCTCCTCTGTCCATGGAATTTCCCAAGCAAGAATACCAGAGTGGGTTGCCATTTCCTTCTCCAGGGTATCTTCCTGAACCAGGGATCAAACACAGGTCTCCAGCATTGGCAGGCGCTTAATAAATGCTTTCCAGTTACTCAATACAGTCTTGTAGCATGTGCTTCAAAGCTTCTTTAGTTCAAAGAAGGAAAAGAACTTTCATATGTTGTACATGTAAAGGCAAAATAAAGAACAATCTTTTAAAAACATCTAAATGGGGCCCATTTGTTTTGTAGGACTGAATACACATAGAAATGTATATATCTGACTTACCCAAAAGTCAAACTTCTTCCCTAAAAAGCTTTAGAAATAACTTAAAAATCACAAAAGCACTGGTTTCCAAAAGCTACAAATCAGAGTAATGACTCCCTATCTGCCAAAAGAAAAACAGATTCAGGTGAATCAAAGAAGTTTCCAGCAATCTCTTGATTTTACAATCCTCTGATGCCTCAATCAGCTGTCAGAACTAACAAACAATGATCTCCAAAGTCAACACAAGAAAAGTAGCAAAAGCCATATGGTAAGTTAAATGTTCAACTTGCTTGAGAGGCCAATAAAAACAAATGGCCTTGTGTGAACTGCTCCTATCAACTGGGAAGGACATATCCCATTTAGATCCACTTCATTCTTTAAAGTTAAACCAATTTAAAAAGTAACTATTCTAAAGCCAGTGTTTATAGTCACTGAAAAGGAAGAACAACAGATTCTTCTTCAGAGAATCAGTAGTCATTCTGAAAAGCATCACTTAGTAAAAACATTCAAGATTAAATTATAACCACCTCCCTATTAACATCAGCATATTTCAAACACGTGTACTTAAGGGTCCTTGAATTTTTTCTCCCAGGAAGCAAAACTTAATTAAAGTTTTCCCATCCCCTCTTTAACGTGAAGTTAAGGACGGCGAAACTACGGATCAGAAGAAGTCAAGGTTCACGTTCGGTGAATCATCATCTCTTATTAAGAAATTAAAAAGTTACACCGATAATAGAGAACTTCTGAGTTGGCACAATTGAGGGGACTCTGCCTCACACCTCTGGTGCCCCGTACTCATGCTCCTGAATTTACACCTACGGAAAGTGATCCCTTGATGCTTTTTAAACGAGGAGGGAGCAAACTTCCTCAAATTCTTGGACCGGGAAGAGTTGACAGGAATCTTCTCCATGGCGCCTTAAACTCTTTACCCCCCGAGTCTCCTCCCGAGCAGTGTAAAAGCGACAGCAAAGCTTCAAGTTGCCCCAGGCCCCCAGAGGCCACCACCGGGCCCGGGGCGCCGGGGACCGGCTCTGGAACCCAAGTGCAGGAAGGCTCTGGAGCGGAGCTGGACACCAACTCCCTCCGGGTGGGGAAGAGCGCGGGGGCCACCTGCGCCCCAACCCCTGTACTCACCTGCGATTCATGGGCCGGACCCTCACGGCCACCTTGACCGAGGCCATCGCTCATCCCGGCCCGGCCCGCGTGCGCCCGCGCGATCCCGCGGCCGCCGCAGCCTGCGACTCCCGAGACACTGCCCGCGGCTCCCGCCCCCTTCCCCGGCCCCCGCCCCTGCGCTCGGGCCGGACTCCGCGGCAGCGGCTGCCCTCCGGCCCCGCCTCTGAGCATGCCCAGAGCGGCTCCAGCCCGCGTGATCCGCGCTCCGCGCTTCGGCGGCGCCCGGGCGGCGCGCAGGGGCGGAGCCAGGGTGCCAGGGAGCCCGTTCCGAGGTCAAGAAATCAGGTAGTTCGAGCCTCAGGCCGCTGGGGACGGGGCGATTTCAAGAAAGCCTAAAACCCAACCTCATTCCTTGAAAAAACTGGGAGGAGGCAGAAGAGGAGTTCGCAGCATTTTAGGGCCAGCTCAAGAGCCACAATCCTGCTACCAAAAACAGTTTTTCAGCCCTAACCAAGAACCTGGCTTTCCCCACCGGGAAAGAGTTAACTCATCCAATTTAAAACCGGAGCACAGAGATTATCACAGCTTGATAGTGGGCCATTCCTCAGGTCCTCTCTACTACTCTGAAGCTGTCTGAGCCTGTGTTCTGGACCCCTCAATTCAGGGATACGAAGAAATGAAAATAAAAAGGGCATGGCAAGAATGGCTATATTGTCTGAAATCAGATCTTAATTGGACTTTTTTTTTGCACTTATGTTACAGTTTGGGCTTCTCGGGTGAATGAGTGGTAAAGAATCTCCCTGCAGTGCAGGAGACAGGGATTCCATCCCTGGATCGGGAAGATTCTCTAGAGAAAGAAATGGCAACTTGCTCCAGTATTCTTGCCTAGAGAATTCCAAGGACAGAGGAACCGGTGGGCTACAGTCTATGAGGTCCCAAAGCATCCAGCAGGACTTAGTGACTGAGCGGCTGCCCTCTGCTCAGATGGAACGTTACAGTTCCATCTTCAAGGAATTCGAGGTTGGGAAGATCTCTCCTGGGGCTTAGGGTCTCAGAGAAGTCCGAGGTCCTATCCCTGCTCCCGTCTGCTCCCGTCTCCGGAAGAACGCACATTCATTCATTCAGTCAGTCAGTCAGTCCCTCAAGCATGCACTCTTTGGGGCATTGGTTCACACACACCCAGGGGCCCACCTATGAGCCACAGGCCACATTAACCAAGACATCAATTCCGCCTTCCTCCACCGCCCCACTCTGGGCCACTCAGCCCACCCATCCCAGCCCCACGACCCCACAGCTGAAGGGGGGTGGGGGTAGGCAGGAAAATCCACACAAGGCAGTGCCCATACTCAACAGCCAGCGTGCCCCCATGTTCCTAATGGAGCCACAAAAGTGTGCTCTGCCCTCATCTCTTCCTTGCCAGTGTTTCACGCCCCCCAGGGCACCCTGAGGTGGGGTGGGGGGAGCCACTGCTCCTCCACAAGCCCAGCTATGTCAGGGGCGCAAAAAGTGGAAGCTGGGTTCTTGTGTTTGAGGTTCGGCTCTAGCATTAGCTTTGGGTGGCCCAGTCTGCATTATTGGGAGCCTCTAAAGCTCTTGCTTTATCTACAAATCAGGAAAAACTCCTGGTTGTTGGTTCTTGCTTTGAGTTGATGCCTGCAAACACGTGACCCACTTAAACAAGGAATTATCGCGTCAGGTCCCCTAGAGCCCTGATGCTGGCCAGGAATCAGCACCCTGCGAGTTTCTAGAGCTCGGAGACCCATGGCTTTTTCCTTGCGGAGCGCAGAGCTGGGTGCGGATTCGACCACCAAGAGGCGGGGAAACTAGGCGCGCCAAAGCCCTGAGAGGGCCGGGCATGCGCGGTAGCGGTGAGTGGGGTAAAAACGCGAAGACGCTCGCGGGGCGCGGGGGATGCCCGGGCAGGGGCGGAGCCCGCCTTATATGGGAGCTGCGCGGGGACAAACTGCGCGCTGGCCGCCTTCCCGGGGAGGCGCGGCCCAACATCTGCGTGAGCAGCCGCCGCGCCTGCTAACGACCACTCTATTAAGGTCCACTCTATTAAGGTCGGGGGCTTCAGTGCACAGAACACGCGAGTGGCCCAAAGCCGACAAAGCCAGCCCAATTCTTAAAGACAAACTACACAAGCTTGCAGGAGTTCAGGATTGAAAGCTGTTTTCTGTGTCTAGGGCTTCACTGGCTGGCTCTTCGGAAGGTTTTGTTCATTCGTTCATTTCCAACACCCTGCTCTTGCCTCTAAGCCCTCTGTCCCTTCGTGACTTTGCCATTTGACGAAACAGACCAAAACAGCCCCGCAGACACTTTGGCCTCACCCAGCACTCTTGGAGCTTTTGAATGTGAGGCTGTAAGTCTTCGACTCACGCTGGGCAGGATGGGACAGAGACTTGGCCGGAGAACATTTCTTAACTCAGAGTGAACAAAGTCTCTGAAAGGGAAGACGAACGACAAGGAGGTGGCTCTACTGGTCAAAAGTAAACAGCATGTTTCTGGAATACTTTGCAAACAAAAACGCTTATACAAGTCACCTGGGGAAACTTGTGAACTGGCATATTCTGACTGGACAGCTCTGGTGTGAAACCTGAGATGCTGCTTTTCCAGCAAACTCTGGGCGCAGCTGGTCTCACCTGCCTAATTTCTGCGGCTGGAGGGTGGGCTCAGTTGGGATTACTGGGAAGCCTGTGCTTCTTTCTCTTTCTTAACCTCGAAAAGTTAGCCGAGGTTTCTTGTTGGGCGAGGCAACCTTTCAGCCGGTGACTCTTGTAGCTCAGTTTGCCGATTTCCCGAATTGGTCAAAGGCAGCAAGTCCAGCAACCGTGTGGAGGGCGTCACCCACCAGGAGGAGGTACTCATGACAGCCACCAAAATTACAAATC
>SJYW01022356.1:1099951-1115145 GCA_006410735.1 Raphicerus campestris
GAGAGTGAAAAAGTTGGCTTAAAGCTCAACATTCAGAAAACGAAGATCATGGCATCTGGTCCCATCACTTCATGGGAAATAGATGGGGAAACAGTGGAAACAGTGTCAGACTTTATTTTGGGGGGCTCCAAAATCACTGCAGATGGTGACTGCAGCCATGAAATTAAAAGACGCTTACTCCTTGGAAGGAAAGTTATGACCAACCTAGACAGTATATTCAAAAGCAGAGACATTACTTTGCCAATGAGTCGGTCTAGTCAAAGCTATGATCTTTCCTGTGGTCATGTATGGATGTGAGAATTGGACTGTGAAGAAAGCTGAGTGCTGAAGAACTGATGCTTTTGAACTGTGATGTTAGAAAAGACTCTTGCGAGTCCCTTAGACTGCAAGGAGATCCAACCAGTCCATTCTGAAGGAGATCAGCCCTGGAATTTCTTTGGAAGGAATGATGCTAAGGCTGAAACTCCAGTACTTTGGCCACCTCATGAGAAGAGTTGACTCATTGGAAAAGACTCTGATGCTGGGAGGGACTGGGGGTAGGAGGAGAAGGGGACAACAGAGGATGGCTGAATGGCATCACCGACTCGATGGATGTGAATCTGAGTGAACTCCAGGAGTTGGTGATGAACAGGGAGACATGGCGTGCTGTGATTCATGGGGTCGCAAAGAGTCGGACACGACTGAGCGACTGAACTGAACTGAGTCTTCCCCCACTGCACCAGTTCCTGGCAGCTGCTCCCTCTTGCAAATGCCCTATAACACAATTAGCACCACTCACTTGTTACTCACTGGAAAATTTTCAAACTTGGTTTTCTGTCTCTCTCCCAATCTGAGTATAAACCCTTGAAGGGTAAACAGCAGGTCTCAGTAGTTGTCTGCCTTCCTGTTGATGCCAGATTGGCAAATGTTAACATTGACACTTGGCAAAACCAATAAACTCATTATACTGTTCTGTTTCTGTAGATGGCCAGTATATAAATGTGAATTTCTATGTGATGATAATTTGGTCCATTTTTTGTCCTTTTCTGTTCCTCTAATCAGGTCATAACATAAAGGTTATGCCATTTGTTACTGTCAAGCTTAATTAAGCCCATTATAATTCGTTAACCCCTGTGCTTGTTTCATAATTAACATTGATTAACACAAAGGGGTACAAAATAGGCCATCAGCACTTTCGAGAATCAGTGATGACAATTACATTGGTAATTCAATACAGTATAGAAGATGATGGGGTCGTAATTTCCACTCTCTTTACATATGGAGACAAATATGCTAGCATGAAACACTAGCCTAGAAACTAAACAGTTTGTTCATTGGATTCACCTGGTTAAACCTTGCCCTGTGTACCCGTCTATGACTGTTGAAACCTCGAATTGCTGAAGGCACAGCTCCAAGTACCTTGCTTTCCTGCATCACTGGTCCGAAAGAAGGAAGCATTTCAAAGCCAACAGAAGGAAGGAGGAGGAGTGGCCAGTCACCCCAAAGCAGCCCCAAGGCTCGCGACAGACAGTGATGCAGCCAGCATGGCATTCTGTAGCTCTGGGCTGAGTCCAAGGCTTGATGGCAGCAGGTTGAAGTTTCACAGTGATCAGCACCCAGAGACACTGGATCGGAAAAGCTCTGAGTGACTAATTACTTGAAAATAAACTATCTGCCTATCCAGAATATAAAATACAAACAAGCAAAAAAATCCTGGTGGGTGCTCAGTCATGTCTGATTCTTTGTGACCCCATGCACTGTAGCCCACCAGGCTCCTCTGTCCATGGGATTTCCCAGGCAAGAATGCTGAGCGGGTTGCCATTTCCCCCTGCAGGGGATCTTCCTAAGCCAGGGATAGAACCTGCATCTCCTGCATTGGCAAGCAGATTCTTTACCACTGGGCCACCTGAGTCACTCCCCCACCACCACCCAAACCTCTATATTCTAATATATCCAAGACTGTGTTTAAGTTCCCTTTCTCTCTGACCTCAGAGGCCATGGATATATTCTTGGCATCTGGGTTAAGAGTACACCACCAGGCTCACCCGTGACTCCAGTCAACAGTCAGTGGGGACGGCACAGTTGAACATATGTGTTTTTAGGTATAGAGATGGGCTGTTTAGGAACTGCAGCAGTTTCTGTTCTGCACAAAATATGTAAATGGGACTCTGCCCCACTGCCCTCCAGGGAAAGATTATCAGAATTGTTACCATCGGATTGGCCCTGTGCAGATGACTTCATAAGGAGGCCATGGACTTCTATTGCCGCTGTGGAAATCTTTCAAACCTTAAAAGAAGTGTTAGTTCAAAACAGGAGGCTTCAAATTTGTTATTGAAAGAGTCGTAATGTTCAGGAAGATCCCTGAATTAGTAGGACTTAAGGAAATGGCAACCCACTCCAGTATTCTTGCCTGGAGAATACCAGGGACGGGGGAGCCTGGTGGGCTGCCATCTATGGGGTTGCACAGAGTCAGACACGACTGAAGCGACTCAGCAGCAGCTATATACACATATACCTCATCGAGAAAAACCTGCCTGATGAAAAAACATGGAGAATTTTCTGAAGATATATAGCTTCTAGGTATGGAAACTGGACTCTGAATTCAAATGTCTGTGTCCTCAGAGCTGGGATTTCTTATTTTTAGCCCTCCTCCTCAGCACAGGATGTGTTGGAGAAAATGTTAGAAATGGAAAAGCAGCTGTCAGAAGCAGAACTAAATAAAAAGAGAAAAAGGACAAACATGCATTGATACAAAGGGTGACATTGCTGACATCTGTCCTGGGTCCACAACCTTCCTACCTGTCATTATCAAACATCATATTTGGGGTCTTATATCAACCCCATCAGGGTGGTAAAGACTCATTTAATTCCCCTCCTCTCTCCCTCTCTCTTCCTCTCCTAACTATGTTAAAAGAGAGAGAGACAATCAGCCCAAAATGGAGTCACTTATGCTTCTCTGTCCATGGGATTCTCCAGGCAAGAATACTGGAAGGGTTTGCCATTTCCTTCTCCAGGGGATCTTTCCAACCCAGGGGTTGAACACGGGTGTCCTGCATTGCAGGCAGATTCTTTACTATCTGAGCTACCTGGGAAGGCCAAACCAAGATTTAATACCTACCTTATAAGAGTTTCCCTGGTGGCTCAGCAGTAAAGAATCCACTTGTGAATGCAGGAGAAATAGGTTCAATCCTTGGGTCAGGAAGATCCCCTGGAGAAGGAAATGGCAACCTACTCCAGTATTTTTGTCTGGGAAATCCCATGGACAGGTGAGCCTGGCAGGCTACAGTCCATAGGACTGCAAAGTAAACACAACCTAGTGACTAAACTGATTATAGTTCCCACCCACACTTCACACCCAAATGGAATCCTAAACCAATTTCTAGAATTACTGTCAGCACTAGTGAGGTAATCTGCTTGATAAACCCCAAACATCCCCTAAAATTAGATGACCTCGCCACAATCAGTTCTTTGCCAGTATAACTTCCTCATCACACTCCCCTCCTGCCTGTACAAGTCTTCCACTTTGTACAGCTCTCCGAAGCTCTCTTCTTTCCGCTAAGATGGGATGTTCCCCAACTCGTGAACTGTTGAATAAAGCCAATAAGATCTTTTTAATGTACTCAGTTGAATTTTGTTTTTTAACAACTATGACACTTTTAACTTCTTCATTTTTTTCTAAAATAAGATATAAAATCTATTCAGTGGGATGCACAAAGTATACAGATATTAACTGTACACCTTAACGAATTGTTTCATGCATATACACTCATGTAACCCTCACACAGATGAAATTCAGAACACGTCCATCATCACAGTAAGTCCATCAAACTACAGGCTTTTTATTTGAAAGTCAGATTTAATGAGGTACCATTTTAATACGGCAATATTTTCCCTTTTTTGTAGTCAGTTCTATGAGTCTTAACAAAGGCTTATAGTTGTATGGCTACCAATAAAATCAAGATACAGAACTGTCCCATCACTCAGACTCATCTCTGAAAAAAAAAAAAATTCCCCTCTGCGTCATTGNAGTCCATCAAACTACAGGCTTTTTATTTGAAAGTCAGATTTAATGAGGTACAATTTTAATATGGCAATATTTTCCCTTTTTTGTAGTCAGTTCTATGAGTCTTAACAAAGGCCTATAGTTGTATGGCTACCAATAAAATCAAGATACAGAACTGTCCCATCACTCAGACACATCTCTGAAAAAAAAAAATTCCCCTCTGCATCATGGTAGTAAATCCCTCCCTCCTTCTCCAACCCCTGGCAACCACTAATCTGTATTCTGTCCCTATGGTTTATCTTTTCTAGAAAGTCTTATAAATGGACCATACAATATAAGTCAGACTTCTTTCACTGAGCATAATAGATCTGAGAGCCATCCATGTGGCTGAGTGTATCAGTAGTTCCTTCTTTTTTATTCCTAAAATGGAGGAGCCTGGTGGGCTGCAGTCCATGGGGTTGCTACGAATCAGACACAACTGAGCAACTTCACTTTCACTTTTCATTTCATGCATTGGAGAAGGAAATGGCAACCGACTCCAGTGTTCTTGCCTGGAGAATCCCAGGGGCGGGTGAGCCTGGTGGGCTGCGGTCTATGGGGTCGCACAGAGTCGGACACGACTGAAGCGACTTAGCAGCAGCAGCAATACTTAATTATACCACATTCTGTATATTTATCAGTTAAAGGACGCGTGCTGTTTCCAGTTTTTTGACAGTTATGAATAAAGCCACTATAAACGTTCACATATAGGGTTTTATGTGAATCTAAGTTTTCATTTCTTTTGGGTAAGAACCCAGGAAGTGGATATCTTGGTCTAGCTAAGTCCATGTTGAATGTTACTACTTTTTTAAGCAGAATGGTTTTTCAGAGAGCTTGTGCCATTTTGCATTCTCACCAGCAGCATAGGAGATTTTAATTGCTCTGTTTTCTTATGAGCACTTGGCATCACCAGGTTTTTAAAGTCACTTCACTAGGTATGTGGTACAGATTTTTGAAGCTGAAAAAACATGTTCACAGACTTTATTGCTGTCTTCAGAGAAGACTTAAAATCAATCTTAAACATCTCTCTCTCTCTCTCTCTCTCTAGAGCTACTTGGCTGCCAGTTAATTAGGGAGTTCATGTAATGATTCTGACTGGAATTACTTGCACTCAGTCAGTCCAGTTTTGATTAGTATGTTTATAACTCAAGCAGCATCTTGCCAATTTCCTTAGCACACTTGTTAAGGGTGAGAGTCCTGTGTCTTACTTGCCACTGCCCTGCAGGTGATGCCTCAATGTGACAGCTCCTCACTTCTTCTGGCATCTATAAAACACTTTGTAACCTAGCTCTAATCGCTCTCTATATGTGCATTTTCTGTACCCAGATGATGAAACATCTTCGGCTCTACTTTTAAGAATATATCTATCAAAAAAATACATAGCCAATGGGAAGCATCTGTATAACACAGGGAACTCAGCCCAATACTCTGTGATGATCTAGAATGGTGGAATAGGGGGGTGGGAGAGAGGCTCAAGAGAGAGGGGATAGATATGTATATGGCTGATTCTCGTTGCTGTATGACAGAAACCAACACAAAGCAATTATCCTCCAATTAAAAAAAATTGTAAGATTCAGCAGGAAAAAAAAAAAGAATATATCTATCAAAAACACTCTAAGATGGAGGAAGGAAAAACATGCTTCATTACAGCAAACAAGCTGTCACGCTTAGGCGGTCCCTAGAGAATTCACTCACTTTCTGGCTCTGCCTTCAATATGCACAGATCACATTGTGTTATTTTCTAGAAGTAACAGAGCTGATTTTTTTCTGTCTTGGGCAGAAAACACACGTAGTCAGAACCTGGTCCTCTCAGACTGGTTACACAAATTCCTCCCTCCTGTGGCTTTTCTCTGCATCTCTTTGCTAATAGCCATCCACCCTGTCTGCTGGTTCTAACGCTGTGCTGTCAGCCTTTAGCCTATGACATATGGGTTACCTCCTATGTGTTACATATGTCCCTCCTCTCCCCCTGTCCCAGAAATTTCCATATCTCTGCCTCATCCCTAAACAGAAGAACACGCTAGACATCCTCAGCTGCATCCTCTCATTTTTTCTAAATTATATTACTTACTGTAAATAATAAGATATACATACACAAAGGTAAATCCAAAAGGTACATGAATGCCTGCTAAGTCGCTTCAGTCATGTCAGACTCTGTGATCCTATAGATCATAGCCTCCCAGGCTCCTTTCTCCATGGAATTCTCCAGCCAAGAATACTGAAGTGGGTAGCCATGCCCTGGGAAGAACCAGGGATTGAAACTGTGTCTCTTATATCTCCTGCATTGTAGGTGGGTTCTTTACCACTAGTGCCACCTGGGAACCCATAATCTTAAAGGTACCCAGGGGCATAGATCTAGAAGTCTCTGTTTCCTGTTTCCCTAGCTCCCTTGCTCAGAGTTAACTACTGTTACCAGTGTCTCATGCCCTTGCAAAAAGAAGTACTCTACAAATCAACAACACATAATCTAGAGATTTTTATTCTTTGCAGAAACTATAATAATTTAAAACATCTTTATGTGCCTTTTTTCCACATAAAATGTATATCTTGTAAAAGATTTCATCTCAGCATACCTGCATGTACCACTGTGTAAACTTCAATAGACTTGCCTCATTCTTTAAAAAAGTTATTTAATACTCAATGTTATATATGTACACATGGTTTACTTCAGCAAAGTCTTTTTAAACATACCTAAAATAATGACTTAGTGGCTTAAATAAGATAGAAGTGTATATCATGAGAAAGATGAGCAGAGTTAGGTGGCTTAGGGCTGGTGTTGGTAGCTATAGTCTCAGAGACTGAATGTCCTTTCATCTTGCTGTTCCTCTGTTCTTAGCATATGGACTTCTCATGTTTAACGGTGGCTGCTTGAGTTCCAACCTTCACATATGCAATCCAACCTGAAGGCAAACATGCTCCCTATCAAGAAGAACACATCCCAACTCACAAAATCCTTTCAGTTATATCTCATTTTCCAAAACTAGTCATGAAGCTACACCTAGCTGGAAGGGAAGATGGGAAAGGTCATCACAATCCAGGGAATCAGAGGAAAATTGGGGGTTCTATTAAGAAAGAAGGAGAGAAGAATGAATACTGAGATTCAACAATCAGTTTTTGTCCCAGAATTGTTGCTGGTTCATTAACTCTTACATATACTGCTGAAGTATATATCTTTGTGAACCTTCTATTTCACACTATGTGGGAAGATCTGTAGAATTTCTAGGTCACATGGTGTGTGCATTTTTACTTTCATGGATATTACCAGTCGCCACCCACTGACAAGGGAATAATGCATACCTGTACCAACATTTCCAATTTGCCTTGATTCATGGACCTGACATTCCAGGTTCCTATGCAATATTGCTCTTTACAGCATCGGATCTTGCTTCTATCACCAGTCACATGCACAACTGAGTATTGTTTTTGCTTTGGCTCCATCCCTTCATTCTTTCTGGAGTTAAGAGATGGCAAGGGTGAACGTTGACNAAAAAAAAAAGAATCAAATCAACAAAATTAGAAATGGAAAAGGAGAGGTTACAGCAGACAGTGCAGAAATACAAAGGATTATAAGAGACTATTATGAACAATTATATGGCAATAAAATGGATAACCAGGAAGAAACAGACAGATTCTTAGAAAAGTTCCTTCTTCCAAGACTGAACCAGAAAGAAATAGAAATCATGAACAACCCAATTACAAGCACTGAAATTGAAGCTGTGATCAAAAATCTCCCAAAAAACAAACGNGGAAGAAACAGACAGATTCTTAGAAAAGTTCCTTCTTCCAAGACTGAACCAGAAAGAAATAGAAATCATGAACAACCCAATTACAAGCACTGAAATTGAAGCTGTGATCAAAAATCTCCCAAAAAACAAACGCCCAGGACCAGATGGCTTCACAGGAGAATTCTATCAAACATTTAGAGAAGAGCTAATGCCTATCCTTCTAAAACTCTTTCAAAAAACCGCAGAGGAAGGAACATTCCATACTCATCCTATTAGGCCACTATCACCCTGATGTCAAAACCAGACAATGACAACACAAAAAAAGAAAACTACAGGCCAATATCACTGATGAACACAGATGCAAAAATCCTCAACACAATTTTAGTAAACAGAATTCAGCAACACATCAAAAACCTCTCACACCATGAGCAAGTTGGGTTTATTCCAGGAATGCAAAGATTCTTCAATATACACAAATCAATCAATGTGATACACCGTATCAACAAATTGAAAGATAAAAACCATATGATCATCTCAGTAGATGCAGAAAAAGCCTTTGACAAAAGTCAGCATACATTTATGATTAAAACTCTTCAAAAAGTGGGCATAGAAGGAAGCTACCTCGACATAGTAAAGACCATATATTATAAGCCTAGAGCAAACATTATTCTCAATGGTAAAAAACTGAAAGCATTCCCCCAGATCAGGAACAAGACAAGGGTGTCCACTTTCACCACGATTATTCAACATAGCTCTGGAAGTCCTAGGTACAGCAATCAGAGCAGAAAAAGAAATAAAAGGAATCCAGATCAGAAAAGAAGTAAAACTCTCACTGTTTGCAGATGACATGATACTGTACATAAAAAACCCTAAAGATAGTATCAGAAAATTACTAGAGCTAATTAGTGGATTTAACAGAGTTGCAGGATACAAAACCAATACACAGAAATCACTTGCATTTCTATATACTAACAATGAAAAATCAGAAAGAGAAATTAAGGAATCAATCTCACTCACCATTGCAACAAAAAGAATTAAATATCTAGGAATAAACTTATCTAAGGAGACAAAAGAACTGTACACAATTATTAGCTACTAATGAAAGAAATCAAAGATGACATAAACAGATGGAGAGATATTCCATGTTCCTGGGTAGGAAGAATTAATATTGTGAAATGACTATACTACCAAATGCAATCCACAGATTCAATGTGATCCCTATCAAATTACTAATGGCAGTTTTCACAGAACTAGAACAAAAAATATCACAATTCATATGGCAACACAAAACACCCTAAATAGCCAAAGCAGTCTTGAGAAAGAAGCATGGAGCTGGAGGAATCAACCTTCCTGATTTCAGATTATACTACAAAGCTACAGTCATCAAGACAGTATAGTACTGGCACAAAAACAGAAATATAGACCAATGGAACAAGATAGAAAGCCCAGAAATAAACCCACGCACCTATGGGTACTTTATTTTTGACAAAGGAGGCAAGAATATACAATGGGGCAAAGAAAGCCTCTTCAATAAATGGTGCTGGGAAAACTGGAGAGCTACATATAAAAGAATGAAATTAGAACACTTTCCAACACCATGCACAAAGATAAACTCAAAATGGATTAAAGACCTAAATGTAAGACCAGAAACTATGAAACTCTTAGAGGAAAACATAGGCAGAACACTCGATGACCTAAATCAAAGCAAGACCCTCTATGGCCCACCTCCTATAGCAATGGAAATAAAAACAAAAGTAAACAAGTGGGACCTGATTAAACTTAAAAGCTTTTTCACAGCAAAGGAAACTATAGGCAAGGTAAAAAAGACAGACCTCAGAATGGGAGAAAATAATAGCAAATGAAACAACTGACAAAAGATTAACTTCCAAAATATACAAGCAGCTCATACAACTCAATGCCTGAAAAACAACCAACCAATCAGAAAGTGGGGAAAATACCTAAACAGACATTTCTCCAAAGAAGACATACAGATGGCTAACAAACACATGAAAAGATGCTCAACATCATGAATTGTTAGAGAAATGCAAATCAAAACTGCAATGAGATATCACCTCACACTGGTCAGAATAGCCATCATCAACAAGTCTACAAACAATAAATGCTGGAGAGGGTGTGGAGAAAAGGGAATGCTCTTGCATTGTTGGTAGGAATGTAAATTGATACAGCCAATATGGAAGAAGGTATGAAGATTCCTTAAAAAACTAGGAATAAAACCGCCATATGACCCATCAATCCCACTCCTAGCAATATACCCTGAGGAAATCAAAATTGAAAAAGACATATGTATCCCGTTGTTCATTGCAGTACTATTTACAATAGCTAGAACATGGAAGCAACTTAGATGTCCACTGACAGATGAATGGATAAAGAAGTTGTGGTACACATACACAATGGAATATTACTCAGCCATAAAAAGGAAGGCATTTGAGTCAGTTCTGATGAGGTGGATGAACCTAGAACCTATTATACAGAGTGAAATGAGTCAGAAAGAGAAAGATAAACATTGTATTCTAATGCACATATACAGAATCTAGAAAAATGGTATTGAAGAATTTATTTGCAGGGCAGTGACAGAGAATCAGACATAGAGAACAGACTTACGGACATGGGGAGAGAGCAGGAGAGGGTGAGATGCATGGAGAGAGTAACGTGGAAACTTACATTACCATATGTAAAATAGATAGCCAAGGGGAATTTGCTGTGTGGCTCAGGAAATGCAAACAGGGGCTCTGCATCAATCTAGAGGGAAGGGATGGGGAGGGAGATGGGAAGGAGTTTCTAAAGGGAGGGAATATATGTATACCTATGGGTGATTCATGTTGAGGTTTGACAGAAAACAGCAAAATTCTGTAAAGCAATTACCCTTCAATAAAAAATAAACTAAACAAACAAAAAAAATTAAAACAGCAAATTTTAAATTGTCTTTTCTGTGAAGCAACCAGGCTTGGATAGACCCTGGATGTACGGCACAGTCAATTCTCTCCATATATAATTTCCTAGAGATTTTGCTTACCCAGAAAGGCACTGCAATGACAGGACTGTTTCTTCCCTGTACACTGATCTATAAGCAGAGTAGAGAGACTTAGGAGAAAAAACCAGATCATGCCTTTCCTGGTCCCAAAGCAATGGCAAGATGGTGCCAAGACATAATGAGACACGAGGGACTGTTGGCGTAAGATTTAATTCAGCCAGGTTAGCTGGGCTGGTAAAGATGGGCAAATTCATCACTCCAAATTTTATTCAAAACAAATCAAGAATTGCCATTCAATACTGATTTAATTCATTCTTCACTGAATCCACAAGCATTAAGAGAATTACGAGTCATGATCCCTGCTCTCATCTTGTCTGCTGGAGGGAGACAAAAAATTTCCACACCTCGGGATAAGTGCTAAGGTAACAGGATATTATAGAAATCAGGTGCCTCCAACCCATCTGTGAGTTTCATGCCTGCCTTCTGCAGGGAAACTTGATTTGGCTGGAGGAAAGAGCATTTAATTCCTGTCACACTAACGAGTGGCAGATGGGATGGATGGTTGGTCCCCCCTCGCTAAGAACGCCTTAGGTGCACTGGAATGAAAAACAAGTGCTAAGCTTCCATTTGTCAAATGTTTGCCAGAGTTGGGTTTTTTTGGTTTTGTTTATTTTTTGTTGCAGGAATATACAGAGAGAGGGAGCAGGTGGGGAAGGTACAATACCTCATTCACCAGCCTCCAGAGATTCAATTTTCCATTACTGTAAATACTATTCACACAGGTGCAAAAAACTCAGGTTTAGTTCCTAAGTCCTAGAGTTAATGAGTGCTGAGAGTGAGGATCTCAGTCTCAGTAACTGCAGGAAAGTGGCAAAACCAGCACTGAAGCCTGGCTCTCAAGCTCCAGGGAACACAGAGGTAGGAGCAGCTAAGTGTGCTTCTGGGGTCCAGGTCCGTGTGCAGCTGTCAGTCACCCTCCTTGCTCACCTGCGTTGAGTGGAGAAGGGAACATGAAGATCACGGGAGGGTTTTAAAGGATGAGTAGCTCAGTCTTGCAGTGAAAGAGAGACGATCTGCTTTGTCAGGTACCACTTTATTCTTTGGCCTCTTATTTTTTTATAACATTGTATTCATTTTAGGGGCACATCATAATGATTTGATATATGAATGTATTGTGAAATGATCACCACAAGAGGTTTAGTTAATACTCATCACCATACATATGTCGCATTATATTTCATGTAAGAGAACTTTTAAGATCTACTCTCTTAAGAATTTTTGTTTATAAAATACAGGATGCAGTATTGTTAGCTATTTTCACCATACTATATGTTACATCCCTGGGATTCATTTTTCTTATAATTAGAAACTTATCCTTTTTGACTGCCCTCATCCATTTCACCTATTTTCCCCCTACCCCTTCACCTCTAGCAACCACAAATCTGTATCTGTGAGTTTATTTTGTTGTTTTGTTTCATTTAGATTCCACACATAAGTGAGATTATACACTATTTGCCTTTATTAGCCTGATTTATTTCACTTAGTTATAATACTATCAGGGTCCATTCCATATTGTCACAAATGGCAAGATCTCCTTTTTCGTGGTGAAATATATATATATATATATATCTGGAGAAGGAAATGGCACCCCACTCCAGTTTTCTTGCCTGGAGAATCCCATGGATGGAGGAGCCTAGTGGGCTACAGTCCATGGGGTCGCACATATCACATCTTTATCCATTTATCCATAGATGGACAATTAGATTGTTTCCAAATCTTGGCTTCAGTGAACATGGTCGGGGAAAAGGGTGTGGTGCAGGCAGCTTTTGGAGATGATGATGTTTTCTTCAGGTTCTTTTTTAGAACATGACTTCTTTCCAACTCTTTTAGAATTATACTATAGTTATGTAATATTTCAACATTGGAGGAAAGAGGAGTGAAGGGTACATGGGAAGTTACATTTCTTTGCAACTTCCTCTGAATCTATAATTATTTCAAAACAAAAAAAGTTTTTTAAAAGTCTGCTGTTGCATTAGGCATAAACTAATAATAATATTAAAAAATAGACTCTCTCTTCATTCAAAAAGGTAAATCCTGTATGCATATTTGTCAGGGATGTGTTTTACCTTAGATAATATTTTTTACGTAACTTCCATATAATATCACTTCCTCATCATACAGTTGTCCATTTACTTACTAAATTCCTTCATCCACTGAGTATGAGTTGAGCACCTGTTGTATGTCAGGGCATTGCTGTAGGTGCTGGGCATAGAATGCAGAGTGAAAATAAGATCTGTCCTCATGATACTTATGATTTAATAGGGAAGACAACCATTTAACAAATCTCAAAAGAAATGCATAGTTGAAATTATGACAAATACTCTGAAGGTGAAGCACACAGCAGGATAACAGAAGCTTCTTCTGGAATTCTCACAAGAACTAAACGATACCATATGTGAAATACTGTTAATCCCATTAACTTCTTGACAAACGTTACTGGTCATTAATATTTGGTGCAAATATGGAACTCAGTTTTCTTTGAAATTTAGTCCTTTTCAAAGTACCCCAATCACTATCTGTCTTAGTCCTCTCAATCCTCTCTGGCTAGACACCCTTTCCCTGCTCCCCCAGAAATTGTAGATGCTGCCTGCCCACCCACTGGGCACATACACACAGCTTCCCTCAAACACTGCCCAGAAGCGTAACTTAGCACAGGCCTCTGGAAAGCTGGCCTTGGACTCTCGGAGCAGCTGGCTTCCCTGACAGATTACTTCAGGGCAGTCAGAAGCCAGCTTCTTTGGTGGACCTGAGAGCACGACACTAGGAGGATCCAAGTGCTTTTGAGAAATTGCCAAGTTCAGTTTTCAAAGAGGGGTACGTCTGCTGACACTGTTATCGACTCCCATAGGAGACATTCAGGCTACTTTCCCCGTCTCCCCCCACCCCGCCATGGAAATCCCTTGGGACCTTCAGTGTGGCCAGAGCCACTCACATCTCAAGCAGGGGAATGATTTTCAACACCTGAGCTGAGAGGCATAGGTGAACTGATGGGTGCTCATGCAGGGACCCAGAGTTCGAGGAATGAGGGGACAAGAAAAGTCAGTGGGGAAAGACACATCTCCAAGAAGACTCTGGCAGCCACACCATCATCGGACAAGAGCCACGGGGTTAAAGCATTTGAACAAACTATCTCTGAGATACAATCACTCATCTTGTGAGTCACTTCGCGTTGGGGCTGGGGAAGCTGAAGATGAATCTGGAACCCATGCTATAAGTGGTGATGAGAGAACAGGAAAGAAACAAGAGATGGGGTAGGGGGTGACGAGTGTGGTCCTGCTGAACTTGAAGGGCTGGACACCACCAGGTAGACGTTTTCAGAAGACACCTGGCATTTCACGCCTTTAACCTCAGCAACAGACTGAGATGAACGGCTGTCCAAGCACCAGAGGCAGGTGAAATGGTGGATGCAGTCCAGCTTGCTTGAGGAAAGCCAGGGGCCAGGTGGTGCCAGTAAGAGCCAACTGGGGCTGCTCTCGCGAGACCACCTGTGTGTTACTTTGAACCATTGCCACGTGCGTGCTCCCGGCCTCTCTGTGCAGATCCTGCACTCCTGTGGCTTCCACAGGATTCATTCTTCTACTGTGACTGTTGAAGGAACACAAAAGCAGGTGGGCAGACGCAAAAGCCCCATGACTGACTTAGGACAAGGCACTCAGCTCACTTGGCCTTGATCCCTCATCTGGAACTAGGGATAATGGGAGTTTCTGCCTCAGGGTGGTGTTGGAATATTCAAGCTTTGGACACAGTATCTGTTAGTGCCCGACAAATGTCAATTATTATCAATAGTTGGAAAAGAGCAATAGACACACACAATAGCAAGAGATTATGCACAATATTACATCAAAGTAGCAGTTTGAATCTGATTGTTGACAAAAAAATTCATGATACCCTTAAACTTAAAGCACATGTTGGCTGTTTGTGGATATCCATATATATGTATGTATATAAGTGTTTGAGCACCCACACACGTGCACTTGCCAACATACCTGCATACACATCTGCCTTCTTCAGGAAACATCACTGTACCCATTTTTCTTCAGAGCACTTGTTGCAATTACTAGCATTGCATTTCTTTCTTGTGACTTTCCATCAGTTTGTAAGCATCACGAGGGCATGGACTTAGGACATGGACATGGGCATGAACAGTCCCATCACCTGGCATTGACAATGGCACATGGAGGAGCTCAGTGACGATTTAGGGGCTGAACAGATGGAGAGGCTGAGCAGAGAGTGGCACCCCCAACAGTAGCTACAATAGAAGCCTTCACTGCTGCTGCTGAGTCGCTTCAGTCGTGTCCGACTCTGTGTGACCCCACAGACAGCAGCCCACCAGGCTCCTCGTCCCTGGGATTCTTCAGGCAAGAACACTGGAGTGGGTTGCCGTTTCCTTCTCCAA
>SJYW01022356.1:1127192-1149398 GCA_006410735.1 Raphicerus campestris
GTGATGTTTTATTTGTGTTGCAGTGACCAGCACAAGGGTCTGACACAGGCACTTAGTAAAATGCCCGGGGAGTGTTCTCACTGAATGAATTACTTACAACTTTGTCTCTGGAGTTCACATGGAGGCCCAGAGAAACAGTCCAGAAAAGCATATCCAAAGTCTAAATACATGGGAAAACCTTATACAACATGAAGACCTCTGTGGTAGAGAACCACAGTGTTTGCCTGCCTCTCGGCAACAGCCCCTCAGCTGTCCTTGGGGAATCCACTTCCCTTCACTGCATAGAGTACTGAAGGGCTCTCAGAGGTGGGGCAACCAGACTCCTGGCAATGTGAAATGTGAATGGATCTTCAGTTCAGTTCACTTCAGTCACTCAGCCGTGTCCAACTCTTTGCGACCCCATGAATCGCAGCACGCCAGGCCTCCCTGTTCATCACCATCTCTCGGAGTTCACTCAGACTCACGTCCATCAAGTCAGTGATACCATCCAGCCATCTCATCCTCTGTCATCCTCTTTTCCTCCATTCTTCAATCCCTCCCAGCATCAGAACTTTTCCAAAGAGTCAACTCTTCACATGAGGTGGCCAAAGTATTGGAGTTTCAGCTTCAGCATCAGTCCTTCCAATGAACACCCAGGACTAATCTCCTTTAGGATGGACTGGTGGGATCTCCTTGCAGTCCAAGGGACTCTCAAGAGTCTTCTCCAACACCACAGTTTAAAAGCATCAGTTCTTCAGCACTCAGCTTTCTTCACAGTCCAACTCTCACATCCATACATGACCACTGGAAAAACCATAGCCTTGACTAGACAGACCTTAGTCAGCAAAGTAACTTCTCTGCTTTTGAATATGCTATCTAGGTTGGTCAAAACTTTCCTTCCAAGGAGTAAGCATCTTTTAATCCTTAGTACAGCTTTTAAGATGAGTTGTTTTGATGTGCAATCATTAGCTCTGGGCTTAAAGAAAATTACACCTTATGTGACTAAGACTAAAGAATGTAGGGGAAAAAAAAGAATGTTTGTTCTTTTCTCCACCTTAAGAGTCCCAGACCCCTTTCTCCTCCTTGAGGGCCCTGGACCCCTTCTTCCTTGAGGGCCCAGGACTCCTTCTTATCTACCTACCTAAGAATTAACTCTCTCCTCGGTTCCTGTGCTTCTGAAGATGTGGCTGGCCAGACTTTCCTCCTGGTCTGTGGGCACCCCATGCCTCTGACAAAGTGCATTGCTCCCTTCATGGCACAAAAGACAGATTTTTCCTGCTTGTGCGTAAAGGGCCTTTTTAGATTGAACAATGCATGAGCTTGCTTTCTATTCCTGGCCCCGCTTCAACAGCTGCTTTCCTAGAAGTCCTCCTCACTCAGGTGATTTACCTGCTGGCTGCCTTCTTCTGGAGCCCTTGCTTCTCTTCTTGCCGCCCCTGCTTCCAAGACTGACCTGGCTGTGATATGAACAAAAGAGTTCTTTGAAAAGCAGAGGCTCTGATCCTTAAAGATGAGGACAGTCTTTACCGTTTCCTCCAGGCAGAAGGGCTGCCTGGTTGGGCCAGAGTGAATGGGAAGGAAAGACTGGTGTAGGGGCTGGAAGTAGGGAACGGGTGGAGAGAGCTGAGAGTGGGAGAGTCACAAAAGTAGACGAAGTGGCCAGAGGAGGAAAGCGTTTAAACTGCCATCCAGGGCCAAGACTGAGTCTTACGGATTTTGCTTGAGGACATCCTGATCAGCTGCTTTTATTTTCCCAAGTGGGAAGATTGACCAATGGTTATTAATCCAAATGGAAAAAGAGCACCCTAGCTTCTAATACTGATTTTCCAAAATCTCATCTGCAGAGCAGCTGTGTGGAACTCACAGTGCATTTTCTCATTCAGTTCAGTTCAGTTCAATTGCTCAGTCATGTCCAACTCTGCGATCCCCTGGACTGCAGCATGCCAGGCTTCCCTGTCCATCACCAACTCCTGGAGTTGACTCAAACTCTTCTTTATTGAGTTGGTGATGCCATCTAGCCATCTCATCCTCTGTTATCCCCTTCTCCTCCTGCCTTCAATCTTTCCCAGCATCAGGGTCTTTTCAAATGAGTCAACTCTTTACATCAGGTGGCCAAAGAATGAGAGTTTCAGCTTCAGCATCAGTCCTTCCAGTGAATATTCAGGACTGATTTCCTTTAGGATGGACTGGTTGGATCTTTCACTGAAACAATGTAATATAAGTTGACCATAAGTTCCAAGTTAGGCTGGGCTGCTGCGTGTGTGGAGTCATTTACTCTTATGATCATCCCTGACTCTACTGAGCTCAGGAATCAGATGCAGGCAGTGGAAAGATAGGAGGGACATGGAGTGTGACTTGGTGCCTAGGACTTCTCCCTAGCCTGAGGCTCTGCTGTGGTAACTGGAGGCAATTGTTCTGCTGGTATGAACAGCAGTCTTGCTTTGTCTTTACAAAGTTCAGCCTTAGGAAGCATCACTACAAACAAAGCTAGTGGAGGTGATGGAATTCTAGCTGAGCTATTTCAAATCATAAAAGATGATGCTATTAAAGTGCTGCACCTAATATGCCTGCAAATTTGGAAAACTCAACAGTGGCCACAGGACTGGCAAAGGTCAGTTTACATTCCAATTCCAAACAAAGGCAATGTCAAAGAATGTTCAGACTACTGCACAATTGCACTCATCTCACACACTAGCAAAGTAATGCTCAAAATTCTACAAGCCAGGCTTCAATAGTACATGAATTATGAACATCCAGATGTTCAAGCTGTATTTAGGAAAGGCAGAGGAACCAAAGATGAAACTGCCAACATCGGCTGGATCCTAGAAAAAGCAAGACAGTTCCAGAATAACATCTACTTCTGCTTTCTTGACTATGCCAAAATCTTTGACTGTGTAGATAACAAATTGTGAAAAATTCTTAAAGAGATGGGAATACCAGACCACATGGACTTGCCTCTTGAGAAATCTGTATGCAGGTCAGGAAGCAACAGTTAGAACTGGACACAGAACAATGAACTGGTTCAAAACTGGGAAAGGTGTATGTGAAGGCTGTATATTCTCACCCTGCTTATTTAACTTATATGCAGAGTACACCATGCAAAATGCCGGGCTGGATGAAGCACAAGCTGTAATCAATATTACTGGGAGAAATATCAATAACCTCAGATATGCAGATGACACCACCCTTATGGCAGAAAGCGAAAAGGAACTGAAGAGCCTCTTGATGAAAGAGGAGAGTGAAAAAGTTGGCTTGAAACTCGACTTTCAGAAAATGAAGATCATGGCATCTGATCCCATCACTTCATGGCAAACAGATGAGTAAACAATGGAAATAGTGACAGACTTTATTTTCTTGGGCTCCAAAATCACTGCAGATAGTGACTGCAGCCATGAAATGAAAAGACATTTGCTCCTTGGACGAAAAGCTATGACCAACCTAGATAGCATATTGAAAACCAGAGATGTTACTTTGCCAACAAAGGTCCATCTAGTCAAAGCTATGGTTTTTCCAGTAGTCATGTATGTTGGACTATAAAGAAAGCTGAGCACTGAAGAACTGACCCTTTTGAACTGTGGTGTTGGAGAAGACTCTTGAGAGTCCCTTGGACTGCAAGGAGATCCAACCAGTCCTTCCTAAAGGAGATCAGTCCTGGGTGTTCATTGGAAGAACTGATGCTGAAGCTGAAACTCCAATACTTTGGCCACCTTATGCAAAGAGTTGACTCTTTGGAAAAGTTCTGATGCTGGGAGGGATTGAAGAAAGGAAAAGGGGATGACAGAGGATAAGATGGTTTGATGGCATCACCAACTCGATGGACATGAGTTTGAACAAGCTCTGGGAGTTGGTAATGGACAGGGAACCCTTGCTTGCTGCAGTCCATGGGATCGCAAAGAGATGGATACGACTAAGCGACTGAACTGACTGAAATTCAGCTGACAGTTAAGTAGGAGGAGTGGTCTTTGTGACCTCCACTCCAGCTCCTCCCTCAGCCCAGGAGGGTTCTCCAAGGAACTGGAAGAAATCTTAGTTATTGATTCTAGTTCATTTGTCACCACAGCAGTTACAGTCATCCCTTCAAATCTGCGAGTTTCACATCCATGGATTCAACCAACCATGGGTTGAAAATATTTGAAAACAAAATTCCAGAAAGTTCCAAACAGCAAAACCTGAATTTGCCATGTGCTGGCAACTATTTACATAGTATTTACATTGTATTAGGTATTATAAGTAATCTAAAGATGACTTGAAGTATAGATGAGGGGCACTTCCCTGGTCATCCAGTGGCTAAAACTCCATGATCCCAGGGCAGGGGGTCTAGGTTCGATCCCTGGTCAGGGAACCAGATCCCACATGCTACAACTAAAGATTGCCCGTGCTGCAACTAAAAATGGTAATAATAAATTTTTAAAATCCTGCATGTCACAATGAACATACACTAAGACCTGGCGCAGCCAAATAGATAAATACTTTTTAAAATAAAAATGAAATATAGAGGAGGATGTGTATAGAGGTTATATACAAATACTGCACCATTCCCTATAAGGGCCATGAGCATTCATGGATTTTGAATGGCCATGGATTTTGGTATCTGCAGGGTCCTGGAACCAATACCCTATGGACACCAAGGGACAACTGTACTTAAAATTCCATTTCTTCTCTGCCAGTTTCAGTAAACTCACTCCAGCAATGTCTTTGTCCTGCCTTCCTTCCAATATGTCACCTTCAGACTTAATACAGCAGAGACTGTAGATGTTAGCAGGGTGGTGATGAGGGGAAAACCTCTCAGGAAATCCCACGTGGGTAGAAACCTTGGGACAAGCACCCTCTGAAGATTTCATTACTGAGGCTGAGGAAAAAGCAGCCAGTCCTGAATTATGCCTGTTTCAAAGCTGGCCCATATCTCTAGTGCCTTGACCTCAATAAAAAAAGAAAAATTGAAACAACGTCCTTTGGAGAATGCCAGTAAATCATTTCAGCCTTGTGCAGGCTAAGAAGCCAATTCTCTGATCTCTGTATAGAAGCTGTTTCTCTACTATCTCAACAAGTTCTTTTGTCTAGACCCTTGCTACTCAAAGTGTGGTCCGTGACCAGCAACAGCAGCGTTCCCCGAAAGTGTATTAGAAACACACTCTCCTCCCTAGTCCCAGATCTACTGAATCGAAATCTACACTTTGCAGGAATCTTGGGGATGCACATTTAAGTCTGAGAAGCACCAGTCAAGCCAAGTGATGCTTAATCTTTGGTAGGTGTTAGAAGTCCCAAGAGGACTTGTTGAAACCCAGCTTTCTGAGCACATGGCAGGGACGCCTTGCCTAGTAGTGGAGCAACTTATCCCAGGCTGGGATTGCAGAGATGAATTCTCTTGGAAACCAGCTAAATCCCCTCACACCTAACATCCTTGTCATCGGTGTCAAACACAGCTGTCCACCTTTATTTCTCTCTGCCCACACTGTTCTGGCATATACTCCAACCACGTGCCCATTGCCCCTGTCCCAGCTGACTCTTCCATGAAATCTCAAGAGCACTGTGAGGGTACACGGAGCATCATCCCTGAATGTTCCTTCCACCTCTGGCCTTACCGAGCCCTCGTGGCTCAGCCCCAGGTCAGCCACTCCCGGAATGCTTTCATTTTTACCATTGCTTCTCCCTTTTGTGTGACACTTCAAGGCTGCTTGGGTATGGTTTCCTACTGCCCTTCAGACCCCTCTGCCTTCCTGCGATCCTTTTCCATCCTCTGCCTCCTTTCTTCTGGGTGACAGCATCAGCAATGTTCTTCACCCAACCCTGCCCTACCTATCCATTCTCCACTATATGATAAAATGAGAAGGTTGCCTGGTTGCCTCTGTTGTCTTAAGGATAAACATCTAGCTCCTTACTGTGGCCAGAGTATTACGATTTGCAGCCTCGGCCTCATTTCCTGCTTCCTGATGGCTCAGACGGTAAAATGTCTGCCTGCAATGTGGGAGACCTGGGCTTAATCCTCAGGTCGGGAAGATCCCTTGGAGAAGGAAATGGCAACCCACTCCAGTACTCTTGCCTGGAAAATTCCATGGATGAAGGAGCCTGGGGGTAATACAGTCCATGGGATCGCAGAGTCGCACACCACTGAGCAAATCCACTTCCTCATCTCCTGGATCACTGCTCTCTTTCTATGCTCCAGCCATTCTACACAGCCTCTGCCCAGAACCATTCACACTCTCTCCCTCCCTTTCACTCCCTAAATCCCCACTTACCTTTCATGACTTATCCCAAGTGTTGCATCTTCTAGGAAATCCTTCCTGAGCCCCTGGCTCTGGTGGGTTGTCCTTGATGCACATACCCAGAGAGCCAGGTATGTTTCTCCCCTGCCCTGCTGATAGCACTGTTGGCCTGGGTGCCTATTAGTTGTCTGCTTTCTGCCCATACACAGGGAGGGGCTTACGGCTCATTCTGTTTGTACCGCTTAGGATTCTGTTACGTGCCAAGTTACAGAAACCACCCGAACAGTGTCTTAAACAGATGGGGAGGTTAGTTTTTCTCACATTACAAGAAGTCTAGAGATGCTTCTCAGTGATTTGATGATGCTGCCAATGACTGATCCTTTCAAGGTTCTTGTTCCGGTGTCTTTGGTGTAGTCTTTTTCCCGCATGTTCATCTCAGGGTCCCAAGGTGGCTCTTCCTCTCCAGCCCCGCATCTACTCTCCAGAGATGGGAGAGGAGGAAGAGCAAAGGAGCCCACAGTTTGAGCCAGCCCCTCCCAGCTGCAAGGAGGGCTGGGACATGCGGTTTGTAACCAGACAGGCTGCTGCCCTGAACAAAATCAATGTTTTCTTTTTTTTGAAAGGAAACATATTATTTATTTATTTATTTTTGGAAAGGTACATGGAATTTATTATTATTATATTATTACTTTTTAATTTTACTTTACAATACTGTATTGGTTTTGCCATACATCAACATGAATCCGCACGGGTGTACAAGTGTTCCCAATCCTGAACCCCACTCCCACCTCCCTCCCCATACCATCTCTCTGGATCATCCCAGTGCACCAGCCCCAAGCATCCTGTATCCTACATCAAACCTAGACTGGCGATTTGTTTCTTATATGATATTATACATGTTTCAATGTCATTCTCCCAAATCATCCCACCCTCTCCCTCTCCCATAGAGTCCAAAAGACTGTTCTATACATCTGCGTCTCTTTTGCTGTCTTGCACACAGGGTTATCGTTACCATCTTTCTAAATTCCATATATATGCATTAGTATACTGTATTGGTGTTTTTCTTTCTGGCTTACTTCACTCTGTATAATCGGCTCCAGTTTTATCCACCTCATTAGAACTGATTCAAATGTATTCTTTTTAATGGCTGAGTAATACTCCATTGTGTATATGTACCACAGCTTTCTTATCCATTCATCTGCTGATGAACATCTAGGTTGCTTCCATGTACTGGCTATTGTAAACAGTGATGCAATCAATATTGGGGTACATGTGTCTCTTTCAATTCTGGTTTCCTTGGTGTGTATGCCCAGCAGTGAGATTGCTGGGTCATAAGACAGTTCTATTTCCAATTTTTTAAGGAATCTCCACACTGTTCTCCATAGTGGCTGTATTAGTTTGCATTCCCACCAATAGTGTAAGAGGGTTCCCTTTTCTCCACACCCTCTCCAACATTTATTGCTTGAGACATTTGGATAGCAGCCATTCTGACTGGTGTGAAATGGTATCTCATTGTGGTTTTGATTTGCATTTCTCTGATAATGAGTGATGTTGAGCATCTTTTCATGTGTTGGTTAGCCATCTGTATGTCTTCTTTGGAGAAATGTCTATTTAGTTCTTTGGCCCATTTTTTGATTGGGTCATTTATTTTTCTGGAACTGAGCTGCAGGAGTTGCTTGTATAGGAGAATGGATATTGAGAGGCCACTGTTGGTGTCTTCCATATCCTAGAATCCTCAGAACTTAATAGAACCAGCGAAGGGTAGGGCTTAATAAATAGTGGTTGAATGAATGAAAGAGCTGTAATAAATACACACAGCCAGAGCCACTGGGACCTAGAAGAGAGACATCAGAATCAAGTAGGTGGTGCTGGTGAGGACAGCTGTTGACTCACCCTGCTTCGACCCAGAGGGAGACCTCACACACACTGTCTCCAGGGACTTCCCTCCAGGTTTACGCCCTCACATCTCTCAAGTTCTTCCCTCGGTCCTGGGTACTCACATGGTGCCCTCCATTGAGCAGCCCTGAGGCTCGATGGAATCTTAGACCAGCGTGATTTTCCCAAAATGCTCTAGACTCTGAGGTATTCCTCCTTCAGGCTGAAACAGTTTTTATTATGAGAAAATTTGAAAATGAAAATGTGCAAAAAAGAAAAAAAAAGACTTCTGCAAAGCAAACAACATTTTGAGGTAGAGTCTTCCAAATTTTTTTAATATTTAAATATCATAAAACAAATTTGGAATATACACTATTATTCTTTACACTATATATGCTAGCAAGCTAGCCCTGGTGGGTCAGATGGTAAAGAATCTGCCTACAGTGCAGGAGGCCTGGGTTTGATCCCTGGGTTGGGAAGATCTCTTGGAGAAGGGAATGGCAACCCATTCCAGTATGTTGCCTGGAGAATCCCATGGACAGAGGAGCCTGGAGGGGTGAAATCCATGGGGTCACAAAGAGTCGGACACAACTGAGTGACTAAGCACACACACATACATACAGTAATACTAATGTAATTTCTCGATTTACTTTATCATAAACATCTTTCCATGCCAATTAACAAGTGTTTCCTGTAATTTTAAGTGTTGTTACCTTGGATTCCATTGTAATGTCTTCTTTATGCTTGATCTTCACCTTGCACCCACAACTCCATGGATCAGACCTCAAGGTTTAAGTTGGATGTGTTGGCTTGGGTCCTGTGAGAAACAGATGCCAGGATAGAGTGAAAAGACTGAGAAGTTTCCTGGGGGAAATGCCTGCAAAGAATAACAGGAAGAGGAGACAGGAGGAGGTGGCGAGAGCCTTCAGAGCATCTGCCTGAATCCTGGGAAAGGAGGGAGAGAAATAGGGTGGGGTGGGTAAGGGGAGCCTCAGACTGCACTCCAGCTCTGAGAAAGTCACAGCCAGACCACTGGGGAGCCTCAGAGAGAGCTGCTCATGGCGTGACCCCTGGCAAAAATGACCTGACTCAAGTCCCCCCGCCACGTTTCATCATGGCCTCAGCGTGGATGCTGAGTGATCTGAGGCTGCAGCAGCTGGAGGCTCTCAGCCAATGACATTCCTCTCAGCAGGTTCTCTTAGAAAATTCCTGGATGCCTTCGGCCTGCTCTCAGAGATTCAGTTATCTCCAGCAGAGTATGAAGATGGAACATGACTTCATTAGTGTAGAATAATGAGCTAGCCATCCAATGCCCAGAAAAGAAGCACTTCTGCTAGGACACATGTCAAGGAAGGCTTCCCCCTTACCCACACCATGCTGGCAGCAGTCAGGGATCTTACTGGTTTCATAGAGTTGACTCTAGATGGGCTGTTTGCCTAGCTGATGATAGAGAAGGCAGGCAATAATTAGAAGATAAGTAAGCCCATGTGTGGGCTTCCCAGGTGGCTCAGTGGTAAAGAATCTGCCTGCAATGAAAGAGACTTGGGTTCTATCCCTGGGTCAGGAAGATACCCCTGAAGGAGGAAATGGCAACCTACTCCAGTAGTCTTGTCTGAGAAATCCCATGGACAGAGGAGTCTGGTAGGCTACAGTCCACGGGGTTGCACAAAGTCAGACACAACTTAGTGACTGAACACAGCACAAGCCCATGCTGTACAGTACAAAGAATCAAGCGCTTGATCAGAACAGCAACTCTCCCGGATCACTGCGGGAATGTATTCTGGGTCCCACGTGATGCCATCATCCTGGCAGCCTATATTGATCTCTGAAGATCGACTGTGACTATTTGAAGAATGCTGGCCAGCTACGACAGCCCTGCCTGGTAGAGAGGTTATATTTTAACTGTTTCAGAACGCTTCAGTTCTCCCTCTAATCCAAGGACTGAAAACTCAAATTTCTACAGGGGGCTTCTTCTCCAGAAGCTGTACCTCGCACAAGAAATTTGGTGCATTTACTTTGCTGCCTGCGTNGGCTCTGGTGGGTTGTCCTTGATGCACATACCCAGAGAGCCAGGTATGTTTCTCCCCTGCCCTGCTGATAGCATTGTTGGCCTGGTTGCCTATTAGTTGTCTGCTTTCTGCCCATACACAGGGAGGGGCTTACGGCTCATTCTGTTTGTACCGCTTAGGATTCTGTTACGTGCCAAGTTACAGAAACCACCCGAACAGTGTCTTAAACAGATGGGGAGGTTAGTTTTTCTCACATTACAAGAAGTCTAGAGATGCTTCTCAGTGATTTGATGATGCTGCCAATGACTGATCCTTTCAAGGTTCTTGTTCCGGTGTCTTTGGTGTAGTCTTTTTCCCGTATGTTCATCTCAGGGTCCCAAGGTGGCTCTTCCTCTCCAGCCCCGCATCTACTCTCCAGAGATGGGAGAGGAGGAAGAGCAAAGGAGCCCACAGTTTGAGCCAGCCCCTCCCAGCTGCAAGGAGGGCTGGGACATGCGGTTTGTAACCAGACAGGCTGCTGCCCTGAACAAAATCAATGTTTTCTTTTTTTTGAAAGGAAACATATTATTTATTTATTTATTTTTGGAAAGGTACATGGAATTTATTATTATTATATTATTACTTTTTAATTTTACTTTACAATACTGTATTGGTTTTGCCATACATCAACATGAATCCGCACGGGTGTACAAGTGTTCCCAATCCTGAACCCCACTCCCACCTCCCTCCCCATACCATCTCTCTGGATCATCCCAGTGCACCAGCCCCAAGCATCCTGTATCCTACATCAAACCTAGACTGGCGATTTGTTTCTTATATGATATTATACATGTTTCAATGTCATTCTCCCAAATCATCCCACCCTCTCCCTCTCCCATAGAGTCCAAAAGACTGTTCTATACATCTGCGTCTCTTTTGCTGTCTTGCACACAGGGTTATCGTTACCATCTTTCTAAATTCCATATATATGCATTAGTATACTGTATTGGTGTTTTTCTTTCTGGCTTACTTCACTCTGTATAATCGGCTCCAGTTTTATCCACCTCATTAGAACTGATTCAAATGTATTCTTTTTAATGGCTGAGTAATACTCCATTGTGTATATGTACCACAGCTTTCTTATCCATTCATCTGCTGATGAACATCTAGGTTGCTTCCATGTCCTGGCTATTGTAAACAGTGATGCAATCAATATTGGGGTACATGTGTCTCTTTCAATTCTGGTTTCCTTGGTGTGTATGCCCAGCAGTGAGATTGCTGGGTCATAAGACAGTTCTATTTCCAATTTTTTAAGGAATCTCCACACTGTTCTCCATAGTGGCTGTATTAGTTTGCATTCCCACCAATAGTGTAAGAGGGTTCCCTTTTCTCCACACCCTCTCCAACATTTATTGCTTGAGACATTTGGATAGCAGCCATTCTGACTGGTGTGAAATGGTATCTCATTGTGGTTTTGATTTGCATTTCTCTGATAATGAGTGATGTTGAGCATCTTTTCATGTGTTGGTTAGCCATCTGTATGTCTTCTTTGGAGAAATGTCTATTTAGTTCTTTGGCCCATTTTTTGATTGGGTCATTTATTTTTCTGGAACTGAGCTGCAGGAGTTGCTTGTATAGGAGAATGGATATTGAGAGGCCACTGTTGGTATCTTCCATATCCTAGAATCCTCAGAACTTAATAGAACCAGCGAAGGGTAGGGCTTAATAAATAGTGGTTGAATGAATGAAAGAGCTGTAATAAATACACACAGCCAGAGCCACTGGGACCTAGAAGAGAGACATCAGAATCAAGTAGGTGGTGCTGGTGAGGACAGCTGTTGACTCACCCTGCTTCGACCCAGAGGGAGACCTCACACACACTGTCTCCAGGGACTTCCCTCCAGGTTTACGCCCTCACATCTCTCAAGTTCTTCCCTCGGTCCTGGGTACTCACATGGTGCCCTCCATTGAGCAGCCCTGAGGCTCGATGGAATCTTAGACCAGCGTGATTTTCCCAAAATGCTCTAGACTCTGAGGTATTCCTCCTTCAGGCTGAAACAGTTTTTATTATGAGAAAATTTGAAAATGAAAATGTGCAAAAAAGAAAAAAAAAGACTTCTGCAAAGCAAACAACATTTTGAGGTAGAGTCTTCCAAATTTTTTTAATATTTAAATATCATAAAACAAATTTGGAATATACACTATTATTCTTTACACTATATATGCTAGCAAGCTAGCCCTGGTGGGTCAGATGGTAAAGAATCTGCCTACAGTGCAGGAGGCCTGGGTTTGATCCCTGGGTTGGGAAGANGGTACATGTGTCTCTTTCAATTCTGGTTTCCTTGGTGTGTATGCCCAGCAGTGAGATTGCTGGGTCATAAGACAGTTCTATTTCCAATTTTTTAAGGAATCTCCACACTGTTCTCCATAGTGGCTGTATTAGTTTGCATTCCCACCAATAGTGTAAGAGGGTTCCCTTTTCTCCACACCCTCTCCAACATTTATTGCTTGAGACATTTGGATAGCAGCCATTCTGACTGGTGTGAAATGGTATCTCATTGTGGTTTTGATTTGCATTTCTCTGATAATGAGTGATGTTGAGCATCTTTTCATGTGTTGGTTAGCCATCTGTATGTCTTCTTTGGAGAAATGTCTATTTAGTTCTTTGGCCCATATTTTGATTGGGTCATTTATTTTTCTGGAACTGAGCTGCAGGAGTTGCTTGTATAGGAGAATGGATATTGAGAGGCCACTGTTGGTGTCTTCCATATCCTAGAATCCTCAGAACTTAATAGAACCAGCGAAGGGTAGGGCTTAATAAATAGTGGTTGAATGAATGAAAGAGCTGTAATAAATACACACAGCCAGAGCCACTGGGACCTAGAAGAGAGACATCAGAATCAAGTAGGTGGTGCTGGTGAGGACAGCTGTTGACTCACCCTGCTTCGACCCAGAGGGAGACCTCACACACACTGTCTCCAGGGACTTCCCTCCAGGTTTACGCCCTCACATCTCTCAAGTTCTTCCCTCGGTCCTGGGTACTCACATGGTGCCCTCCATTGAGCAGCCCTGAGGCTCGATGGAATCTTAGACCAGCGTGATTTTCCCAAAATGCTCTAGACTCTGAGGTATTCCTCCTTCAGGCTGAAACAGTTTTTATTATGAGAAAATTTGAAAATGAAAATGTGCAAAAAAGAAAAAAAAAGACTTCTGCAAAGCAAACAACATTTTGAGGTAGAGTCTTCCAAATTTTTTTAATATTTAAATATCATAAAACAAATTTGGAATATACACTATTATTCTTTACACTATATATGCTAGCAAGCTAGCCCTGGTGGGTCAGATGGTAAAGAATCTGCCTACAGTGCAGGAGGCCTGGGTTTGATCCCTGGGTTGGGAAGATCTCTTGGAGAAGGGAATGGCAACCCATTCCAGTATGTTGCCTGGAGAATCCCATGGACAGAGGAGCCTGGAGGGGTGAAATCCATGGGGTCACAAAGAGTCGGACACAACTGAGTGACTAAGCACACACACATACATACAGTAATACTAATGTAATTTCTCGATTTACTTTATCATAAACATCTTTCCATGCCAATTAACAAGTGTTTCCTGTAATTTTAAGTGTTGTTACCTTGGATTCCATTGTAATGTCTTCTTTATGCTTGATCTTCACCTTGCACCCACAACTCCATGGATCAGACCTCAAGGTTTAAGTTGGATGTGTTGGCTTGGGTCCTGTGAGAAACAGATGCCAGGATAGAGTGAAAAGACTGAGAAGTTTCCTGGGGGAAATGCCTGCAAAGAATAACAGGAAGAGGAGACAGGAGGAGGTGGCGAGAGCCTTCAGAGCATCTGCCTGAATCCTGGGAAAGGAGGGAGAGAAATAGGGTGGGGTGGGTAAGGGGAGCCTCAGACTGCACTCCAGCTCTGAGAAAGTCACAGCCAGACCACTGGGGAGCCTCAGAGAGAGCTGCTCATGGCGTGACCCCTGGCAAAAATGACCTGACTCAAGTCCCCCCGCCACGTTTCATCATGGCCTCAGCGTGGATGCTGAGTGATCTGAGGCTGCAGCAGCTGGAGGCTCTCAGCCAATGACATTCCTCTCAGCAGGTTCTCTTAGAAAATTCCTGGATGCCTTCGGCCTGCTCTCAGAGATTCAGTTATCTCCAGCAGAGTATGAAGATGGAACATGACTTCATTAGTGTAGAATAATGAGCTAGCCATCCAATGCCCAGAAAAGAAGCACTTCTGCTAGGACACATGTCAAGGAAGGCTTCCCCCTTACCCACACCATGCTGGCAGCAGTCAGGGATCTTACTGGTTTCATAGAGTTGACTCTAGATGGGCTGTTTGCCTAGCTGATGATAGAGAAGGCAGGCAATAATTAGAAGATAAGTAAGCCCATGTGTGGGCTTCCCAGGTGGCTCAGTGGTAAAGAATCTGCCTGCAATGAAAGAGACTTGGGTTCTATCCCTGGGTCAGGAAGATACCCCTGAAGGAGGAAATGGCAACCTACTCCAGTAGTCTTGTCTGAGAAATCCCATGGACAGAGGAGTCTGGTAGGCTACAGTCCACGGGGTTGCACAAAGTCAGACACAACTTAGTGACTGAACACAGCACAAGCCCATGCTGTACAGTACAAAGAATCAAGCGCTTGATCAGAACAGCAACTCTCCCGGATCACTGCGGGAATGTATTCTGGGTCCCACGTGATGCCATCATCCTGGCAGCCTATATTGATCTCTGAAGATCGACTGTGACTATTTGAAGAATGCTGGCCAGCTACGACAGCCCTGCCTGGTAGAGAGGTTATATTTTAACTGTTTCAGAACGCTTCAGTTCTCCCTCTAATCCAAGGACTGAAAACTCAAATTTCTACAGGGGGCTTCTTCTCCAGAAGCTGTACCTCGCACAAGAAATTTGGTGCATTTACTTTGCTGCCTGCGTACTCNAGGGTGGGGTGGGTAAGGGGAGCCTCAGACTGCACTCCAGCTCTGAGAAAGTCACAGCCAGACCACTGGGGAGCCTCAGAGAGAGCTGCTCATGGCGTGACCCCTGGCAAAAATGACCTGACTCAAGTCCCCCCGCCACGTTTCATCATGGCCTCAGCGTGGATGCTGAGTGATCTGAGGCTGCAGCAGCTGGAGGCTCTCAGCCAATGACATTCCTCTCAGCAGGTTCTCTTAGAAAATTCCTGGATGCCTTCGGCCTGCTCTCAGAGATTCAGTTATCTCCAGCAGAGTATGAAGATGGAACATGACTTCATTAGTGTAGAATAATGAGCTAGCCATCCAATGCCCAGAAAAGAAGCACTTCTGCTAGGACACATGTCAAGGAAGGCTTCCCCCTTACCCACACCATGCTGGCAGCAGTCAGGGATCTTACTGGTTTCATAGAGTTGACTCTAGATGGGCTGTTTGCCTAGCTGATGATAGAGAAGGCAGGCAATAATTAGAAGATAAGTAAGCCCATGTGTGGGCTTCCCAGGTGGCTCAGTGGTAAAGAATCTGCCTGCAATGAAAGAGACTTGGGTTCTATCCCTGGGTCAGGAAGATACCCCTGAAGGAGGAAATGGCAACCTACTCCAGTAGTCTTGTCTGAGAAATCCCATGGACAGAGGAGTCTGGTAGGCTACAGTCCACGGGGTTGCACAAAGTCAGACACAACTTAGTGACTGAACACAGCACAAGCCCATGCTGTACAGTACAAAGAATCAAGCGCTTGATCAGAACGGCAACTCTCCCGGATCACTGCAGGAATGTATTCTGGGTCCCACGTGATGCCATCATCCTGGCAGCCTATACTGATCTCTGAAGATCGACTGTGACTATTTGAAGAATGCTGGCCAGCTACGACAGCCCTGCCTGGTAGAGAGGTTATATTTTAACTGTTTCAGAACGCTTCAGTTCTCCCTCTAATCCAAGGACTGAAAACTCAAATTTCTACAGGGGGCTTCTTCTCCAGAAGCTGTACCTCGCACAAGAAATTTGGTGCATTTACTTTGCTGCCTGCGTACTCTCAGGGAGGGAGGGAGGGGAAAGGACAGAGTGAGGGAAGAAGCTGAACCAGAACATGGCCTCAGCTGGGGTGGGCACACAGCCTGGTGCCAGGGGGGATGCTGGAGCAGCAGGTATATCACAGAGTTGGTCCCACCTTGAGACAAGGAAGCAGAGGAGGGTGGAGTAGTGTGCGCCTCTTGCACACCTGTGTCAGTGCATCACTAGCTAGGAGAGCACCTAGTGGGGAAGGACACACAACTTCTCAGGAGGCAGCCCCTATTTAGTGAGAAGAGTGACCCGGAGGAGGGAAGAGCTGTGAACAGTAGTATTCACGGCAGGTGGACGATGGGATATTGGCCTGGGGCGGAGCCAGCATCTACTGCACGTGTTGGAATGAGGCATATCTACGGCTTTAAGAAAGGGGAGAGGCAGGGGACTTTCCCGGAGGTCCAGTGGTTAAGAACACTCCTTCCAGTGCAGGGGAAGTGAGTTCGATCGATGGCTGGGGAACTAGAGCCCGAATGCCACAACTAGGAGGAAGTCCACATACCACAACGACAGATACCATGGGCCCCAACTAAAAATAAATACTTTTAAAAATGAAAGAAAGAAAAGAGAGAGGCAGGTTCTGTCTGAAAGAGTCACCTGGACCCCTGCCTCAGCCGATTACAGCTGGCTCGGCATTGCCAGTTATCTGATGAGAGCACCTGAAAGTCTGGACTATTAAATGTTTGGCAAACACTGGGAAGGCAAACCAAACCCTGTGTGGGTCTCCAGTGGTCCCTCATGGACTCATGCATGCTCAGCACAGCAGAGCCCCTAGCTTGAGCATGCATGCTTCATATCAGGGCTGAGGTCAAACACAGGTTAATGACCATGGATAGAACTCAGTTCTTCTACAAGCAGTGGAAAACCAAAAATAACAATGGTTTAAACAAAATAGAAAGTTTAAAGAAAAAAGAAAGTGAAAGAGGAAAGTGAAAAAGTTGCCTTAAAACTCAACATTCAGAAAACTAAGATCATGGCATCTGGTCCCATCACCTCATGGCAAATAGATGGGGTAACCATGGAAACAGTGACAGACTTTATTTTCTTAGTCTCCAAAATCACTGCATATGGTGACTGAAACCATGAAATTAAAAGATGGTTGCTCCTTGGAAGAAAAGCTATGACCAACCTAGATAGCATATTAAAAAGCAGAGACATTACTTTTATCAACAAAGGTCCGTCTAGTCAAAGCTATGGTTTTTCCAGTAGTTATGTATGGATGTGAGAGTTGGACTATAAAGAAAACTGAGCACTGAAGAACTGATGCTTTTGAACTGAGTTGCTGAAGAAAATTCTTGAGAGTCCCTTGGACTGCAAGGAGATCCAACCAGTCAATCCTAAAGGAAATCAGTCCTGAAGGACTGATGCTGAAGGTGAAACTCCAATACTTTGGGCACCTGATGGGAAGAACTGACTCACTGGAAAAGACCCTGATGCTGGGAAAGATTGAAGGCAGGAGGAGAAGGGAATGACATAGGATGAAATGGTTGGATGGCATCACCAACTCGATGGACACGAGTTTGAGTAAGCTCCGGGGGTTAGTGATGGACAGGGAAGCCTGGCATGCTGCAGTCCATGGGGCACGACTGTGACTGAACTGAACTGAAAAGAGAACAGAAGTTTTTTTCCCTCTCTCTCTAATGTAAATGCAGTCTAGAGATGAGTTTCTCAGTGCTGGCAGGGCAGCTCCATAATGTTCAGGAACCCAGGCTGTTTCTACTGTGTGCTCTGCCATTTTTATTTTTTTTACTTTTTAATTTATTTATTTTAGTTGGAGGCTAATTACTTTACAATATTGTAGTGGTTTTTGCCATACATTGACATGAATCAGCCATGGGTTTACATGTGTTCCCCATCCTGAACCCCCCTCCCACCTCCCTTCCCATCCCATCCCTCTGGGTCATCCCAGTGCACCAGCCCTGAGCACCTTGTTTCCTGCACTGAACCTGGACTGGTGATCTGTTTCACATATGATAATATACATGCTTCAATGCTATTCTCTCAGATCATCCCACCCTCGCCTTCTCCCACAGAGTCCAAGAGACTGTTCTATACATCCGTGCCTCTTTTATTGTCTCACATATAGGGTTATTGTTATCATCTTTCTAAATTCCATATATATGTGGGTTAGTATACTGTAATGGTGTTTTTCTTCCTGGCTTACTTCACTCTGTATAATAGGCTCCAGTTTCATCCACCTCATTAGAACTGATTCAAATGTATTCTTTTTAATGGCTGAGTAATACTCCATTGTGTATATGTACCACAGCTTTCTTATCTGTTCATCTGCTGATGGACATCTAGGTTGCTTCCATGTCCTGGCTATGCTCTGCCATTTTTAAAGCACAGCTTGTTTCCTGTGATCTGAAACTGGCTGCCCAGCATAATAGCCACATCACAGTCTTAATTGACATTTAAAAAAACAGTACAATGAAAAAATGTACTATTAAAATTTAATTTGCCTGTTTCTTTCTACATTTGTTTATTTATTTGGCTCTACCAGGTCTTAACTGTAGCACTCCTGCTCTTTAGCTGCAGCATGTGGGGTCTAGTTCCCTGACCAGGGACTGAACCCAGGCCCCCTGCATTCGGAACATGGAGTCTTAGCCACTGGATCACCAGGGAGGTCTCTTCCTACTTTTAAAACTGTGGCTCCTAGAAAGTTTAAACTGTGTGTGTGGCATTCACGGGCAGCCTGCCCTGTATTTCTGCTGGACAGCACTGCTCTTAGATGACAGCTGGAGCTCCGCCCTTGTTCTCGCCAGCAGTAAGGGGAAAAGGCAAACAATGGCAGGCCCTGCACCTGAGGAGCCTCCCTGGATATCGCACGCAGTATTTTCACTTACATCCTATTGCTTAGAACTTAGTCACAAAACTACAACTGAGTGACTGAGCGACAACATCAAGGTACAAAGGCGGCTGAGACACGTGCTGTCCAATCTGGGCACAAGCCGCCGTTCCCACTTTGTTTCCCACCAAGCAGTGGCATGAATTTGCTTTTTCACTGATCCACCCACCCAACTACACTTACTCAGCAAATATTTATTAGTCCCTACTCTGTGCTGGACGATGTACCACACATCAGGCATAAGGGCCCGCATGCCTGAGGGGTTTCTGTTTGATGGGCAGGGCAACCTTGTGACATGAATGAGAGCTATGAACTATCAATTTTACAGGTGAAGGGTGGACATGGAAAGAAGAGACAAAGGCTTCTTGAGAGAACCAGAAACTCCTCATCGAGGAGGCAGCGCTTGAACTGAGTGTGGGCTGCCGCGGGGAGTGAGCTGTGTCCCGGGCTGCTGAGCTGGTGTGCAGCTCTCCATGGTTTAGGGGAGAATGAGGCTTGAGAGGCTAGGCAGGTTCTCCACTTCCTCCCTCCCAAGGTAAACAGAGCTGAGCCTTGAATTACTTCTGGCCTCAGGAGCAGTGGGGAAGGAGGCATCTGGAGGGTGTCCCTTCTTTCTTTACTTTTCTCCACGTGACCAATGTGCTTTTTCTTTTCTTTCCCCATGAGCATCTGGTGGTAAATACGGCTTAGGTGAGCATGTCCATGCGAGTAGGTTAAAGGAAGAGATCTGAGGCAGGAAGACATTGCTCTGCTCAGTGCCCACAGGATTCCCATCACCAACTTTGATCTTCACTTTCCTCTCTCCCATCTCCTTTCCTTCCTCCCTCCCCCTCAACTCCATCAACTAGAAAACTTAGGCATAGAATCAGGCTGGGGTCCCCTTAACATCATTTTACTGACCTGGGAGGGGCCAGCCCTAAAGGCCTTTCTCCCTGCCTGACCCTCCGGGGACCACCCACGCTGCCACAGCCCTCACCCCATCCTCAGCTTTCATCCTTTACCGCAAATGAGAGGTGGTAACTCCACTCCTCCCTGTGTAGGACCTTTAAGCTGGGGTTAGCCTCCCTTTCCATCTTTGACTAAAGCACAAGAAAAATCCCTTTTAATTCCTGGGTCAATCGACAACATTAGGATTTTTCAAATGTCCCATTTGTAGGAAAGCCAAGGGAAGCAACAGTGGCCAAGAGCAAAACAAGAACATCTAGGTGTGAACTAAGGTGGAGAAAGCAGGTCTGAGCCTGGGCTTGGTTATACCCACAAGGCACTGAGGGTGGAGCAAGACAGAGCCTCACTCTGAGCTACCAGAGAGAACTGGGCAGAGATCCAGCATCAGACTGCCTAGGCTCCTGGGCCTAAATTCATCTGACCCCAGGCAAGTTGTTAAACCCTTTTTGTTTGTTTCCTTATCTATAAATCTAGCACCCACTTCAGTTCAGTTCAGTTTAGCCGCTCAATCGCTCAATCGTGTCCGACTCTTTGCAATCCCATGGACTGTAGCAAGTCTGGTTTGCCAGTCTATCACCAACTCTCAGAGCATTGAATCGGTGATGCCACCCAACCATCTGTTCCTCTGTCATCACCTTCTCTTGCCTTTGATCTTTCCCAGCATCAGGGTCTTTTCCGATGAGTCAGTTCTTTGCATCAGATGGCCAAAGTACTGGAGTTTCAGCTTCAGCATCAGTCTTTTCAATGAACATCCAGGACTGATCTCCTTTAGGATGAACTAGTTGGATCTCCTTGCACTCCAAGGGACTCTCAAGAGTCTTCCTCAACAACAACAGTTCAAAAGCATCAATTCTTCGGCACTCAGCTTTCTTTATAGTCCAACTCTCACAAACATGACTACTGGAAAAACCATAGTTTTGACTAGATGGATCTTTGTTGGCCAAGTAATATCTCTGCTTTTTAATATCTGCAGTGATTTTGGAGCCCTCTACCCACTCAAATAAAGTATGTCACTGTTTCCACTGTTTCCCCATCTATTTGCTGTGAAGTGATGGGACCAGATGCCATGATCTTAGTTTTCTGAATGTTGACCTTTAAGCCAGCTTTTTCACTCTTCTCTATCACTTTCATCAAGAGGCTCTTCAGTTCCTCTTCGCTTTTGGCCATAACGGTGGTGTCATCTGCATATCTGAGGTTATTGATACTTTTTCCAGCAAACTTGATTCCAGCTTATGCTTCATCCAGCCTGGCATTTCGCATGTTATACTCTGCACATGAGTTAAATAAGCAGGGTGACAATATACAGCCTTGACATACTCCTTTCCCAAGTTTGAACCAGTGCATTGTTCCATATATGGTTCTAACTGTTGCTTGTTAACCCACATACAGATTTCTCAGGAGGCAGGTAAGGTGGTCTGATATTCCCATTTCTTTAAGAATTTTCCACAGTTTGTTGTTATCCACACAGTCAAAGGCTTTGGCATAGTCAAGAAAGCAGAAGTAGATGTTATTCTGGAACTCTCTTGCTTTTTCTAGGATCCAACAGATGTCGGCAATTTGATCTCTGGTTCCTCTGCCTTTCCTAAATACAGCTTGAACATGAGGAAGTTCATAGTTCACATATTGCTGAACCCTGGCTTGGAGAATTTTGAGCATTACCTCGCTAGCATGTAAGATGAGTGCAATTGTGTGGTAGTTTGAACATTCTTTGACATTGCCTTTGTTTGAAATTGGAATGAAAACTGACCTTTTCCAGTCCTATGGCCACTTCTGCGTTTTACAAATTTGCTGGAGTGTTGAGTGCAGAGTTCCAAAGAATAGCAAGGAGAGATAAGAAAGCATTCCTCAGTGATCAGTGCAAAAAAATAGAGGAAAACAATTGAATGGGAAAGACTAGAGATCTCTTCAAGAAAATTAGAGATACCAAGGGAACATTTCATGCAAAGATGGCCTCGATAAAGGACAGAAATGGTAGGGACCTAACAGAAGCAGAAGATATTAAGAAGAGGTGGCAAGAATACACAGAAGAACTGTACAAAAAAGATCTTTATGACCCAGATAATCACAATGGTGTGATCACTCACCTAGAGCCAGACTTCCTGGAATGTGAAGTCAAGTGGGCCTTAAGAAGAAGCATCAGTACGAACAAAGCTAGTGGAGGTGACGGAATTCCAGTTGAGCTATTTCAAATCCTGAAAGATGATGCTGTCAAAGTGCTACACTCAATATGCCAGCAAATTTGGAAAGCTCAGCAGTGGCCACAGGACTCGAAAAGGTCAGTTTTCATTCCAATCCCAAAGAAAGGCAATGCCAAACCA
>SJYW01022356.1:1162633-1205225 GCA_006410735.1 Raphicerus campestris
CCATCTGACCTGCTTCTTGAGAAATCTGTATGCAGGTCAGGAAGCAACAGTTAGAACTGGACATGGAACAAGAGACTGGTTCCAAATAGGAAAAGGAGTACGTCAAGGCTATATATTGTCCCCCTGCTTATTTAACTTCTATGCAGAGTACATCATGAGAAATGCTGGGCTGGAAGAAACACAAGCTGGAATCAAGATTGCCGGGAGAAATATCAATAACCTCAGATAAGCAGATGACACCATCTTTATGGCAGAAAGTGAAGAGGAACTAAAAAGCCTCTTGATGAAAGTGAAAGAGGAGAGCGAAAAAGTTGGCTCAACATTCAGAAAACAAAGATCATGGCATCCGGTCCCATCACTTTATGGGAAATAGATGGGGAAACAGTGGAAACAGTGTCAGACTTTATTTTGGGGGGCTCCAAAATCACTGCAGATGGTGATTGCAGCCATGAAATTAAGACACTTACTCCTTGGAAGGAAAGTTATGACCAACCTATATAACATATTCAAAAGCAGAGACATTACTTGGCCTACAAAGCTCTGTCTAGTCAAGGCTATGTTTTTTCCTGTGGTCGTGTATGGATGTGAGAGTTGGACTATAAAGAAGGCTGAGTGCTGAAGAATTGATACTTTTGAACTGTGGTGTTGGAGAAGACTCTTGAGAGTCCCTTGGACTGTAAGGAGGTCCAACCAGTCCATCCTAAAGGAGATTAGTCCTGGGTGTTCATTGGAGGGACTGATGTTGAAGCTGAAACTCCAATACTTTGGTCATCTCATGCGAAGAGCTGACTCATTTGAAAAGGCACTGATGCTGGGAGGGATTGAAGAATGGAGGAAAAGAGGATGACAGAGGATGAGATGGCTGGATGGCATCACTGACTCGATGGACATGGGTTTGGGTGGACTCTGGGAGTTGGTGATGGACAGGGAGGCCTGGCATGCTGCGGTTCATGGGGTTGCAAATAGTCAGACACAACTGAACTATTGAACTGAACTTAAGTGAGTGTAGCACTTTCACAGCATTATCTTTTAGGATTTGAAATAGCTCAACTGGAATTCCATGACCTCCAGTAGCTTTGTTTGTAGTGATGCTTCCTAAGACCCACTTAACTTCATATTCCAGGATGTCTGGCTCTAGGTGAGTGATCACACCACTGTGGTTATCTGAGTCGTAAAGATCTTTTTTGTACAGTTCTTATGTGTTTTCTTGCCACCTTGTCTTAATATCCTCTGCTTCTGTTAGATACATTCCATTTCTGTCATTTATTGTGTCCATCTTTGCATGAAATGTTCCCTTGGTATCTCTAATTTTCTTGAATAGATCGCTAGTCTTTCTCATTCTATTGATTTCCTCTATTTCTTTGCATTGATCACTGAGGAATGCTTTCTTATCTCTCCTTGCTATTTTTTGGAACTCTGTATTCAAATGGGTATACCTTTCCTTTTCTCCTTTGCCTTTCACGTCTCTTCTTTTCTCAGCTATTTGTAAGTCTTCCTCAGACAACCATTTTGCCTTTTTGCATATCTTTTTCCTGGGAATGGTCTCAATTCCTGCCTCCTGTACAATGTTATGAATCTCCAGCCATAGTTCTTCAGGCACTCTGTCTATCAGATCTAATCCCTTGAATCTATTTCTCACTTTCACTGTATAATTGTAAGGGATTTAATTTAAGTCATACCTGGTAGAGTTTTTCCCTACTTTCTTCCATTTAAGTCAGATTTTGGCAATAAGGAGTTCATGATCTGAGCCACAGTCAGCTCCTGGTTTTGTTTCTGTTGACTCTATAGAGCTTCTCCATCTTTGGCTGCAAAGAATATAATCAATCTGATTTTGGTGTTGACTATCTGGTGATGCACAAGTGTAGACTCTTCTCTCTTGTTGGAAGAGGGTGTTTGCTATGACCAGTGCATTCTCTTGGCAGAACTCTATTAGCCTTTGCCCTGCTTCATTTTTTACTCCAAGGCTCAATTTGCCTGCTATTCTAAGCACTCACTTACAGGGCAGTTAAATGAGTTAAGGTTTTTCTCTGTTAAGGTTTACATTAGCTCTCAGAGCTTTTCAGAGAGTTCTTTCCCCAGAGCCTGGCCACAGTTAAGTGCTAAATAAATTTAGCGATGGCATTATTATTACTAAAGAAAGAGACAGATGCATGGCCTTGGGTCTGCCTTGACTTATACCATTAAAACTTTCTCCAAAGGCTGAGGAACTAGTTGATTTCTTACACTCCAAGCATCATTGTTAACCTTGAGCTAGAGTCAGCATTTTAAAAACCTGGAAAAGACAGACCTTCCTGATAGTCCAAAGGCTAAGACTCTGCACTCCCAGTGAAGGGGCCCAGTATCCAATCCCTGGTCAGGGAACTAGATCCCACATGTCTTAACTAACGACCCCAAGTTCTGCAACTAAGACCCAGTGTAGTCAGATAAAATAAAAATTTTTAAAGTGGAAAGGAAACTATCAACTTTGTGTGGACTTTTAAGGCAACCATATCTTCCTCCTGTCTACGAATTCCTGTTAGAAGGAATGTGGTCCCCTTCTCACAAAGGACTTCAGTGTCTCTCTCAAGCTTAGAGCTGGACTTTGTGCTGAAAAAGATGATGCCTTCGCTTGGTGCTCCTCAGTCCCTCATCATCCCCTGCAGCTGGACCCGAGGGCTACATGCTGCCTCTGAGAAGCGAGCTCCTTCCCTCCCTCTTTGTCTCCTTCCTTCCTCCTTGTCTGTCTTCTAATTTTGCTTTTAGATTTCTGTGTAGACCTGTACCAAGGTCACAGATGTGGAGGCTTATACCAAGGTCACAGGACAAACATCTCCCATAGCAACTGTTGCCATGAGCCTCTTAATCAATATTGTCCAGTTCCCTGACCCCATATTAGGCAAAACACCCACTCTATTTCCCACCCTATAGCATCCTAACCAACCACCTATTGCCACCCTTTCAAAGGAATTTTCTCTGTCTCAAGGCTATAAAAATTGATTACTAGCCCTCAAAAGGCTTCAGCTCTCCTTGGAGCCAACCTGCACTTTTAACAGCATCTCCTGCTCTAATAAACTCTATTCTCTCATTCCGCCTCTGTCTGAAAGTGCTTCTCCAACCCGCTCACAGACAACACTTTCCATGATTATTCCGTAGAGGAGGAAGAATAACTTTCTTTCTGTGCTAAATTCTTGGCTGAGATGCCTCTGTAATAAAAGATAGGTTAACAGGACAAAAAGAAAAATAATTTTTATTATGTATGTATGAGAGCACCACAAAGATATGAGACTAGAAAGAAATCCAGACAGTTGAGGCTTATACACCTTGCTGAGCTAATTAATGGATGGAGTCAGGGCTTCAAGGGGGGAAGGTGAGAAGAGTAAATGTTTCATAAATAAGGGTGCCCTGCCATGCAAGGAAGTTTGTCAAGCAAAAAGTTCTCTCTGGCAATAGCCATTTTTCTAATGTAAATTTCCCTTCTGAAAGGGTAACTTTTATTCTGTTTTTAGAGCTTCTCCTTGGGCTTCCCTGGTGGCTCAGCTGGTAAAGCATTATGCCTGCAATGCAGGAGACCTGGGTTTGATCCCTGAGTTGGAAAGATCCCCTGGAGAAGGAAACAGCTACCCACTCCAGTATTCTGGCCTGGAGAACTCTATGGACTGTACAGTTCATGGAGTCACAAAGAGTTGCAAACTCTCTTCATTTTCTCAAAATAAGTAGTTCAACACAAGCTTATGCCTCCAAAGAGGCATGTTTGGGGTAGCATAATCTTCTCCCTTCAATTCTCATCTTTTAAACAAGCTAACAGAAAAGAGCCAGTAGCTCATTCTTCACTCTCAGCCCTCTGCCCTGACCCTAGGAGTGGGCACCGGGCACCTCTCAGACTGCTCAGAGCATCACAGAGGCCAACAGCAGCTCATTTGTGTGTGAACAGTTCTTTCTGTGGAGGTGACCAAATTGCAGGTGAGTTATTTAAGATCCTAAAAGATGATGCTGTTAAAATGCTGCACTCCATATATCAGCAAATTTGGAAACCTCAGCACTGGCCACAAGGACTGGAAAAGGTCAGTTTTCATTCCAATTCCAAAGAAAGGCAATGCCAAAGAATGTTCAAACTGCCATATACTTGTGCTCATTTCACATGCTAGCAAGGTTATGCTCAAAATTCTCAAGCTAGGCTTCAGCAGTACATGAACTGAGAACTTCCAGATGTACAAGCTGGGTTTAGAAAAGGCAGAGGAACCAGAGATCAAATTGCCAACATCCTTTGGATAATAGAAAAAGCAAGAGAATTCCAGAAAAACATCTACTTTTGCTTCATTGACTATGCTAAAGCCTTTGACTGTGTGGATCACAACAAACTGCGGAAAATTCTTAAAGAAAGGGGAATACTACTAGACCACTTTACCTGGTCTCCTGAAAAACCTGCATGTGGGTCAAGAAGCAACAGTTAGAATCTTCCATGGAACAACCAACTGATCCAAAATTAGGAAAGTAGTAAAAGGTTGTATATTTTCACCCTGCTTATTTAACTTATATGCAGAATACATTATGCAAAATACTGGGCTGGATGAATCACAGGGTGGAATCAATGTTGCTGGAAGAAATAGCAACAACCTCAGATGTGCAGATATACCTCTCTAATGGCAGAAAGTGAAGAGGAACTAAAGAGTCTCTTGATAAAAGTGAAAGAGTGTTAAAAAGCTGCCTTGAAACTCAACATTCAAAAAACTAAGGTCATGGCATATGGTCCTGTCACTTTATGGAAAATAGAAGAGGAAAGAGTGAAACAGTGACAGATTTTACTTTCCTTGGGCTCTAAAATCACTGGGAACAGTGACTGCAGCCATGAAACTGGAAGATGCTTGCTTCTTGGAAGTAAAGCTATGACAAATGTAGACAGCATATTAAAAAGCAGAGACATCAATTTGCCAACAAAGATCCATCTAGTCAAAGCTATGGTTTTTCCAGTAGTCATGTATGGATGTGAGAGTTGGACCACAAAGAAGGCTGGTGCCAAAGAACTGATGCTTTCAAACTGTGGTGCTGGAGAACTCTTGAGAGTCCCTTGAACTGCAAGGAGATCAAACCAGTCAATCTTAAAGGAATCAGTTCTGAATATTCACTGGAAGGATGATGCTGAGGCCAAAGCTCCAAAACTTGGGCCACATGATGCAAAGAGCCGACTCATTGGAAAAGGCCCTGATGCTGGGGAAGATTGAGGGCAAAAGAAGAAGAGGCGGCAGAGCATAAAATGGTTAGATAACATCACTGATTCAGTGGACATGAATTTGAACAAACTGGGGGAGATAGTGGAGGCCAGAGGTGCCTGTTGTGCTGCAGTCCATGGGGTTGCAAAGAGTCGGACACAACTTTGCAACTAAACAACAATATTATAATGAGCATATAATTAAATACTCATCTCTTGTGTCTCCTGAATTGCCAGGTGGATTCTTTATCACTGCACCTGCAACAGGCTCTTACACAGTTTCTTAGAAGAATGCCCATGATATATGATAGAAATAAAAATTTTGCAAAAATGTATATTATTATTTTCATTAGGCAAATAACACGTGTACACCCGTGGCAGATTCATGTTGATGTATGGCAAAAACAATACAATACTGTAAAGTAATTAGCCTCCAATTAAAAATAAATAAATTTATATTTAAAAAAAGGAAAATAGTGGGTAGATGAATATAAAAATTGTCAGCAAAGTAATGTCTCTGTTTTTTAATATGTTGTCTAGGTTGGTCATAGCTTTTCTTCCAAGGAGCAACCATCTTTTAATTTCATGGCTGCAGTCACCATCTGCAGTGATTTTGGAGCCCAAGAAAATAAAGTCTGTCACTGTTTCCATTGTTTCCCCATCTGTTTTCCAGGAAGTGATGGGACTGCAAGGAGATCAAACCAGTCAATCCTAAAGGAAATCAACCCTGAATATTCACTGGAAGGACTGATGCTGAAGCTGAAACCCCAACACTTTGGCCACCTGATGCAAAGAACTGACTCATTGGAAAAGACCCTAATTCTGGGAAAGATTGAAGGCAGGAGGAGAAGGGGATAACAGAGGATGAGATGGTTGGATGACATCACTGACTTGATGGACATGAGTTTGAGCAAGCTCTGGGAGTTGGTGATGGACAGGGAAGCCTGGCGTACTGCAGTCCATGGGGTTACAAAGAGTCAGATGCGACTGAACTGAACTGAACTGAATGTAAAAATGTGAGTGTAAGTATGCCTGATAGGCATAGAAAGGGAGTAGAGGTATGTCTATCACAGTAGAATTATGCCCCCCATGGAGTGGGGAGGGTATTGGAAGAGTAGGAAAGAGGAGTTAATTTTATTTATCTTATAAATCAATTAAAATAATTCTAAGGGGATTATGGATGAATTTACTGTTTGTGGGTTTTCTATATTTCAAAAGTAGAAACCTGAAGAATTCTTGATGAACACATCTAGTAGAGATGCTTGATTACTGTATCCTGACACTTCTGCTAATATCAGGGGTTCTGATGAATTGAAAACAATGTACACCAGTACTGGAGCTTTGGGCCTTATTTTTATCATGAGAGATGTTTTCCTGTCACTTAAATCTGACCATTAGTTTCATTTCTTGAAAGAAAAAAAATTTACCTTTCACAGCTTTCCAATTTCAGGCAAGAATGTTGGCTGGAGATAAATACGTAAGGGAACACATGAAGAATGGGTGTTTCTGGCTGACATCTAATGGCTGCAGGGAGTAGGAAAATGAAAATGTCTCTAAGGAATCTCTTCTTTCTTTCCCCAACCGACCTGTCTCACATCAGCCGAAATGGAACAATCTGTTGGTTTCTTTCTTAACTGAACCGGAGAGACGTTTTAATGACTCTGTTGGTGAGCTCATGGTACTCCTAATATATTTCACCTATCAGCCAATTTTGTCTTTGTTGTTCACAGAACTGTTGCTCTGTCTTTTGAGAAATGGAAAAACTGTTATGGTTAAATAATAAAGAGATAATTCTGGATGACAAATGCCTATAGAAGGCTTAGTATTATTCAGTGAATTGTGAGGCCTCCCAGTGGTAGAGAACCCATCTGCCAGCGCAGGAGACATAGGAGATGTGAGTTTGATCCCTTGGTCCGAAAGACCCCCCTGGAGAAGGAAATGGCATCCCAAGTATTTTTGCCTGAATGATCCCACGGACACAGGAGCCTGGTGGGCTATTGTCTGTGGGGTTGCAAAGAGTCGGACACGATTTAGCAGCTGAGCACAAACACACATGGTGAGTTGTGACCATAATCATATTTTCTATTTGAAACAAAGAAAATTGGTGGCAGGAGCCCTGCAGCAAATCTCCTTATATCTCTTTTTTGTACCAACTGCCTGGTTCTTAACTCTTAGATCATGACAGGAAGAGGCCAGGGATGGCCCTGAGCCTGAAGATGCAGGGGAGGGGAGGTGATGTCTTCTGTTGAGTTGCTCCCAGCTCCTCCAAGCAGAACCTGAGATAAGGATTTGAACACAGCAGCCAGGGATTAGGCAGGTAAGACGGGAAGGGAGGAAGACAATCTGAGGGGAGTTATTTGATGGGGTTGCTTCTCCACCTGGTAGCGGGAGCTTAGTTCTGCTGGGAACATCTGGGAAACTGTGGAAAACATGCCTCAGAATTGATGTTCCTCAAAGGCAAGTATACTGGGACATTTATCCTCCAAATCTCATTTCCTTTTGACTGAGAGCTGCTCTTGATTACATCCCCAGCACCTCCAGACAGAGGTGTGGGTAGACTGAGCATGCCAGAGGGAGCCTGTAGTGTGTCCTAGAAGTTTCAAGAGCATGCATGGAAAGGTGAGGGCCAAGGAGACACAGTCAAGGAATGAACAAAATCTTTCATAGACTGAATGCACGAGGGCAGATCTGTGATGCCGTCTTGTGATTCCCAAAGGTGGGTTAGCCTATCTTTCTAGTAACATTAAAATAGATCTCAGGGAACAGGGTTAAAAGGGAACATGAGATAAGCAGACAGAAGAGGGATGAAAAAGAGGCAAAGAAACGTGAAAGGAGGAAAAAGAAACAACAGAAGATGCTGCTATCCCAAGCGGCAGACGGTGTAGCAAAGGGTCTCTGTGCTATAGGCCAGTTGTATTGTCAACATCTGCAGTCAACTGGGGGTGGTGAGTACTCTTGCCTGGAAAACCCCATAGAGGAGCCTGGTGGGCTGTGGTCCATGGGGTCGCTAAGAGTTGGACACGACTGAGCAACTTCACTTTCACTTTTCACTTTCATGCCTTGGAGAAGGAAATGGCAACCCACTCCAGTGTTCTTTCCTGGAGAATTCCAGGGACGGGGGAACCTGGTGGGCTGCCGTCTACGGGATCGCACAGAGTCAGACACAACTGAAGCAACTTAGCAGCAGCAGCAGCAGCAGCAGCAGCAGGGGATGGTGAAGGACAGGGAAGCCTGGCTTGCTAAAGTCCACGGAGTCGCAAAGAGTCAGACATAACTGAGCGACTGAATAATAACAACATGATAACAAAATAGGTATAGCTGATAAAGGAAGAGTGAAGACAGTTCTTGCTACCCCTTAATAGGAACTACATTACTGCACCAGGCCTCATGTTGGTTTTTTCACACAGGTAAATTGTCATTTTCACATCCTGTGAAGTTTTATTATCCTTTTTTTTAAAGCTACATGGTATAACTAGTTTCCCTACCAGGGACTGAAACTGAGCCCTTTGCAGTGAAAGCGCAGTGTCTTAACCATTGGATCGTCAGGGAATTCCTGCATTGCCCTGTCTTATAGTTGAGAACACTGAGGCACAGAGAAGTTAAGTGATTTGTAAGTCACCATTTCTATCTGAACTAGCTCCAAAGTGTATGTTCTTTCCCCTGCAGAGTGGTATGCACTCCAGATCACTAAGAAGATGACTTCTGTTTGGCAAAAACTGAATTTGGAATCAGGTTGAGCACATTGGCTCAAGTACACCATCCCTTGACATTTAAGTTTTCAGTTTTGACACAAGGACATAACTACTATATATTAAATAAATAACTGATACAAACCTATTGTATAGCACAGGGAGCTCTACTCAATACTCTGCAGTAACCCATATGGGAAAAGGATCTTCCCATTTTAAAATTAATGCAGATATTAATTTAAATATTTAAAAGATATCCACTCTTTTTAAGATTCTTTTCCCTGCACAGAGCCCAGGTCCCAGAGGATTGCAACCTCCGAGCACGTCTAGCACTGTCATCCTTAGTGTGGAGACATTTATGCAAGTGTGCCCGCCAGCAGCAGGTGACAACTGTCCCTAACTGATTTGGGGGTTCCTGTAAGGTTTCACTTTGAGAACTAGTAGAAATAACTGATGTCTCACATCAGGTTCCTTAAAAGCAAAGCCTGAGACAGGTTTTAGTTGGAAGGTAATTCACTGGGATGGAGAGCAAGGTTTTTAGAGTGTAAGAAGGGCTGCTAAGCCAGAAGGCATTTTGCCTACAGGAGTCATAATAAAGTCATAACGTCAGCTAGAACAATCAAAAACAATCCTCAAATTGGGAATTGGGTCAAATCAATACCTTCATGAAGGTTGCTACATGAATATCTGTATATATCATTGGCAAGAGGGAACAGAATTTCACCCTTGTTTTCAAATTTAATTTTAAATTAAATTTGGACAATAAAATTTGTTGTGCTAACAATCCCATGTAAGATTCCTTCTAGGCTGTTCAAGTTATCAGATCCTGCCAGTCTATAGGGACCCAGGGATGTCAGGAGGGCATGCAGAGTACTTTCTTTCCCCAGACAGCCAGTCTCAATGCCATGCAAAGGGATGTTGTTCCAGCTTTACTGCTCCAAGTATGTGCCCCCTGGAGGAGGTGCCTTCCCCATGGAAATGGTGCTATACCAGACTGCAGTGCCCACGAAGACCTCTGCTCAGTCTGCCTCAGTGTTTCAATCGCTCCACTTTCTCATCAGCACTTGTCATTGTCAGTTTTTGGTTTTGTTTGTTAATTTCAGAAATTCCAATAGGTATACTGTGGTATAGAATGTCACGAAAGCATTTAGGGCGCATGAAGGATGTATGTATGTATGTTCATCTAGGAGGCTGCAGAGCCTCATGGCTGAGTCCAGACCCTGCTGTCAGCCTTGGTGCTCAGTACCTTTGTAACATGGATCTCAGTTTCCACATTTACGAGGATAATGATAGAATATCTACTTTAAAAGGTTGTTGTGAAGGTTAAATGAGGTGATATATGTAAAGCACTGGTACGGAATAAGTACTACTTAGTGATAATTGTTATTGCTTTTATTTTACCCAGGGCTGGACCACTGCTTTGCTACCTGGTGCCCAAGGCTGCATTAAAACCAATGCTGAGAGGCCATACCTGGAAGCTTTTTGATGGCGTTTTCCATCTTCTCAAATTTCTATACCACAATTCTTTTTAGAAGCTACTCTGTGTATAATGCAATGCCCATCCTCACTTTGCAAAAGTTCAGTTTTAAAGAGAGCATTTGAACTTCAGTGATTAAAGAAAGCATTTGAATTGTTATAGGTTCCCATCTCTGTCCAAACAATATGCTTTTAATAGGAACACAGCTTGTGATTTATACTGTTTCGCTTTGATCTGCAGTGCAGCGTGCATCATCAACGTTAAGATGAAATTACTCTGCAATCACACACGGAGCTCATGCTCTCAGTAATTGCACAAAGAAAACCTCATTATCCTGCAATATGCACTTCAAAAACAAACATACAACCTTCTCTCCCTCTAGTGGCACATTTAAAAAGCAACCTCAAGTATTACAGAGGCTGGTCTCGCCCATTAAAATCAAGGGAAACAAATAGAGAGAGTTTACCCAAGACTTGGGAGATTAATAATATTTGTTTATTATCGATCGTGGTGAAAAGTTTGTGCTTTATTTATGCCAAATGATATTGCTGTCAACACAACAGGCTGGATCATAGCCACAAGAGTTTTGTGATTTATACTCACTTGGCTCTTTTATTTTGTATTAAAAACAATAAAATAGAAGTCTACAAATATTGGGTAGTCAGAGATTCTGATTGCAGGCAGCCTGTTGGGAGAATGAGATACTCCCCCTGCCCTGCCCTTAAATGTTTATTATCTCTGAATAATGATGCCTTTCTGCAGTGAGTAAGATAGTGTGTGTGCTAAGTCACTTCAGTTGTGCCCGACTCTTTCCAACCCTATGCACTGTAGCCCACTAGGCTCTTCTGCTCAGAGGATTCTCCAGGCAAGAGTGCTGGCGTGGGTTGCCATGCCCTCCTCCAGGGGATCTTCCTGACCTAGGTACTGAACCTGCCTTTCCTGCATTGCAGACAGATTCTTTACCCCTGAGCCACCAGGAAAGCCCAGGTAAGATAGTGTCACTCCAATTTCAAGTCCGCCTGGAACTATAGAATGAAATTTTATTCGGACATAGGGTCTTGTCATAGTAGGTGAGGGTGGGCTAACTGGCATCCTTATAAGAAGAGGAGAGGACACATAGGGAGACAGACACACAGGGAAGACGCTCCTCTGAAGATGGAAGCAGAGACTGGAGAGATGTGAACACAAGTCAAGGAATGCCAAGGGCACCAGCAGCCCCCAGAAGCTCCCAGAGAGGCACGGAGAAGTTCTCTATCAGAATATGCACAAGGAGTCAGCCCTGCTGATAACACCTTTACTTTGGATTCTGGACTCTTGAACTATGAGAGAATACATTTCTGTTGGTTATGGTCATTTGTTATGGTCACCCTAGGAAAGTAATACAATGACTCTGATGGAGAAGAATGAAGACCCTTTCCATATTTACTATTGGGTGCCTAGGCATTCAGTAAGCAATTTATACCGATTAATTCACTTTATTCTCACTGTAGCACTGGGATAGCTACCATTGTGATATGTCGTTTGCCGATGAGTAAAACCGAGTCTCAGAGAAGTCGCATGACTTGCTTAGGGCATGTGACTTTTACTGTTTGGGTGTGGCTGCCTCAGGTTCTTTTACACCTGGTAAGTGTCTGAGGTTTTTCTTTTACTATTTCACTTAAATCATCCATTAGTTTTAAACTTTGTTTTATTGAAGAATATGCCACTATAGTAAACTATGCAAACATACATATGAATGTACAGCTTACTATAGTGGTATATTCTTTTATATATATACGTAGTATAGTGAACTTTTACATATGTGAACACCACACAGATCAGCACCCTAGAAGACCCTACCATGTTTTAATATTAAAATATTACAAGAAGTCATATAGATTCTTTACAGGACTTCAAAACACAACAAAGCTATGAAAATTAATAATTTCCCTCTCACATCATCCTTTCTTCCTACATCCAGCATTAATCACTGTTACTGTTTGAGGTGTATATTCTTCTAGGCATTTTCTATGTTATATTTTATTTATATATGTGGATACATACATAGTCTTGTATAAGCAAATGCATCTTATACATGTATATGTTTGTGCACATACCTGCACAAACACATTTATGTGCACAACCACACATGCATGCATGCACACCCACATCATTTTCCCAAAATGCAATAATTTTATAAATATCCTATAGCTTCCTGTCTTTTCACTTATGGACAAAAATTCAATTAACTGTCAAGTTAAGGGAAAAAAAACGAATTTTTATTTGAGTCAAACTGAGGATTAAAATCCAGGAAGCAGATTCTCGGAAAGCTCTGAGCTCTCTCTGTTCTCCCTGTTAGAAGGTGAAGGTGCGGTCACATACATTTTTGAGACAAAGGATTGTACACCAAAACGACGCTGGTATTTTACATAAAGTTCACCAAGGACACACAGTCCTGGTAAGCACAAACAAAGTAAGCAGAAAGTCATCATGACTCCCTACAGAGCTGGGAAAGAACACTATTGTTTTAAGAAGTTACATTGCTGGCATTAGAAAAAAGAAAAAAATTGATCTTTATGGTTGGGCAATCTTCCCATCTTTGAGGAGCCCTGGTTAATGTGTAACAGATACACATTGCACAGGGCAGGGCGTGGAGGAGGGGTGGGCAGAGTTATGAATCGCTTTAGTCATGTCCGACTCTGTGACTCTATGGACTGTAGCCCACCAGACTCCTCTGTTCATGGGCTTCTCCAGGCAAGAATACTGGAGTGGGTTGCCATGCTCTCCTCCAAGGGACCTTCCTGACCCAGAGATCAAACCCGCATCTCCTGTGTCCCCTGCACTGGCAGGCGGGTTCTTTACCACTAGTGCCGCCAGGGAAGCGCAGGGGCATGGGGGAGGGAGGCCAAACAAATGCACAGATTTTATGTTTAGTCCTGCCTTAAAGTATAAATTTTATTTCATCACACTGAAAGTCCTGCCATTTTTAAATTTTCAGTCCATACAGACCTAGCTGGAAAGTGTAATACTTGGGCTGCCACCAGTCGTTTCTGCGTTAGTGGGAAAGAGATCACTGGGCAAGAAAACAAAGTGGAGCAGACTCTCCGGTTTGGCCCACTCCACTCCACTCTGTGACACCCCAATAACCTTAGTAGTAGAGGCTGGAAAGACGCAGCCCACATTTGAAAGACTCCCTTGCACTTTGGGAAACCAAGTTACCTCCAGGGACGTGGGTGGTGCTTGGAAGGTGGCTGTGAGACAGCGACCTCCAGTCCTTCTTTCCTCTGCAGAGAGCTGTGGCCATGGCACAGCACAGCTGGCCAGCCGCTGCGGCAGCGGAAGTCCCAGGCTCTGTTTAGTCATCCTGATGAAGGGGTCCCCAGGCCTCAGCCAGAGGGGCCCATTTATCAGGATGGGTCACAGCCAAGGTGACATGTTCTTGGCAGGAAGGGTGTGAGGATGGCCTCCTGAGCCCAGACCACTTCAGAGCCCACATGTCCTGGGGTGCTGTGGGTAGGGTTCGTGGCTTCCTGACTGTGGCCAGGAAGCAGCTCCTTTGGGAGTACTGTTCTCGGTGTCATTCCTGGAAACAGCCAAGAGCCCTTCTGCTGTGCTCTCAATGGTTTTACAAACATCTACCTCCCTGCCTCAAATTCCTTTCTATTTACAATCAGGTGACTTCTGACAACCATAATTAAACTATTACAGAAAAAAAGAAGGAAGGACAGAGAAGGGCAGAGAAGACTGGCAAGTTCTGCTTTGGGACAATGTCTCTAAATTATTCACATACATTAGTGGAAATGAATCATTTCAATCCATTAATTGATAAGGAAATAAGTAATACACAACAGATGACCTGAAAACATTGGCTTTTAACATTGTGTTAGAAGTTAATACCGATGTTTCATGCCCTGGCAGTTCAAACTGCTATTGGGAGTTCCCACCCTGGGAATGTGTGACATCCCTTCTCTTTTTCATTTCTCCTCACTGAACATCTCCCTGGATGACGGTGACCAAACTCATCCCTCAGAATAAGTTCTAAGCTTGGTGAGCCTGTAGGTAAATTTCCAACACGTGTGGCATCATGGTATCACAGGTGTCTTCTGGTTCCTTTTTTTTAAAATTTATTTTAAAAGAGAGTCATCTCCACACCAAATTACCTGACTGTTGGGAATATGCCAGAGGATCTGACTCATCTTCATTTCTATTTCTTCCATTTCTGTCCAGAGTGAAAAAGAAGAGAATTTGCTGGACCAAACTTGAAGATATTATGAAGTGGGTGCACCAGAGCTTATGTCAACATGTGTGCTATTACAGAGTGCTCTAAAGTCCTTTTGAAAAGCTGTTGAATCTATTCAAAGCTTCTGCAGCTTTCTGAAAGAATATTTTTCCCCCTGTCTTCAAGCATGTAAGCAAAAACAATTTTCCAAAAGAGTAGCCTTACAAAGTTAATGGAGTATAACAACATCAAAACTGCTCTCCGTAAGTTCTGTACGTGTGAAGAAAGTGTTTCATTGTGAATCTCACTGAGAGAGAGAGAAAGACAGGAGACAGGAGAACCCTAGGGTGCCTCTAATCGAGCATGCCCTGCTTAAGCTATAGCGTTTTGGAGGACTGTTCTCTGCAGTTTCTAAATTGGATCTAGATTCATTTCTGGCTCTGAAGAGAAGAAATTCCTCTTCTTACCCCACAGCCCCAAGAGCATTTCTGAAGCCGGAAATGTGCATTGATAGTGGTTTTCTCACTGGTGTCACAAAGGAGAAACCAACAGGGGAAGATAAAATAACTAAGGTTAAGACTTTGGCACCTCGGTCTCCAGACTCTGGCTTCTAACCTCCATTGTCACGCTAATTAAAACAGAAGATGCTGATCCCCTGAGGCTGCCGCTTACCCACCACTTCTCTCTTCCTATGTGGAGACTCTGCCAGGTCTTACTACCTTGAAGACCTTAAATATTCTCAGTCATGATATTATCCACATTATGCATACCCACATCCCACATTGCTGCCTTGGTCCTGCACCAGAAATGCACTGCCTCTAGTCTAGTTTCTATTGGCCAGACTACTTAGAAATAACTTTTACAATTCAGCGCAGGGATTGCAAAGCTATGACTCCCAGGCCAAATTTGTTACTATCCACAAACAAATCTATATACAATATATAAAATATACTATAATATTTAAATGAAGATATATATGTCATATATCTAAAAGAGATACATAACACTTGAAATATGCATATATATATCATATATACCTAAAAGAGATATAGATATCTAAAATATATATACATACATATATGCACACATATCTATACATACACACATAAATATAATATGTTTGGGACTTCCCTGGTTGTCCAGTGGCTAAGACTCTGAGCTCCCAATGCAAGGGGCCCATGTTTGATCCCTGGTGGGGGAACTAGATCCCACAAGCCCAGTGCAGCTAAATAAACAAATAATTTTTAAGTGTTATATATATTTATATATATATATATGTGAAACATATACCTAAAGAGATTGAAGGGGATCAGAATGAGTCCCCCCCAAAATATGTGCCACTTTGGCATGCAGATTGTTTTGAGATGAAAGCAGTCAAAGCCCAGCAAATACAAAGAAACAAAACAAAACAACTTTTCATCCTAAAGTGCCTAAAAGAATTTAGATAGAGGGGCCCGACCCAGACGGAGAGCTATCACTAGGAGATAACTCTTTATCTGAATGACCCATCTCTGTGGCAGGACAAACATCTAATTACAAAAGGTCTTATCATCCTATGAGGTCACCCTTCTTTGGAGGCTCCTAGCTCATTCTTCAACTCACATGGCATATAAGCCTCGAGCTCGAACTTACCCTTGGGTCTCATTATCCTTGTGGGGTCCCTTTTATGCATGTTAATTAAATCTTTTTTTCTCTTGTTAATCTGTCATGTCAATTTGATTATTAGATCAACCAAAGAACCTAGAGAAGGATAAAGGACAAAAATTTTCCTCTCCAACTAAGTATGTATATACGTAAAAGAGAGCATCTCATGTGCCACCTCCAACAGTGGATGTTTGGATGTATCAGTTTGTGTTTAAGCCTTGGCCTGAATGAGATCTGGAACTGATTAGTGATTAGTATAAGTGTGTGTCTGCCCTGCTGGACAGACCACATGAAGCGCATTCATTTGGAAGCTTCTCTCCCTGTATTTTAGTCTATGAGCCCAGCTGCCCACATTATGAAGGACTGGACCCTGACTGTTGCCTCACTGTGACGGGACTCATGGCTCTGAATTCTGCTGGCTCATTTACGTGGGAGAGTGATCAGTACACACTGCCCAGAGTCCTGGGCTTACCCAGCCGTGGTGAAGACATGTCCGGTCGTATGATACGCCCAGGGCGGATTATGTAACGCTTGCGCATGCTGTGCTTCCTTCTTAGCAGGGAAACGCAGGACACTTCCAGTTCCCACCTGTAACCCCTCGCTTTGTGTAAGTGGACGCCTCCCTAGTTCCAATTTTGGACTCTTCCTGACGGCTGTCTGTGAGCCCTTCCAGAGCAGGGTGAGAAGCGCTGGGGAGTTAATGCCTGAAGAATAAGCCAGAGCCACTACATAATCTAGCTTCCTCACTTCTTAGCTGTGACATCTCTGATGTGAGTGCTACATAACCTCCAAGAGCTCACCAGTAGTTTTTTACAATTATTTTATTCTGCTTCTTATTATTTTATTTATTTACTGGTCATGCCACACAGCATGTGGGATCTTGCCCCCTACAGTGGAAGCATGCACTTTTAACCACTGGACCACCAGGGAAGTCCTTTGCCAGCAGTTTTAAGCTCAATCTTCCCCACCCTCCCACTCTGATGTGATTTCTGTGTTGTCCGTGAAAATGCACCTCTTAGACCTCTGACCACAGGGAGTATGGAGGACGCACATCCTGCAAAGGCACTCTGAAATCCACTACTGCGTCAGCCCACGTCTGGGCCTCCCAAGGGCTGTGTGCTGCTGGGGCGCAGCACAGCAGTGAAGCTGAGGCAGACCCGGTGGTGGGAGGCACGGGGCTCTTCTGACTGCTGACTATGGCTCAGGGACTTGCCACTGGCTTTGCCAAAATGTCCTTAGAGCTGCACCACGGTCTCAGACTTTCGTGTCCAAGCCTCCTTGCTTCTGCTCTACAGGGGTGATACCTGCAGCCCCACCTGTATTTTTTAAATTGGAGTATAGCTGATTTGTAATGTCGTGTTAGATTCAGACGAACAGCAAAGTGATTCAGTTAAATATACACATATATATTTTTCCAGATTCTTTTCCTTTGTAGGTTATGATGAAATATTGTATATAATTCCCTGTGTTCTGCAGTAGGACCTGATGGTGTATCCATTTTATATACAGTAGTGTGTATCTGTTACTCCAGACTCCCAGCTTATCCATCCTCATCCTCCTTTTCCCCTTTGGTAACCATAAATTTGTTTTCTATGTCTGCGAGTCAGTCTCTGTTTTGTAAATAAGTTTATTTGTATGATTTTTTAAGATTCATCATATAAGTAATATCATACAACATTTGTCTTCCTCTGTCCGACTTACTTCACTTAGTATGATAATCTCTAGGTTTACCCATGTTCCTGCAAATGACAATATTTCACCCTTTTTTATGGCTGAATAATATTGCATTATATATATGTGCCACTTCTTCTTTATCCATTCATCTGTCCATGAACTCTTAGGGTGCTTCCATGTCTCGGCTATTGTAAATAGCCAAGCTGCTGCTCCTTCTGCATTTTTTCCATATGCACTTTCAGCCTCACAAGTGGTTTCTCAATATATCTCTTGCACTTCTAATCCTGTTTTTCCTGCAGGACCTAAACTAGCACAGCCTCCTTCCTTTCCTTCTCTCACTCCTCCCCTCCCCTATGGAAGCTTCCTGGATGGGTTGTCACTTCAGTCGTGTCCAGCTCTTTGTGACCCTATGGACAGTAGCCCGCCAGGCTCCTCTGTCCATGGGGATTCTCCAGGCAAGAATACTGGAGTGGGTTGCTGTACCCACCTCCAGGGGATCTTCCCAACACAAGGACTGAACCCATGTCTCTTACGCTCTCCGCAGTGGCAGGCAGGCGGGTCCTTTACCACTAACGCTCCTGGGATCACCTTCCAAACAACACTTGCATCAGGAGCTGGCTTCTGCTGGGACCCCAGCCTACATTACCCCTCATAAGCACTTTTTTCAGACTGTGTTTACCAGGTGAGACCAGGCTGACCAACACTGCAACCTCACAAACTTCAGATGCCCAACCCAGACTTCCAGTGGGGAGCCCACGCTGAAGGCCTTGATGAGGTGAGGAAGGCAGCAGCAGTTCGAGCTGCAGCGCTGTTTCAGTTTCAGGGGTTCTCACAAACCTATTAATATCAAATCAGTCATGGCCCTACTGCCATCTTCTCACCGAACTGAGTATCTAAAATCATTATCAATAGCTGACTTGCAAATTACTCTTCTCCATGTTGCTTTATGTAGATTGAATAACAAAAATCCATTGTCAATACTAGCATAAAGCAGAGAAGTTGAAAATACTCCATACAGAGCAGACCTGTAGGTAATCAGATGGTGAACATGTTCTTTCAAAAGACTCATGATTATTTTCCCCTTTTAATGGTTCATGGGACCCTTACCTAATTGCAGATGTTATAGAAACTGGCTGAAAAAGCTATTAGTGTAACTGTATTATGTTATTTCCTGTTGATTTATTTTTAAGCTTTCTCTCTATACTGCACCTGTTTGGTACTCAAAAACCCACGCGTTCTGAATAAACTGCAACACAATCAGCAGGAGCATAAATCTTGCATGATACACAACTTTCTAAATAAAAAGGAGCTAGAATTAAAGGGAAAAGGGGGTAGTTAGATATCAAAATGTTATCTGATATTAAATCTGTAATTTGGGGAGGTATTGTTGATTCTCAAGCATTTAACTTCCTAATTCAGAAAAGTCAATAAACCTTTTCTTTTTTTATGTGAGAACTAGATATTCACCTTTGTGGGTGTGTGGGGAATACCAGTCTTAAAATGGCTAGGTTTTCTCTGTGAGTTGGCAGGATATTTCACCAATCAGCTTTTTGGCAAAGGGGCTGTTGTGCTTAAGAGCCAGAAATACTCCATTAGTAGTTGCTGGTTAGGGGGGTGTGTGTGTGTGTGTGTGTGCGCGCGCGCGCGCGTGTTGAGGGCATTGGTCTAGCTCCAATGTTTGTCAAAATGGCTGTGAATTACAGTACTTTCCCCAAACACTCCCTCTTCGACTGATTCCCGGGTGGACACACTTGCCACCTTTAACATCCTTTCTTCCAGTCCCCATTAGCTATGTCGTGAACTAACTGGAATATTCTAGGCTGGCTTCACCTTCCTTAAGAAAGTGTATTTCTGTGGCTGGAACAATTGGGTGAAAGGTTAAAGGCTGAGAGGATCTTTTTTCTTCACGTGAAGCTGAGCTGGGAGAAGTGGGGTAAGAGCTGGAATGTTTGAAAACATAAATATATTACTCCACAACCACATCTTAATAGAGGTTACCACTGAAAATGAATCCTACCATGGTTTTTTAAATCTGTGGAATGTTTAGATTGGAAGGTGTCTTAGAGTTGTTAAGTCCTAATTTTATTTGTGAGAAAACTTAGGAGCTGTTGGAATTTGTCTGAAAGAAAAACTTCTGTCTACCCTGTTATGCTTTGTACCCGAATCCTGTTAATTAAGCTGACAAAAGACATTAACAAAGAAAATATACAATTTTAAAACTGATGTTAATCTTTTTTACACACATGAAAGATTCTCAAAAAAGAAGTAAAAATTCAAAGAAGCAGTTTGAATTTAAGCAGAAGTGGTGGTGGGGCTGCTTATATACCATTTAAACAAANGTTCTGAATAAACTGCAACACAATCAGCAGGAGCATAAATCTTGCATGATACACAACTTTCTAAATAAAAAGGAGCTAGAATTAAAGGGAAAAGGGGGTAGTTAGATATCAAAATGTTATCTGATATTAAATCTGTAATTTGGGGAGGTATTGTTGATTCTCAAGCATTTAACTTCCTAATTCAGAAAAGTCAATAAACCTTTTCTTTTTTTATGTGAGAACTAGATATTCACCTTTGTGGGTGTGTGGGGAATACCAGTCTTAAAATGGCTAGGTTTTCTCTGTGAGTTGGCAGGATATTTCACCAATCAGCTTTTTGGCAAAGGGGCTGTTGTGCTTAAGAGCCAGAAATACTCCATTAGTAGTTGCTGGTTAGGGGGGTGTGTGTGTGTGTGTGTGTGCGCGCGCGCGCGCGTGTTGAGGGCATTGGTCTAGCTCCAATGTTTGTCAAAATGGCTGTGAATTACAGTACTTTCCCCAAACACTCCCTCTTCGACTGATTCCCGGGTGGACACACTTGCCACCTTTAACATCCTTTCTTCCAGTCCCCATTAGCTATGTCGTGAACTAACTGGAATATTCTAGGCTGGCTTCACCTTCCTTAAGAAAGTGTATTTCTGTGGCTGGAACAATTGGGTGAAAGGTTAAAGGCTGAGAGGATCTTTTTTCTTCACGTGAAGCTGAGCTGGGAGAAGTGGGGTAAGAGCTGGAATGTTTGAAAACATAAATATATTACTCCACAACCACATCTTAATAGAGGTTACCACTGAAAATGAATCCTACCATGGTTTTTTAAATCTGTGGAATGTTTAGATTGGAAGGTGTCTTAGAGTTGTTAAGTCCTAATTTTATTTGTGAGAAAACTTAGGAGCTGTTGGAATTTGTCTGAAAGAAAAACTTCTGTCTACCCTGTTATGCTTTGTACCCGAATCCTGTTAATTAAGCTGACAAAAGACATTAACAAAGAAAATATACAATTTTAAAACTGATGTTAATCTTTTTTACACACATGAAAGATTCTCAAAAAAGAAGTAAAAATTCAAAGAAGCAGTTTGAATTTAAGCAGAAGTGGTGGTGGGGCTGCTTATATACCATTTAAACAAATGGGTAACAAATTGTGGAGGTGCAACTAGAAAAAAGAAAGGGGGTTTGGGCTTCCCTGATAGCTCAGCTGGTAAAGAATACACCTACAATACAGGAGACCCTGGTTTGATTCCTGGGTCAGGAAGATTTGCTGGAGAAGGGATAGGCTACCCACTCCAGTATTCTTGGGCTTCCCTTGTGACTCAGCTGGTAAAGAATTACCTGATGAGGGAGACCTGGATTCAATCCTTGGGTTGGGAAGATCCCTTGGAGAAGGGAAAGGCTACCTACCCCAGTATTCTGGCCTGGAGAATTCCATGGACTGTATAGCCCATGGAGTGGCAAAGAGTCAGACACGACTGAGTGACTTTCACTTCACTTTGGGCTCTTAGGGGTGATAAATTGTGGGGAAACGGCTAGGAAATACATAAGGAAATCTATTGGAAGATAAGGATTATTTTAGTAAAGTCTGTTTAAGCAAGTTCATCTCAGTGTGACCACTCCCCATCCCTCTCCAGAGATGAGTCTATCTCTCTGTCCTGGTGCAGAGAGACACTTTCCCCAGAGAAAAATTAATGTCTAGTTTAGGAGATATGGATCAAGCAGAGAACTGCTCCTGAATCAGTTCCCTTCAGCTCAAAATAATCTTTATACCAAAGTGGCATGTTTGGGGGTGGCATATTCTGATCCCCTTCAGGTTCTAAGGTGATCCAAGAGAAATAAATCATATAGGAGGTCATCCTGACATATCGAACATCTAATTCAGACCTCAGAATAAAGGAGCAGAGCAGAGAGCTTGTCTGCCTTGAAAATCCAGAAAACAAAAAGCAGAGATGAATCAGGGGTTTCTTCCTTGTATCCCACAGAAGAGAAATCAGAAACTCCAAATGCCAGGTTAAAAGAGAAGGAAGAAAGACTTTCCTTCAACTTGCCAACTTCATAAATGAAGCAATGGGAGTCTAGAGAAGTTAACCGATTTCTCTTCAGTGATCCAGACACACAGAGCAACTGGTTGTAGGTCTAGAACCCATTAACCAAATGAACCTGTGAGGGAGCTGCAAACTACAAGAAACAAGTCTCAACTTAGGGCTTGAGCAGTGAGGGGAATCCTACCTCTCATAAGGACTATTGCCAAAGAGTGGCACCAAGGTCGACTAATTCAATAGTTCCAAAAGGTCATCAAGAATCAGACTCCACTTTCTTTCAGATCTTCAGGTTAACTCCTTCCTGGTTTCCAAATGGCTCCCAATGCCACATTTTATTTTCAGTTAACTGTTCAGTGGAAAGAAATGAAGCTATTTACTCAGGTTAGTAGGAATCTTTCCCAAATGACTTCTCTTAGACCTCACATTTTATTAGCCTGGATTAGATAAATCTTATATGTTATCAGTCAGGATTACTTAAATTACACATTTTATTAGCGAGGATTACTTAAATCACCATCAAGGAGATTCCCCTCCTTCCATCCCCTTGGAGCCAGAGACAGTGTCATCAGAGGAGGGTATACACAGGAATAGATTTAGTTATCTTGCTTCAAGGAAGAGAGAGAGGGGAGAGAAGGAGTTAGATAAAGAACCTTGGTCTGGAATTCAACACCCAGCAACTTTCATGACTCAAAGTTTACTATAGAGTTTGGGGACAAATCCAGTAAAGGTCACTGGGTTTTCAGAACAACGCTCTTGGATGATGAAGCTGAGATGTTTCCTGCATTACTGAAAGGGCTCAAAGGTGTCACCTAGAATCTCACCAAGAAAGCATTATTGAGCAGTTAATTAATTTGAGATAAACTACATTATTGGAGACTGTGTGTAGCAAGTCCATGCCCAGGGGATGTTTGTGGCTGATAAGAATACAATAAAAAATGAGACAGCTGAAATTCATCCAGCTTCCAACCATACGAAGTACAGAGGGTGCCTACCTTATCTGGCCCCAGTTTTGCCCTTCTGTGGCAGAGGGAATCTGCTAGACTCTACCATGTGCAGGATAAAGGATCGTATAAGAGTTCCCACATCCCTTTGCTCTGATGCTCTGCCTTCTCATAAGACCTGTGAGCAGCCTTCTAGTCACTGAATTAGCTTTCCAACTACCTTGATCCTGGGAAAGAACTATCTTGGATGGAGAATTTGAACACTGAATACTGCAAAGGCATTTTTACTGCAAATCAATAAAATGCTTCATTCTGGCATACATTCTAATCTTTAATGGGTTGGGTTTGTGATTACAAGTGAAAAATAAATAAGTCAACCCTGTACGTTCACAGATGAGGATTGGACCACCAGCCCATGTTGTCCACGTCAAGGGCAGACCCCTTGGGAGGTCCTGCTAGGGCAGCCAGCCTGCCAACCCATGAGCCTAGCTTGCTCCTCTCTCTTTCTCTGTTGCGTGGTCATCACTGCACCGTGGGGCAGGGCTCTGCAAGCTGACATGTATTAAAATTGAGTTAGCTCCTGGTGGGGAGCTCTCCTAATCCCATCCAGCCACATCCCCTTTGTAGTCCTGCTGCCCCAGCTTCAGAGGCTTAGTCCCCTGTTTCCACTGTGGGCTGTGCAGATTCAAAGATTGATGACTTTGCTGGGCTGCGGGGAGCTCTGCAGAGCTTTGGCCTCCTGGAGGGCATCAATTTGGCTCCCCCATTTCCCTTTAGTGGTAATTGAATGTCAGGATAACAGATGGAAGGTGGGGAGAGTGAACCAGAGTTTTATTTTCAGGGCTTTGTGAAGGAAGGAAGGGTTAAGATTTCCAAGTTTCAAGAGTTTTAAAATTTTACATTACTTTAGTGTCTGCACTTAACACTTTGGCAAGTAAAGAAAATGTAAGTAATCTTATTTCTCAACTCTGGTTTCTAAACACTTTCTTTATGAGAGTTGACATAGAACCATCCAAAAAGAGATCTCCAAGGCTGACTGAATGAGAAAGTGAACTAGAAAGAATTCTGAGACAGTGGTCAGACATTTACTCATCATTAGGGGTTTAAGTCAGTCATCTTGTGTGAATGTGTTAGTCGGTCAGTTGTGTCCAACTCTTTGCAACTCCATGGACTGTAGCTCGCCAGGCTCCTCTGTCCATGGAATTCTCTAGGAAAGAATACTGGAGTGGGTTGCCATCCCCTGACATTCTCCAGGGGATCTTCCCAACCCAGGGATCGAGCCTGGGTCTCCCACATTGCAAGCAGATTCTTTACCATCTGAGCCACCAGGGAAGTCCCTACCTTGACTTTCCCACAAACACTAAAATATTTGTCTTACCTACTTTACCATCTGGATGTTGGTTAATTTGTTCTTTCATCATTCATCCCCTTCCAGGTAAATTATTTTTATTTTAGGAAACTACTTCTCCTCTTGGCCTTGAGTTTTGTTGAAGATGACTCTCACTCCCCCCTGGCCTTAATGGTGGTCACATGATCCAGTACTGGCCAATCATTGTATCCTATGGGTTGCCCAAGAAGTTGTAGGGAAACAAAAAGCTTTTTTCAGTCCTTTTAGGGTAGCTGGCTGGGTCTGAAACTTAAACCAACAAAAATTAACAAGAGAAAAACATACTCATTTTATAAAAATTTTATATGTGCATTAGAGCCTTCCCAAGAGAATGAAGAGCTGAAGAAGTAACCAGAATGGGCAGCTTTTAAATCCTTTAGACAAAGAAATAATACATCTGTGAAGAATTGGTTAGATACAGGGGTTTGGGCTGTGGCTAATAAATGGTGAAGAAATAACTAGGTAAGTTTAACATTTGCTTGCAGATTCCACTGGTACCATTGCAGGGTTGATAAGTCTGTCTCCAGTAAAAGGAGAATTGATTTCCTGCTTTTACACAGAAAGGGGGAGATTTTTCTGCATTTACTACGTCTTAATTGGACTGTGAAGAAGGCTGAGTGCCGAAGAATTGATGCTTTTGAACTGTGGTGTTGGAGAAGACTCTTGAGAGAGTCCCTTGGACTGCAAGGAGATCCAACCAGTCCATTCTGAAGGAGATCAACCCTGGGATTTCTTTGGAAGGAATGATGCTAAAGCTGAAACTCCAGTACTTTGGCCACCTCATGTGAAGAGTTGACTCATTGGAAAAGTTTTTGAGGCTGGGAGGGATTGGGGGCAGGAGGAGAAGGGGACGACCGAGGATGAGATGGCTGGATGGCATCACTGACTCGATGGACATGAGTCTGCGTGAACTCTGGACAGGGAGGCCTGGCATGCTGCAATTCATGGGGTCGCAAAGAGTCGGACATGACTGAGTGACTGAACTGAACTGAACTGAACTGAATTGCTTTCAGGTAAAGATAATTTTTATACCAAAGAGGCATATACCAAAGAAAGTGACAGATTTTGATTTCCTTCAAAGTTGGTCCAGCAAAGGGAACAGGACCTAAGGTGAGCCTACTTACTTAATTCTGAGACTCCTCTTGGACTACTTAGAAAAGAGAAACCATCTTCCCTATGGCATTGCGAACTGTAGAAAGGGTGCAAGCTTAAAGACATGATGGCCAACCTGAGAATTATGTCAACATAGAGGAGAGTGGAAATGGGCCATGGAGAAAGGGAGAAATGAGCCAAGATGATGTTATTTGAGTTCATGAATCCAATCATGCCTGCCATCTGACTTTTCTGTTACTTGAGGCAACAAACTCTTTCATATAAGTCTCTGAGTACAAGGACTCTCATTTACAAATTCAAGAATTCTAAGGTAGTCAACAAGTTTCGTCAGCTTTAACTCCAGATTTTACCCCCCCTGGCATCATTACTCATCCTCTCTGATTCTGCCATTTGAATGGCAGCCCTTGTTTCCAAACTTCCTTCACCCAAGCCAACTTCCTACCTGATAATTGTGCTCATTCTGGATCAGCGGTTCTTAAATGTTCTGTGTGTCAGAATCACTTTTTAAAAACAGATTTCCAGGCCCTGGCCCCAGAGTTTCTGATCCAGTAGATCTGAGATACAGCCCAATAATTTATAATTCTAAACATTTCACAGATGATGAGAACCATTGCTCTAGACATGCTGGTCTGCTGGCCTTCTTGATATGTCTCAACATAAAGGACTCTCCCAGTCCAGGGCCTGCATACGGGATGCTCTTTCTTCCAGGAAGACACTTTCCCTGGATATTTGTACGTAATTGAGTTATGACAAATACTTAATGACTGGGACTTCCCTTGTCCAGTGTTTAAGACTCTGAACTTTCAATGCAGGGAGTGTGGGTTCAATCCATGGTTGGGGAGCTAAGACCCCAACGTACCTCATGATGTAGAAAAAAAAAAAAAAACAAGTTAATGACTATCTGAAAAAAAAGTCTTCATTCACAGCATTTGCTGATTTCTGGGGTGCAAACCTTCCCACTATGGCTGGTTTTAAGCTGCCTGTGTAAGGTCATTGAAGGTGAAGTTGGGAAGAGATGTGCCTCCTCCTCTCAGGAGCCAGCATCAGCTGACTCAGTGCATCAGTGATCAGGTGATGTTATCATGTCTCTGCTCAATGTCACTTCCTCCAAGAGGGCTTCCCCGATAACAGGATAAAATCCTATAACCATTCCCCATTCAATTGCTCCTCTCTTATTTTAGTTCATTGCGTTTATTTCCACCGACCATGCATTTCTATTGGTAAGCTTCATTGTCCCCTACTGAGTTGTAATCTTCAAGAAGGCACAGTTTTCTGTCTCATTCCAAGCTGAGTCTTTAGTGCCTAGAAGGATCCCTGACCCAGGATGGGTGATCAATAATGATTTGTTGCAACTATAGATCATCATACTAAGTGAAGTAAGTCAGAAAGAGAAAGACAAATACCAAATGATATCACTTATACGTGGAATCTAAAATATGACAAATGAAGCTATGTACAAAACAGCAGTGGAATCATGTATATAAAGAACAGATGGGTGGTGGTCACAGAGGAGAGGGTTCGAAGAAGGATTGAGTGGGAGGTTGGTGTCAGCAAATGTAAGCTATTATATATAGATTGGATAAACAAAAAGTCATTGTATTGCACAGGACACTATAGTCAATATCCTATGATAAATCATAATGAAAAATAATATTAAAAATAAAGAGTATATATATATGTATATATATATATATATAACTGAATCACTTTGCTGTACAAAGGAAATTAACACAACATTAGAAATCAACTCTGCTTCAATAAAACAAAATATCAATTGATTAAAAAACTACTGGTTGACTGCATGAATGAATTTATGTGCATATTCATTCATAGTCTGTAATTCCACAAGGGTGTAAAATTTTGTGTAGCTTTGTTCACTGTTGTGTGCTCATTCACATATAGCAAGTAAGAGATAGTTTTTGATCCATGAAGTTGCAGAGAAGTTAACACAAAAGTGCTAAGAAAAGTGGGAAATGGAGATAGAAATGTAACAGGCACTCTATACCTACCTGGTCTCTAAACATATATAATGGGAACTTCAGCCCTGATAGGCAACAAGTAAAGACAGAAAAGATCTAGAAACATCTCTTCCATTTAGAATCTTGTTAACCACAGAGAGAAACAAACATTTTGTTTAAGGCAAATCTTTGTCTCAGGGTCTGCTCCTGGGAGAAACCAAATGCGACATAGGGNAGGGAGACCTGGATTCAATCCTTGGGTTGGGAAGATCCCTTGGAGAAGGGAAAGGCTACCTACCCCAGTATTCTGGCCTGGAGAATTCCATGGACTGTATAGCCCATGGAGTGGCAAAGAGTCAGACACAACTGAGTGACTTTCACTTCACTTTGGGCTCTTAGGGGTGATAAATTGTGGGGAAACGGCTAGGAAATACATAAGGAAATCTATTGGAAGATAAGGATTATTTTAGTAAAGTCTGTTTAAGCAAGTTCATCTCAGTGTGACCACTCCCCATCCCTCTCCAGAGATGAGTCTATCTCTCTGTCCTGGTACAGAAAGACACTTTCCCCAGAGAAAAATTAATGTCTAGTTTAGGAGATATGGATCAAGCAGAGAACCGCTCCTGAATCAGTTCCCTTCAGCTCAAAATAATCTTTATACCAAAGTGGCATATTTGGGGGTGGCATATTCTGATCCCCTTCAGGTTCTAAGGTGATCCAAGAGAAATAAATCATATAGGAGGTCATCCTGACATATCGAACATCTAATTCAGACCTCAGCATAAAGGAGCAGAGCAGAGAGCTTGTCTGCCTTGAAAATCCAGAAAACAAAAAGCAGAGATGAATCAGGGGTTTCTTCCTTGTATCCCACAGAAGAGAAATCAGAAACTCCAAATGCCAGGTTAAAAGAGAAGGAAGAAAGACTTTCCTTCAACTTGCCAACTTCATAAATGAAGCAATGGGAGTCTAGAGAAGTTAACCGATTTCTCTTCAGTGATCCAGACACACAGAGCAACTGGTTGTAGGTCTAGAACCCATTAACCAAATGAACCTGTGAGGGAGCTGCAAACTACAAGAAACAAGTCTCAACTTAGGGCTTGAGCAGTGAGGGGAATCCTACCTCTCATAAGGACTATTGCCAAAGAGTGGCACCAAGGTCGACTAATTCAATAGTTCCAAAAGGTCATCAAGAATCAGACTCCACTTTCTTTCAGATCTTCAGGTTAACTCCTTCCTGGTTTCCAAATGGCTCCCAATGCCACATTTTATTTTCAGTTAACTGTTCAGTGGAAAGAAATGAAGCTATTTACTCAGGTTAGTAGGAATCTTTCCCAAATGACTTCTCTTAGACCTCACATTTTATTAGCCTGGATTAGATAAATCTTATATGTTATCAGTCAGGATTACTTAAATTACACATTTTATTAGCGAGGATTACTTAAATCACCATCAAGGAGATTCCCCTCCTTCCATCCCCTTGGAGCCAGAGACAGTGTCATCAGAGGAGGGTATACACAGGAATAGATTTAGTTATCTTGCTTCAAGGAAGAGAGAGAGGGGAGAGAAGGAGTTAGATAAAGAACCTAGGTCTGGAATTCAACACCCAGCAACTTTCATGACTCAAAGTTTACTATAGAGTTTGGGGACAAATCCAGTAAAGGTCACTGGGTTTTCAGAACAATGCTCTTGGATGATGAAGCTGAGATGTTTCCTGCATTACTGAAAGGGCTCAAAGGTGTCACCTAGAATCTCACCAAGAAAGCATTATTGAGCAGTTAATTAATTTGAGATAAACTACATTATTGGAGACTGTGTGTAGCAAGTCCATGCCCAGGGGATGTTTGTGGCTGATAAGAATACAATAAAAAATGAGACAGCTGAAATTCATCCAGCTTCCAACCATATGAAGTACAGAGGGTGCCTACCTTATCTGGCCCCAGTTTTGCCCTTCTGTGGCAGAGGGAATCTGCTAGACTCTACCATGTGCAGGATAAAGGATCGTATAAGAGTTCCCACATCCCTTTGCTCTGATGCTCTGCCTTCTCATAAGACCTGTGAGCAGCCTTCTAGTCACTGAATTAGCTTTCCAACTACCTTGATCCTGGGAAAGAACTATCTTGGATGGAGAATTTGAACACTGAATACTGCAAAGGCATTTTTACTGCAAATCAATAAAATGCTTCATTCTGGCATACATTCTAATCTTTAATGGGTTGGGTTTGTGATTACAAGTGAAAAATAAATAAGTCAACCCTGTACGTTCACAGATGAGGATTGGACCACCAGCCCATGTTGTCCACGTCAAGGGCAGACCCCTTGGGAGGTCCTGCTAGGGCAGCCAGCCTGCCAACCCATGAGCCTAGCTTGCTCCTCTCTCTTTCTCTGTTGCGTGGTCATCACTGCACCGTGGGGCAGGGCTCTGCAAGCTGACATGTATTAAAATTGAGTTAGCTCCTGGTGGGGAGCTCTCCTAATCCCATCCAGCCACATCCCCTTTGTAGTCCTGCTGCCCCAGCTTCAGAGGCTTAGTCCCCTGTTTCCACTGTGGGCTGTGCAGATTCAAAGATTGATGACTTTGCTGGGCTGCGGGGAGCTCTGCAGAGCTTTGGCCTCCTGGAGGGCATCAATTTGGCTCCCCCATTTCCCTTTAGTGGTAATTGAATGTCAGGATAACAGATGGAAGGTGGGGAGAGTGAACCAGAGTTTTATTTTCAGGGCTTTGTGAAGGAAGGAAGGGTTAAGATTTCCAAGTTTCAAGAGTTTTAAAATTTTACATTACTTTAGTGTCTGCACTTAACACTTTGGCAAGTAAAGAAAATGTAAGTAATCTTATTTCTCAACTCTGGTTTCTAAACACTTTCTTTATGAGAGTTGACATAGAACCATCCAAAAAGAGATCTCCAAGGCTGACTGAATGAGAAAGTGAACTAGAAAGAATTCTGAGACAGTGGTCAGACATTTACTCATCATTAGGGGTTTAAGTCAGTCATCTTGTGTGAATGTGTTAGTCGGTCAGTTGTGTCCAACTCTTTGCATCTCCATGGACTGTAGCTCGCCAGGCTCCTCTGTCCATGGAATTCTCTAGGAAAGAATACTGGAGTGGGTTGCCATCCCCTGACATTCTCCAGGGGATCTTCCCAACCCAGGGATCGAGCCTGGGTCTCCCACATTGCAAGCAGATTCTTTACCATCTGAGCCACCAGGGAAGCCCCTACCTTGACTTTCCCACAAACACTAAAATATTTGTCTTACCTACTTTACCATCTGGATGTTGGTTAATTTGTTCTTTCATCATTCATCCCCTTTCAGGTAAATTATTTTTATTTTAGGAAACTACTTCTCCTCTTGGCCTTGAGTTTTGTTGAAGATGACTCTCACTCCCCCCTGGCCTTAATGGTGGTCACATGATCCAGTACTGGCCAATCATTGTATCCTATGGGTTGCCCAAGAAGTTGTAGGGAAAGAAAAAGCTTTTTTCAGTCCTTTTAGGGTAGCTGGCTGGGTCTGAAACTTAAACCAACAAAAATTAACAAGAGAAAAACATACTCATTTTATAAAAATTTTATATGTGCATTAGAGCCTTCCCAAGAGAATGAAGAGCTGAAGAAGTAACCAGAATGGGCAGCTTTTAAATCCTTTAAACAAAGAAATAATACATCTGTGAAGAATTGGTTAGATACAGGGGTTTGGGCTGTGGCTAATAAATGGTGAAGAAATAACTAGGTAAGTTTAACATTTGCTTGCAGATTCCACTGGTACCATTGCAGGGTTGATAAGTCTGTCTCCAGTAAAAGGAGAATTGATTTCCTGCTTTTACACAGAAAGGGGGAGATTTTTCTGCATTTACTACGTCTTAATTGGACTGTGAAGAAGGCTGAGTGCCGAAGAATTGATGCTTTTGAACTGTGGTGTTGGAGAAGACTCTTGAGAGAGTCCCTTGGACTGCAAGGAGATCCAAGCAGTCCATTCTGAAGGAGATCAACCCTGGGATTTCTTTGGAAGGAATGATGCTAAAGCTGAAACTCCAGTACTTTGGCCACCTCATGTGAAGAGTTGACTCATTGGAAAAGTTTTTGAGGCTGGGAGGGATTGGGGGCAGGAGGAGAAGGGGACGACCGAGGATGAGATGGCTGGATGGCATCACTGACTCGATGGACATGAGTCTGCGTGAACTCTGGACAGGGAGGCCTGGCATGCTGCAATTCATGGGGTCGCAAAGAGTCGGACATGACTGAGTGACTGAACTGAACTGAACTGAACTGAATTGCTTTCAGGTAAAGATAATTTTTATACCAAAGAGGCATATACCAAAGAAAGTGACAGATTTTGATTTCCTTCAAAGTTGGTCCAGCAAAGGGAACAGGACCTAAGGTGAGCCTACTTACTTAATTCTGAGACTCCTCTTGGACTACTTAGAAAAGAGAAACCATCTTCCCTATGGCATTGCGAACTGTAGAAAGGGTGCAAGCTTAAAGACATGATGGCCAACCTGAGAATTATGTCAACATAGAGGAGAGTGGAAATGGGCCATGGAGAAAGGGAGAAATGAGCCAAGATGATGTTATTTGAGTTCATGAATCCAATCATGCCTGCCATCTGACTTTTCTGTTACTTGAGGCAACAAACTCTTTCATATAAGTCTCTGAGTACAAGGACTCTCATTTACAAATTCAAGAATTCTAAGGTAGTCAACAAGTTTCGTCAGCTTTAACTCCAGATTTTACCCCCCCTGGCATCATTACTCATCCTCTCTGATTCTGCCATTTGAATGGCAGCCCTTGTTTCCAAACTTCCTTCACCCAAGCCAACTTCCTACCTGATAATTGTGCTCATTCTGGATCAGCGGTTCTTAAATGTTCTGTGTGTCAGAATCACTTTTTAAAAACAGATTTCCAGGCCCTGGCCCCAGAGTTTCTGATCCAGTAGATCTGAGATACAGCCCAATAATTTGTAATTCTAAACATTTCACAGATGATGAGAACCATTGCTCTAGACATGCTGGTCTGCTGGCCTTCTTGATATGTCTCAACATAAAGGACTCTCCCAGTCCAGGGCCTTCATACGGGATGCTCTTTCTTCCAGGAAGACACTTTCCCTGGATATTTGTACGTAATTGAGTTATGACAAATACTTAATGACTGGGACTTCCCTTGTCCAGTGTTTAAGACTCTGGACTTTCAATGCAGGGAGTGTGGGTTCAATCCATGGTTGGGGAGCTAAGACCCCAACGTACCTCATGATGTAGAAAAAAAAAAAAACACAAGTTAATGACTATCTGAAAAAAAAGTCTTCATTCACAGCATTTGCTGATTTCTGGGGTGCAAACCTTCCCACTATGGCTGGTTTTAAGCTGCCTGTGTAAGGTCATTGAAGGTGAAGTTGGGAAGAGATGTGCCTCCTCCTCTCAGGAGCCAGCATCAGCTGACTCAGTGCATCAGTGATCAGGTGATGTTATCATGTCTCTGCTCAATGTCACTTCCTCCAAGAGGGCTTCCCCGATAACAGGATAAAATCCTATAACCATTCCCCATTCAATTGCTCCTCTCTTATTTTAGTTCATTGCGTTTATTTCCACCGACCATGCATTTCTATTGGTAAGCTTCATTGTCCCCTACTGAGTTGTAATCTTCAAGAAGGCACAGTTTTCTGTCTCATTCCAAGCTGAGTCTTTAGTGCCTAGAAGGATCCCTGACCCAGGATGGGTGATCAATAATGATTTGTTGCAACTATAGATCATCATACTAAGTGAAGTAAGTCAGAAAGAGAAAGACAAATACCAAATGATATCACTTATACGTGGAATCTAAAATATGACAAATGAAGCTATGTACAAAACAGCAGTGGAATCATGTATATAAAGAACAGATGGGTGGTGGTCACAGAGGAGAGGGTTCGAAGAAGGATTGAGTGGGAGGTTGGTGTCAGCAAATGTAAGCTATTATATATAGATTGGATAAACAAAAAGTCATTGTATTGCACAGGACACTATAGTCAATATCCTATGATAAATCATAATGAAAAATAATATTAAAAATAAAGAGTATATATATATGTATATATATATATATATAACTGAATCACTTTGCTGTACAAAGGAAATTAACACAACATTAGAAATCAACTCTGCTTCAATAAAACAAAATATCAATTGATTAAAAAACTACTGGTTGACTGCATGAATGAATTTATGTGCATATTCATTCATAGTCTGTAATTCCACAAGGGTGTAAAATTTTGTGTAGCTTTGTTCACTGTTGTGTGCTCATTCACATANGTCACTTCCTCCAAGAGGGCTTCCCCGATAACAGGATAAAATCCTATAACCATTCCCCATTCAATTGCTCCTCTCTTATTTTAGTTCATTGCGTTTATTTCCACCGACCATGCATTTGTATTGGTAAGCTTCATTGTCCCCTACTGAGTTGTAATCTTCAAGAAGGCACAGTTTTCTGTCTCATTCCAAGCTGAGTCTTTAGTGCCTAGAAGGATCCCTGACCCAGGATGGGTGATCAATAATGATTTGTTGCAACTATAGATCATCATACTAAGTGAAGTAAGTCAGAAAGAGAAAGACAAATACCAAATGATATCACTTATACGTGGAATCTAAAATATGACAAATGAAGCTATGTACAAAACAGCAGTGGAATCATGTATATAAAGAACAGATGGGTGGTGGTCACAGAGGAGAGGGTTCGAAGAAGGATTGAGTGGGAGGTTGGTGTCAGCAAATGTAAGCTATTATATATAGATTGGATAAACAAAAAGTCATTGTATTGCACAGGACACTATAGTCAATATCCTATGATAAATCATAATGAAAAATAATATTAAAAATAAAGAGTATATATATATGTATATATATATATATATAACTGAATCACTTTGCTGTACAAAGGAAATTAACACAACATTAGAAATCAACTCTGCTTCAATAAAACAAAATATCAATTGATTAAAAAACTACTGGTTGACTGCATGAATGAATTTATGTGCATATTCATTCATAGTCTGTAATTCCACAAGGGTGTAAAATTTTGTGTAGCTTTGTTCACTGTTGTGTGCTCATTCACATATAGCAAGTAAGAGATAGTTTTTGATCCATGAAGTTGCAGAGAAGTTAACACAAAAGTGCTAAGAAAAGTGGGAAATGGAGATAGAAATGTAACAGGCACTCTATACCTACCTGGTCTCTAAACATATATAATGGGAACTTCAGCCCTGATAGGCAACAAGTAAAGACAGAAAAGATCTAGAAACATCTCTTCCATTTAGAATCTTGTTAACCACAGAGAGAAACAAACATTTTGTTTAAGGCAAATCTTTGTCTCAGGGTCTGCTCCTGGGAGAAACCAAATGCGACATAGGGCCAAGGGGTTCTGACTACATGTTTAGCTTGTTGATCTTCAGGAAGTTCACAGCTGGGCAAGCTAAGACCTTCACTGGGGTTGTGAGAGTACAAGTCTGACAAGGCTAAATGCCTCCCCAAAAGTGCATGTAGCAGATATTTGGATGGAAAACCAAGAAGCCAGAATTTGTGTGCTGAAGAGCAAGAGCAGATGCCCAGTTCCCTTGACGTGTGCAGAGCTGCTGTGTCAGACAGCATCTCTGAAAAGGAGAAGCTGTGCGGGGAGCCTGGTGGGCGTCAGCCCGAGAAATATGAGCAGCTCATCTGCATTTCTTTTAGTGACCTTCCAGAATGACAGCCAAGCCACCAGTGCTTCCCTGTTTGCAAATGATAGAGATCTCATTTCTGGGGACATCGGGATTGATGTGGCAGCCGCGGTGCCATTAGACCTGGAAGATGCTCTTTTCTCATTACTGTCTCCTGGCAACATAGCACCAGATGCTGCCGTGAATATTAACGATCCTCATTCATGTAACCTTTAGTGCCTTCCTCCAGCTCCTCCGGGCTGCAGCGGGGGACCACTGCTATCTGCTTCTGTGGGCTCCAGCTCAACAAATCTTTTCTTCCTCTCCTCTTGTTTGAGAAAAGAATTATTAATGAGATTTTTATCTAAGGAGACGATTTTTACTTCTCTATGGAGATGCTCACTTTTCAAGTCAAATCCCATTTTCTAAGGAAGATAACGGCAGGCCCATTCTGCTGGAGCTTGTCTGTGATGGCTTTTGTTGACTTTATCTGCTGCTTGGAATATGTAATTTGTCTAATATCTTTGCTTCCTCATGTGTGAGGTTTAAAAATAAATGTGCAATTGGGCAAAGGGGGAAATCAAATAGTACTAAAATCTCAGTGGGTTTCATAGTTCTCATCATCCTCCAACGACTTCAGGGCTGGAGTGAAGTGTGTAATAGTGGTCGCCCCAACCTCATCTGTCTGCCGTCCTTCCGTTTCTTACACTAAGGGATGCNCTGCCGTGAATATTAACGATCCTCATTCATGTAACCTTTAGTGCCTTCCTCCAGCTCCTCCGGGCTGCAGCGGGGGACCACTGCTATCTGCTTCTGTGGGCTCCAGCTCAACAAATCTTTTCTTCCTCTCCTCTTGTTTGAGAAAAGAATTATTAATGAGATTTTTATCTAAGGAGACGATTTTTACTTCTCTATGGAGATGCTCACTTTTCAAGTCAAATCCCATTTTCTAAGGAAGATAACGGCAGGCCCATTCTGCTGGAGCTTGTCTGTGATGGCTTTTGTTGACTTTATCTGCTGCTTGGAATATGTAATTTGTCTAATATCTTTGCTTCCTCATGTGTGAGGTTTAAAAATAAATGTGCAATTGGGCAAAGGGGGAAATCAAATAGTACTAAAATCTCAGTGGGTTTCATAGTTCTCATCATCCTCCAACGACTACAGGGCTGGAGTGAAGTGTGTAATAGTGGTCGCCCCAACCTCATCTGTCTGCCGTCCCTCCGTTTCTTACACTAAGGGATGCACCTTTAAGTGGCGAGGCGTATGAAAATGCTCCAGGCTGGGCTGCCTAGTTCCTTTAGTGCTCTGCTTTGTTTCCTTCTTTTATTTATTTAAAATATTTATTCATTTGGCCGCAATGGGTCTTAGTTGTGGCACAAGGGATCTTCGCTGCACTGTGCAAGACCCTCCGCTGCATTGCAGACTCTCTAGCTGTGGCTCAGTAGCAGCGGTGTCGGGTCTCCAGAGCATGGGCTTTAGCAGTTGTGGCACGCGGGCCTAGTTTCTCCTCGGCATGTGGGATCTTCTTAGTTTCTCCACGAGGGATCAAACTCATGTCACCTGCACTGCAAGGTGGATTCTTAACGACTGACCGCCAAGGAAGTCCCTTCGCTTTTTCCCTCTAATACACAGGCCAGAGGTTGTCCTTGAGAGTAATTTAGGGCACTGCAGAGAGTAGAATCTTTCTCTTTCCTTTTCCCTTCCTTGTCCTAATATGCAGTGAGAGATGTAATCAGTGGTTTCAGAACACAAACTTTAGAGGGATCAGGACAACATATAGCTTATTGATTTCCTATTGGTGGGTTCCTGGGCTTGTTGCTCAGTCTCACTTAGCCACAGTTTTGTATCTGTAAAATGTAGCCAAAGGCACCCAACTCCCCAGGTTGCCAATAAGTTAGATGATATAGGTATGTGAAATGCATTAAGGACTCAATAAACAGCCACCTGGTATTGTTTAATTGTTTAATCAATGGCCCCAGTGACCTGCTTCCTGGTGTTGACATCCGTCATAGTCTAGAGTTGGCTGTGTGACTAGCCTTCACCAGTGGACATCGGCAACTGTGACTGGAAGAAAGACGTGATAAGAGCTTGTGAACTGGGGCTTTCCCTCGGGGAAAGCTGCCCCCCACCACATAAGGAAGCCTAGCCTAACCCACTGGAGCAGGAAGGGCTACAAGGAGAGAGATAGAGAGAGAGAGAATGGTCCAGCCAACCCTGAAGCTGAATGCAGCTGCCCAAGTGGGACCAGCTCAGGGCAGGAATACAATAAGGTTAATGATGGAATTTTGAGAATTTTTTTTTTGCTTAATTACTAAACTTTGGAGTCATTTGTTAAACAGCAAAGGTTAACTGATAAACCTAAAGGCAGCTGCTGTTGTCTTAGTTAAATCACACAATAATCCTGTAAGGCAGATGATGTTATTTTCTACTTTACTGATGAGGAAGTGGAGGCTCAAGGCTAGGGTACGTATCTCCTTGGTTGTCCAGATCCTTTAGATAGTTGCTGAGGAAGAAGAGCAAGGCACAGGGCATATTTACTTATTGATGTAATTTTTAAAAATTGAAGTATAGTAGATTTACAGTGTTGGGATAGTTTCAGGTGTACAGTAAAGTGATTCAGCCATATATACATATGTATGGCTGAATATATATATATTTTTTTTCAGACTCTTTTCTATTATAGGTCATTACAAGATAATATAGTTCCCTGTGCTATACAGCAGATCCCTATTGTTTCTCTATTTTACATATACAATAGTAGTGTGTATGGGCTTCCCTGGTGGCTCAGATGGTAAAGAATCTGCTTGCAATGCAGAAGATCTATCCTTGGGTTGGGAAGATCCCCTGGGGAAGGAAATAGCTTCTCACTAGAGTAGCCTGGCTGGCTACAGTCCATGGAGTCACAAAGAGACACGGCTGAGCGAGTGTGTATCTATTAACTCCTAATTTACCCCCACCTTACACTTTGGTAGCCATAAATTTGTTTCTATGTCTATGAGTCTGATTCTGTTCTGTAAATAAGTTCATTTGTATCATTTTTTAAATTCAACATATAAGTAATATCATATGGTATTTGTCTTTCTCTATCTGACTTCACTGAGTATGATAATCTCTAGGTCCATCCATGTAGGACGGAGGAGCCTGGTAGGCTGCAGTCCATGGGGTCATGAAGAGTCTGACACAACTGAGCGACTTCACTTTCACTTTTCACTTTTATGCATTGGAGAAGGAAATGGCAACTCACTCCAGTGTAGCCTTTAAAAATCTAGAAATTTCAAATCTCCCCGAAAGGACAACACATCAATCCAGTTAATTTCTTACTTCAGAGCAGGACATAGAGTAGATTTATATTGGTTTTTGTTCAGCGTTGATGCATTGGTCTGGAACAGCACAGCCCAAGAGAAATAATGTGAGCTACAGATATAATTTTTAATTTTTTAGTAGCTACATTGAAAACTATAAAGAAACAAATGGAATTAATTTTTAAATGTTTTATCTAACCCAAGTCTAAGCTCTTTTTATTTCAACATGTGATCAATATTTTAAAAAAATTATTAATGAGATACTTTATATTATTTTTTTCTTACCAAGTCTTCAAAATCTTGGATGTATTTTAGGTTTATCAGTTCAGTTCAGTCACTCAGTCATGTCCGACTCTTTGTGACCCCATGAATCACAGCACGCCAGGCCTCCCTGTCCATCACCAATTCCCGGAATTCCCTCAGACTCACGTCCATCAAGTCAGTGACACCATCCAGCCATCTCATCCTCCATCGTCCCCTTCTCCTCCTGCCCCCAATCCCTCCCAGCATCAGAGTCTTTTCCAGTGAGTCAGCTCGTCACATGAGGTGGCCAAAGTACTGGAGTTTCAGCTTCAGCATCATTTAGGTTTATAGCCGATCTCAATTCCAACTTATCACATCTCTGATGCTCAGTAGCCACACAGGGCTAGTGGCCACCATGTTGACATTAGGGGTCTAAAGATCTAGTTTACTGGATAGTAAAGTGGGGACAAAAAGCTGCCCTCCTGATGTGCTGTGCAGATGAGATGCAATTATCTGTATAAGTTCTATGTCATTCCTAAAGGATCTCCCGGGGTGGCACAAAACTCCTCTTGCAGTTTTAAGCTTTAACGACTTCAGAAGTATCAACGTTACAACATACAAAACCCATCCTTCAGAAGTTTGATCGCTTACACTTACTTGACACTTGTTTACTTCCAAGAATTTTAGATAATACATTTTATATTTAGTTTTTCCTGTGCCACTGGTACTGGGTGATGCTTTCTCAGGCTGGCGGATGTGCAGTAGGGTCCTCTGGCTTGGCAGTGCCATCACCTCATGCAGTCCCATTAGGCTGTTTCTTGTGGGAGTCGTGTCAAAGACTCTCAGATGTGGACTTCCCTTGTGGTCCAGTTGGTAACTCCAAGCTCTCGGTGCTGGGGCCCTGGGTTTGGGCCCTGGCTAGGGAACTTGATCCTTCATGTATGCTGCAATGAAGAGCCCAAGAGCTGCAACTAAGACCCAGTGCAGCCAAAATTAATTAATTAAAACTCTTATGGATGAAGTGAAGCCTCAGTTACTGGATGACTGAACAGCTGCTGAAGAAAGTTTACAACATTCGAAACTGACTGGAGTGATACCTAGTACAGGTAGGTGGGGATGCTGAATTTAATAGGAACATATTACTATTGCAAAACTTTAATAACTGATCTTTCAGATGCTATTTGTTGTAGGCTTATAGCATTTACACTTCCCATGTATTATTAATTAAAGCTTAAATTGGCACTAGCCTCCTGGACTCTCTATATTACAGTACTCACCAAAATGGTGATTAGGATTGCCTCCCCTATTCAATCCCAGCATGTCTCCACAAAATCACCCCTCAAAAGGACTGTGCTGCAAAGGCTGTTATGTTAGCTCAGAAGGTCAAGAAATCTGTGGTGANTGTGACCCCATGAATCACAGCACGCCAGGCCTCCCTGTCCATCACCAATTCCCGGAATTCCCTCAGACTCACGTCCATCAAGTCAGTGACACCATCCAGCCATCTCATCCTCCATCGTCCCCTTCTCCTCCTGCCCCCAATCCCTCCCAGCATCAGAGTCTTTTCCAGTGAGTCAGCTCGTCACATGAGGTGGCCAAAGTACTGGAGTTTCAGCTTCAGCATCATTTAGGTTTATAGCCGATCTCAATTCCAACTTATCACATCTCTGATGCTCAGTAGCCACACAGGGCTAGTGGCCACCATGTTGACATTAGGGGTCTAAAGATCTAGTTTACTGGATAGTAAAGTGGGGACAAAAAGCTGCCCTCCTGATGTGCTGTGCAGATGAGATGCAATTATCTGTATAAGTTCTATGTCATTCCTAAAGGATCTCCCGGGGTGGCACAAAACTCCTCTTGCAGTTTTAAGCTTTAACGACTTCAGAAGTATCAACGTTACAACATACAAAACCCATCCTTCAGAAGTTTGATCGCTTACACTTACTTGACACTTGTTTACTTCCAAGAATTTTAGATAATACATTTTATATTTAGTTTTTCCTGTGCCACTGGTACTGGGTGATGCTTTCTCAGGCTGGCGGATGTGCAGTAGGGTCCTCTGGCTTGGCAGTGCCATCACCTCATGCAGTCCCATTAGGCTGTTTCTTGTGGGAGTCGTGTCAAAGACTCTCAGATGTGGACTTCCCTTGTGGTCCAGTTGGTAACTCCAAGCTCTCGGTGCTGGGGCCCTGGGTTTGGGCCCTGGCTAGGGAACTTGATCCTTCATGTATGCTGCAATGAAGAGCCCAAGAGCTGCAACTAAGACCCAGTGCAGCCAAAATTAATTAATTAAAACTCTTATGGATGAAGTGAAGCCTCAGTTACTGGATGACTGAACAGCTGCTGAAGAAAGTTTACAACATTCGAAACTGACTGGAGTGATACCTAGTACAGGTAGGTGGGGATGCTGAATTTAATAGGAACATATTACTATTGCAAAACTTTAATAACTGATCTTTCAGATGCTATTTGTTGTAGGCTTATAGCATTTACACTTCCCATGTATTATTAATTAAAGCTTAAATTGGCACTAGCCTCCTGGACTCTCTATATTACAGTACTCACCAAAATGGTGATTAGGATTGCCTCCCCTATTCAATCCCAGCATGTCTCCACAAAATCACCCCTCAAAAGGACTGTGCTGCAAAGGCTGTTATGTTAGCTCAGAAGGTCAAGAAATCTGTGGTGATGGACAGTTCTAAATGGCCTGGAAAATTCCTTGTTCCAATGTATCTGTGAGAATGAAGTCCTACCTAACTCAGGGCTTCCTAGGGGGCTCAGTGATAAAGAATCTGCCTGCCAACGCAGGGGACATGGGCTCGGTACCTGGTCCAGAAAGAGTCCACATGCCGGGGAGCAGCTAAGCCTACGCGTCGCAGCTAAGCCTACGCGTCGCAGCTAAGCCTACGCGTCACAGCTACTGAGCCTGAGCTCCAGAGCCCTTGAGCTGCAGCTGTGGAGCCCTTGTGCCTGGAGCCTGTGCTCAGCAACAAGAGAAGCCGCACCGTGAGACGCCTGCACCCTGGACTAGGGAGCTGCCCCAGCTTGCCCAGCTAGAGAAAGCCTGGGGCAGCAACAAAGACCCAGCACAGTCACAAATAAGTATCATCATTATTATTTTTTTTTAAAGAAGCAGTCCGCAGACAGGCAGTCCAGAATGGGTTACCTACCTACCTCAGAGATCAGGCAGCAATTTCCCCTGCACTGCGGGACAACTAGGCTGCTCTGAATTTTTCTGGAGGCACAGAGGAGAAGGACCCTGCAACAAGGCACAGAGATCCTAGACATTCTATATAAGCGGCCATGAAGTGAAGCACAGTAGTAGAACTGGTAATAGTGAAAAACCCACCAGGAAAGCCTAAATAACTTGCTTTCAAAATCAGAAGAATTCATGCTTTTTGAAGGCTATGGATAAGATTTGCATTAGTCTGCCCACCTCTGTGTTTATTAAGAAAAAGTATCCCTTCTTCTGAGAAATAAATAGCCCTGCCCCAGGGTACATGGCTTGATTTCAATTCACTTGCTTAACTGGGTGTCTTTGTAGACAACCTGTACAATTGTACACGATGGCCTTTGTTACCATTTGTTTACATTTCCTCTCAAGACTGAAATGGTACAAGTGAGGCAGCAATTTAGCTGGCTCACAAATCTGTTTGAATGGGCTATGGCACATTGTTGGGCTATGGTCCATACCCTGCCTTTCAAAACTAATCTAATAGAATCTCACCTTGTCCTTTTAAGGACAAAAAAAGTGGGGGGATGGGGGGTGGCGGGGGTGAG
>SJYW01022361.1:0-14633 GCA_006410735.1 Raphicerus campestris
GCACTTATGGCTCTGTCTGCCCGTCACCGGAGGGGGATGGTCTGTGACTGGCTATTTCCAATCGGTCCTTTGTTCTGTGTGCAGGACTGTCGCGGTGTCTTATGTTCGAGCATTCCACGTGGTAGCTATCCCACAGTCTGGTTTACTAGTCCAAGTTAGTTCATTCTGGCACGCATGGACCCGATTCTGGCCGCGTTACGACCCGATTCTCGTGAAAAGCCCTGAAGCTTGCGTTTCCAGCGGCCCGCTTGTTAGAAAGCCCTGCTGCTGGCGGGTCCCACTCCTCCCTGCCCAACCCCCACTCACTGGTGTCGGATGCAGGCATTTGCGCTGCTTATCCGCTGGGGGATTTACTGTTGGATTCGTAATCTGTTGGTTTTAATTATTTATTTTTCCTTCCTGTTATGTTGCCATCTGTGCTTCCCAGGCTCAACACAGATACGGCTGCGAGNTTTGCGCTGCTTATCCGCTGGGGGATTTACTGTTGGATTCGTAATCTGTTGGTTTTAATTATTTATTTTTCCTTCCTGTTATGTTGCCATCTGTGCTTCCCAGGCTCAACACAGATACGGCTGCGAGAATGTTTCCTGGAGCTTGGAAACCTCTCTTTTTAAGAGTCTCTTCCCACGACGGGATTCCCTTCCCGGGATGGGGCTCCCTGCCTACCTCCTTTGTCTCTTTTCTCATCCCTTATATTTATTCCTACCTGTTTTTGAAGCCAATGATCTGCTTTGCTGTATGCCTGATGTCCTGTGCCAGCATTCAGAAGTTGTTTTGTGGAATTTATTCAGCATTGAAATGTTCTTTTGATGAAGTAGTGAGGGAGAGAGTGTTCTCCCTATCCTATTCCTCCGCCATCTTTTTCCGTCCCCCACCCTGATCTGCGTATTAAATGAAGTTTCTTGACATAATTAAAACCTGGTCTCTGTTATAAAAAAAGCTTTTTTTAAAAAACAAATCTTTTTTTGATGTGGACCACTTTGAAAGTCTTTCTTGAATTTGTTCCAGTGTTGCTTCTACTTTATATTTTGGCTTTCTGACCCTGAGGTATGTGGGATCTTAGCTTCCAGAACTGAGATCGAACCCACACTGCCTACACTGGAAGGAGAAGTCTTATTAACCATCTTAACCACTGCAATCCCAGGGAAGTCTCTAAAAGGTTTTTAATTACCTATTTCTGCTTCCATCTCTCCCAACTATTGAAATATCTAGTTAAGACTCATTGTTAGTTTCCACGACATACAATGACAGCCAATACACTGGCAGAGCCTGAAAATAATTTGGTTTCACCAAAAGTCCTAATAACTGAACTGAAAATCAAATTGGTGGATTGATATAAGTGTTGTTTGCCCAAACTGGAATAAACCTGATGACTTAAAAGAAAGTGGAAAGATATGCTATTCCTTCTCCCTTCTCTGTCCCTAGTTCAGAGACTAAAAAAATGGCATACATCAAAAATGGCAGTCTTGGTCCTTCAGCAGCGAAACCACTTACTGAGATGGCCCCACCCCTCCCTTTACTCTGGAACAGTACAGGAGTTCCTGGCAATGTCTGAAACTTAAAATGTACAGAAATCAAACAACTACTTTATATGTTTAACTTATATGCTACATAGTACTTCTCAGTCTCTGCTGAGGGACATGAGAGTGGACCTGGGAGCCAAGCAGGCCAGCTGTCAAATCACAGGTCAACTCATTTTAACTGTGGAATCACGGGTCAATTCATCAACCTCCTGAACCAGTTGGCTAATTAAGTAAAAGTAGGACACAGCTACTTTACAAAGCTGCTATGATGACTCTATGAGGTCACAAATGTTAAGTACGTATTGCAGTGTCTAACCCAGAGTAGAATGCTCAACAAACATTAGTTTCTCTTCTCCGTGTTCCCTTACTTAAACATACAATTTTAAAACATCCATAAAATCCTACCTGCTTAAAGAGTGTTCTTCAGAACTCACATTCTTTATTTTTTACAAAAGTAAGACACATTTTAAATCAACAAAAGAAAAATACAGACTATTAAAACCTCAAGACTGACGCTCTGTTTAAAAGTATTCCTTTGGGACCACACCTGAAGACCACACTAGAGGGAACAGTGGTTGTGCTATACTCGCAGGCCATTAGTGCCTAAGAATCACTCCTCTCCTTTATAGTCATCAAGTGCAAAACAAAAAAAGAAGAAAGAACTGCTGTTTAAAATGTCCATAATCCTAACCAAACTCTAGGAGACTGATAGAAAACAGTATTATACCATTAATTGAATCAGTTCGATAAACTGATGGTACCACACTTAAACAGCACAGTATTTCTGGACTTTCATTGCCTGGAGCAGTGAACAGAGAATACAAGTGTCTTGCTGGGACATAACACAACTTCTCTGGCTCTTCAGTTCAGGATGAAAACACTCTCTCACAGGGAAGCTTGGTCTACAGGCGCTGAACTTCAGAGCATGGTAAAACATAGGAAACAAAGTCTTCCTGGCCCTATTTCCAGATGCAAGAGAAGTATGAAAGATGTAGTGATTCCAGATTTGGAAAGAATAATCTCTTGAAATGGAGGTGGGGGAGGGTAAATGGATAAGGGGGGCTCAACTGGGTGGTGAGGATGGGGACTAGACTTGTAGTGGTGAGCAGGCAGTAGGGTACACATAAGCTGAACTTTTAAAAAAGTTTTAAATATATATATGTTATACACTAATATATTTAAAAAGTATAATCTCCTGAGACTATTCCCTTCCATTGTTCAAGAGTATCTGGACCACAAAGAACACGATGATCCAAACAGTGCTGTGTACTAGTGAGGGATATCATTTGTATCAGTCCTCCCCATTATATGACAAATGTTGATAGAAATCATGCTTTTTCAGGTTGGAAGGCATACATCATCAGATCCAAAGCTGATCAACAAGGGAAGGGATGGAAGGAGGGAGGGAGTGATGGACTCTGGTGCTGTTGGACAACATTTCATATGTGTCGTCACGATCTGCTGCTGGAGGGATGGCTCACATGCAGTGATTCCTTGGGGCAAGGAGTCCTGCAAGCTTGAGCCTGGAGGCCAGTGGCAGTGATTTTTAAATGTTTGCACTCTGTGACATCAGAACAATGCTTAGTACATAAAAGACATACAATGATTTCTTCAGTGAACAAATGAACAAACAAATAAGAATGTTTTCTTTGAAAATTCTGTTTATAAAAATACAGAAATTAACCAGGGACCACTCTATTCTATTCTGAGCATATTGAAGAGCAAGACTCTATGTCATTTCTGTGTCTCCTCGAACGTTGTTGTTGTTAAATCACTGAGTCATGTCCTACTTTTTGGAACCCATGCACTATAGCCCACAAGGTTCTTCTGTCCATAGGATTTTCCATGCAAGAATACTGGAGTGGGTTGCCCTTTCCTTATCCAGGGAATCTTCCCGAGCCAGGGATCAATCCCGCATCTCCAGCATTGGCAGGCAGATTCTTTATTACTGAGACACCTGGAAAGCCCTTTCTGATTAGATAGAGGTCTACTAAGTTAAAGGTGTCCTCAGACAGCTTGTGCAATGTGCTAGATGCCACATCGAGGGACCATGGTGGTGTTTTTGTTAATGTGACGTGTGTCTATGCTTTTATTGGAGTCTGCAGAGTCCCAGTTTGATCTATGTGAATATTTTATACAGTAACTTTTAACTAATGGCAAGAGAACATCTTGTTCTAAAAAAACTATACTGTCATGACAATTATCCAACACACAGAAGAAAACATCTGGTTCTAATGAAGTCCATCTATCTCACTCTTCTTGGATCTGTAAGGAATGAAGTTGGTAATAGAGACCTTGTTGGTACAACAATATGCAATATAACTGGTTCTCAACCAGGCATTGCTTTTCTGTCTCCTGAACTATTGGTAGGTACCTTTCAAAAATAATCTTTTCCTGGTATGCTGCACACTGGCTCAGCTTTGCAGTTCTTAATGTTTATCATTTGGTATCCTACTAGGAAGGTATTGTTGAGGTTCCCAGTTGTAACGATGGTAACTTTTTTAGTGAGATTACTCACTACACAGGAACTACTACCTATTCACTCACTAACTGCAAATCATTTGTAAAAATTAAAGTTTCCCTTTTATAAGAAGTTTAATTTGCCATAATATGATTATAGAGAAAACATACATCATACTTTTAAAAGCTTTTTTTCTATCTCAAGAAGATCTAACACAGGATTTTAGGGGCCATGATTAAATACATGGATTTGTTTTAAGGTAATATAGTCTCTGATTTTAGGTTACCCTATAATTAACTTCTTAAACAATTTGGAATACTAGACTATTAAGAAATTAATTTTAAAAATAAAATACACATGCAGATTACATATGCTTTTTGCTGGGGGCGCTCCGCAGAAAGAGTAGAGGCAGTGAAACTTCCCTCAGCAAAGCTGAGGGGTCCCAAGGAGAGGTGAGCCTGCTGTCGGCCAACCCAGCCCCTCGGCGAGCGAGGGACAATCAGACGTGACAGGGGTTCCGTCAAAGCAGCTCCACTTTATTGCTACAAACTCCTAGCTTATATAGGCAAGCAGGGGGTGGTTTAGGAGGGACTTTCCATAGTTGCACCAATCACATTAAAGGTCAAATCATTATGTGCCATCAGTTGCACCAATCATGTTAAAGGTCAAATCCTCACGTGCATGGAAATCAAGAGAGCCAATCAAAAACTGACAAACACAGACCCCACCCCTATCACTTCCGCCAGGCNTCTTTAAAAAAAAAAGAAAAAAGAAAGAAAAAAATCACGCTTCCACATCAACCCGCCCTCCCCCTCCCCCCCAAAAAAGTTCATAAAAGTAGTAAAAGTATATTTGGCCCTTTCTCTGGTGTTGTGATCTGTGTGGGGTCGCTACCAAGGCAGTTCCCTCTGTTTGATTTCCTCTGTTTGCTGGTCTCTTCCATGTCTGATTTCTGTCTTGACACAGGGATGGCGGTGATGGATGGGGCCTGTCCTAGGCTTCATACACCTCTCGTGTCTAAGCCACTCAGGTCCGTGCTCAGGAAGCCCTCCAAGATGCAGATTTGGTTGGACATGCGCTCTGTGCCCTTCTCAGGTCCGAGTAGCTAGGGAGTTGGGCGAGCGCAATTGCCGCGATTTCTGGGCTTATCGTGCTGCTCAGATTTCTGGGAGTGCCGCTGGGGCTCCTTCTCAGGCGGATGATGATTGTCCAGAGCCCCCCAGAGGTCTTAGTTAGCAAAGAAACCTGCTTGCAATTTGGTAGGTACTGTCTCTCTTGCGCTTCAATTGCCCCTCTTCCAGCACTTATGGCTCTGTCTGCCCGTCACCGGAGGGGGATGGTCTGTGACTGGCTATTTCCAATCGGTCCTTTGTTCTGTGTGCAGGACTGTCGCGGTGTCTTATGTTCGAGCATTCCACGTGGTAGCTATCCCACAGTCTGGTTTACTAGTCCAAGTTAGTTCATTCTGGCACGCATGGACCCGATTCTGGCCGCGTTACGACCCGATTCTCGTGAAAAGCCCTGAAGCTTGCGTTTCCAGCGGCCCGCTTGTTAGAAAGCCCTGCTGCTGGCGGGTCCCACTCCTCCCTGCCCAACCCCCACTCACTGGTGTCGGATGCAGGCATTTGCGCTGCTTATCCGCTGGGGGATTTACTGTTGGATTCGTAATCTGTTGGTTTTAATTATTTATTTTTCCTTCCTGTTATGTTGCCATCTGTGCTTCCCAGGCTCAACACAGATACGGCTGCGAGAATGTTTCCTGGAGCTTGGAAACCTCTCTTTTTAAGAGTCTCTTCCCACGACGGGATTCCCTTCCCGGGATGGGGCTCCCTGCCTACCTCCTTTGTCTCTTTTCTCATCCCTTATATTTATTCCTACCTGTTTTTGAAGCCAATGATCTGCTTTGCTGTATGCCTGATGTCCTGTGCCAGCATTCAGAAGTTGTTTTGTGGAATTTATTCAGCATTGAAATGTTCTTTTGATGAAGTAGTGAGGGAGAGAGTGTTCTCCCTATCCTATTCCTCCGCCATCTTTTTCCGTCCCCCACCCTGATCTGCGTATTAAATGAAGTTTCTTGACATAATTAAAACCTGGTCTCTGTTATAAAAAAAGCTTTTTTTAAAAAACAAATCTTTTTTTGATGTGGACCACTTTGAAAGTCTTTCTTGAATTTGTTCCAGTGTTGCTTCTACTTTATATTTTGGCTTTCTGACCCTGAGGTATGTGGGATCTTAGCTTCCAGAACTGAGATCGAACCCACACTGCCTACACTGGAAGGAGAAGTCTTATTAACCATCTTAACCACTGCAATCCCAGGGAAGTCTCTAAAAGGTTTTTAATTACCTATTTCTGCTTCCATCTCTCCCAACTATTGAAATATCTAGTTAAGACTCATTGTTAGTTTCCACGACATACAATGACAGCCAATACACTGGCAGAGCCTGAAAATAATTTGGTTTCACCAAAAGTCCTAATAACTGAACTGAAAATCAAATTGGTGGATTGATATAAGTGTTGTTTGCCCAAACTGGAATAAACCTGATGACTTAAAAGAAAGTGGAAAGATATGCTATTCCTTCTCCCTTCTCTGTCCCTAGTTCAGAGACTAAAAAAATGGCATACATCAAAAATGGCAGTCTTGGTCCTTCAGCAGCGAAACCACTTACTGAGATGGCCCCACCCCTCCCTTTACTCTGGAACAGTACAGGAGTTCCTGGCAATGTCTGAAACTTAAAATGTACAGAAATCAAACAACTACTTTATATGTTTAACTTATATGCTACATAGTACTTCTCAGTCTCTGCTGAGGGACATGAGAGTGGACCTGGGAGCCAAGCAGGCCAGCTGTCAAATCACAGGTCAACTCATTTTAACTGTGGAATCACGGGTCAATTCATCAACCTCCTGAACCAGTTGGCTAATTAAGTAAAAGTAGGACACAGCTACTTTACAAAGCTGCTATGATGACTCTATGAGGTCACAAATGTTAAGTACGTATTGCAGTGTCTAACCCAGAGTAGAATGCTCAACAAACATTAGTTTCTCTTCTCCGTGTTCCCTTACTTAAACATACAATTTTAAAACATCCATAAAATCCTACCTGCTTAAAGAGTGTTCTTCAGAACTCACATTCTTTATTTTTTACAAAAGTAAGACACATTTTAAATCAACAAAAGAAAAATACAGACTATTAAAACCTCAAGACTGACGCTCTGTTTAAAAGTATTCCTTTGGGACCACACCTGAAGACCACACTAGAGGGAACAGTGGTTGTGCTATACTCGCAGGCCATTAGTGCCTAAGAATCACTCCTCTCCTTTATAGTCATCAAGTGCAAAACAAAAAAAGAAGAAAGAACTGCTGTTTAAAATGTCCATAATCCTAACCAAACTCTAGGAGACTGATAGAAAACAGTATTATACCATTAATTGAATCAGTTCGATAAACTGATGGTACCACACTTAAACAGCACAGTATTTCTGGACTTTCATTGCCTGGAGCAGTGAACAGAGAATACAAGTGTCTTGCTGGGACATAACACAACTTCTCTGGCTCTTCAGTTCAGGATGAAAACACTCTCTCACAGGGAAGCTTGGTCTACAGGCGCTGAACTTCAGAGCATGGTAAAACATAGGAAACAAAGTCTTCCTGGCCCTATTTCCAGATGCAAGAGAAGTATGAAAGATGTAGTGATTCCAGATTTGGAAAGAATAATCTCTTGAAATGGAGGTGGGGGAGGGTAAATGGATAAGGGGGGCTCAACTGGGTGGTGAGGATGGGGACTAGACTTGTAGTGGTGAGCAGGCAGTAGGGTACACATAAGCTGAACTTTTAAAAAAGTTTTAAATATATATATGTTATACACTAATATATTTAAAAAGTATAATCTCCTGAGACTATTCCCTTCCATTGTTCAAGAGTATCTGGACCACAAAGAACACGATGATCCAAACAGTGCTGTGTACTAGTGAGGGATATCATTTGTATCAGTCCTCCCCATTATATGACAAATGTTGATAGAAATCATGCTTTTTCAGGTTGGAAGGCATACATCATCAGATCCAAAGCTGATCAACAAGGGAAGGGATGGAAGGAGGGAGGGAGTGATGGACTCTGGTGCTGTTGGACAACATTTCATATGTGTCGTCACGATCTGCTGCTGGAGGGATGGCTCACATGCAGTGATTCCTTGGGGCAAGGAGTCCTGCAAGCTTGAGCCTGGAGGCCAGTGGCAGTGATTTTTAAATGTTTGCACTCTGTGACATCAGAACAATGCTTAGTACATAAAAGACATACAATGATTTCTTCAGTGAACAAATGAACAAACAAATAAGAATGTTTTCTTTGAAAATTCTGTTTATAAAAATACAGAAATTAACCAGGGACCACTCTATTCTATTCTGAGCATATTGAAGAGCAAGACTCTATGTCATTTCTGTGTCTCCTCGAACGTTGTTGTTGTTAAATCACTGAGTCATGTCCTACTTTTTGGAACCCATGCACTATAGCCCACAAGGTTCTTCTGTCCATAGGATTTTCCATGCAAGAATACTGGAGTGGGTTGCCCTTTCCTTATCCAGGGAATCTTCCCGAGCCAGGGATCAATCCCGCATCTCCAGCATTGGCAGGCAGATTCTTTATTACTGAGACACCTGGAAAGCCCTTTCTGATTAGATAGAGGTCTACTAAGTTAAAGGTGTCCTCAGACAGCTTGTGCAATGTGCTAGATGCCACATCGAGGGACCATGGTGGTGTTTTTGTTAATGTGACGTGTGTCTATGCTTTTATTGGAGTCTGCAGAGTCCCAGTTTGATCTATGTGAATATTTTATACAGTAACTTTTAACTAATGGCAAGAGAACATCTTGTTCTAAAAAAACTATACTGTCATGACAATTATCCAACACACAGAAGAAAACATCTGGTTCTAATGAAGTCCATCTATCTCACTCTTCTTGGATCTGTAAGGAATGAAGTTGGTAATAGAGACCTTGTTGGTACAACAATATGCAATATAACTGGTTCTCAACCAGGCATTGCTTTTCTGTCTCCTGAACTATTGGTAGGTACCTTTCAAAAATAATCTTTTCCTGGTATGCTGCACACTGGCTCAGCTTTGCAGTTCTTAATGTTTATCATTTGGTATCCTACTAGGAAGGTATTGTTGAGGTTCCCAGTTGTAACGATGGTAACTTTTTTAGTGAGATTACTCACTACACAGGAACTACTACCTATTCACTCACTAACTGCAAATCATTTGTAAAAATTAAAGTTTCCCTTTTATAAGAAGTTTAATTTGCCATAATATGATTATAGAGAAAACATACATCATACTTTTAAAAGCTTTTTTTCTATCTCAAGAAGATCTAACACAGGATTTTAGGGGCCATGATTAAATACATGGATTTGTTTTAAGGTAATATAGTCTCTGATTTTAGGTTACCCTATAATTAACTTCTTAAACAATTTGGAATACTAGACTATTAAGAAATTAATTTTAAAAATAAAATACACATGCAGATTACATATGCTTTTTGCTGGGGGCGCTCCGCAGAAAGAGTAGAGGCAGTGAAACTTCCCTCAGCAAAGCTGAGGGGTCCCAAGGAGAGGTGAGCCTGCTGTCGGCCAACCCAGCCCCTCGGCGAGCGAGGGACAATCAGACGTGACAGGGGTTCCGTCAAAGCAGCTCCACTTTATTGCTACAAACTCCTAGCTTATATAGGCAAGCAGGGGGTGGTTTAGGAGGGACTTTCCATAGTTGCACCAATCACATTAAAGGTCAAATCATTATGTGCCATCAGTTGCACCAATCATGTTAAAGGTCAAATCCTCACGTGCATGGAAATCAAGAGAGCCAATCAAAAACTGACAAACACAGACCCCACCCCTATCACTTCCGCCAGGCGCCGTCTTAGTTTTCAACCGTTTCCAATTGTCTCCAACTGTCAAGCTAGCCCCCCTTTTTTTTCCTCCGAGGTTTCCCATTTAGGGCCCCACACTTTTTCATTGTTCTTTCATCATTAAAAGTTGCTCATTCCTATTTTATCTATGGTAGAATCAACAAGAGTAATTCATTGTCAGATGACACCTGGGTTGCTGTTTTCAGGAGGAGTTTTATGTCTCTTTTCTTTATATTCAGAAATCAGTTGACAAATGCTATGTATTAAAAATGTGATAATATTATAACACCAATATGAAAAACAACTACCAAAGTCTTAGACTATTTCAGAGAATATCACAGATAATATTAAAACTCTAATTGTCCCATACATTTCAAGTTTCTAAGTTCTACAAATTTTATTTAGCATATAATTAAAAGAGAATGAAAAGGAAAATGAAGAACTCATGAACTAAGGGCAGTATAGCTCAGTGAAATAACTAGATTGGCATATGAAAACTCTCTTCAACTTGGAAATCCTAACTCTGTAACCAACTGCTCGTCGTTCTGGAGAAGTTACTTCTCAATTCAAAGTCTTCCTCTACACAACTGGGATCTTACTGCCTTATTTCACAAGGGAATTAAGAGGATTTACTGAGATAATATATTCCCAAAATGCTTGGAGAAACAGTCAAAGAATGGACTAATTTGCTCTAGATCTTTATTGCTGGAACTACTTTGGAATTCCAAATAAAATCTAAGGTGTGTTTTTTCATACCTTTAACATCCAAGTGTTGCAGGAAACTGTTAATTATGGTGATTAGCTGTTGTTTGTGGTTTGTAAATTAGGGAATCTCAGCTATTATATAATCTGAAATGGTTTATTTATAAAATACAAAAACTCACTACATTAGATACCATAATTGTCCCCAAATATTGCAGCTAATTACACCAAGAGCAGAAAACGAATCACAATCAAGACCTGGCCTGGACCACTACTCTCCTTCTCTACCCACTCAAACTCTGAACCAGCAGATCTTTCTGAGAATGGTGTCTAATCTCCACGCTCATCTTCGTTTTACCTGGAAGACAAAACCATACTCTTAAAATGGACACTGACAAGTCCTGGACAGGGCTTACCTCACTTAATTCCGACTAACTTACTTGAGACTTAGGGATTTCTGGTGAATGAGTTCCTTATGAGCTAGACTCTGAAAACAAGGGCTTCCCTTGTGGCTCAGCTGGTAAACAATCCCGATGCAATGCAGGAGACCTGAGTTCGATCCCTGGGTTGGAAAGATCCCTTGGAGAAGGGAAAGGCTGCCCACTACAGTATTCTGGCCTGGAGAATTCCATGGACTGTATAGTCCATGGCATCACAAAGAGTCAGACACGACTAAGTTGTATTCACTTTCACTTCACTGAAAACATTTAAAGCTGAAGCACATATAAATCTTCTGGAAGATTTTCATTATTATAGGAAACAGATATCATGAGGGGCCAATTGTCATTATGGACTCTCAGGCAAACTGGCACCCACTACTCTGGGAAGAATGACAGGGAACCTATGACCTAAGAAAAGGCACCCCCCTCCATCCTGGGACAGAAAGACACCTTGAGGTTCAGGTCTAGAAACAAGGGAGAAAGGGAAGTCTGCTCAATTCCTGAAGAAGCACTTGAACCTCCTTGACAGCCTAAAATGGTCCCCACTGACATCGGCTAGCAGAAAAGATAAATAACACCCTCAATGGACTCCTCATTGTGAAGATAGAGATTTAGATCTAGGCTTACATGTGGGCTCCACATAAGGTTTCTGAATGTGATGGGGAAGCTAGGAGGCCCAGCTGCCAGAACTGGATGCTGGAGCTTTGCAACAGTGGCTGAGCTACAAACATACGTGTGAGAACTAAGAAGTTGTCACTGATAACATGAGCATTCTTCTAAGAAAGTAATTTAAAGAGTCATCCAAAAGACAAAATCAAGTCTTTTATGTTCAGTATGCAATTTTAAGGAAAAGTATATACAAAGTAGAGATTAAATAATTATTATAAAAGAATTAAGAAATTCAATACTGTGTCATAAGATAAGCTAAAAAAGCAGAATCCATATTTTATAAAGCTAATAAAACTAATATGAAATCCTTCAGCGACTACAAGATCAATGAAAAAAAAAAAAAAGGGAACCGGATCCATATGACATCAGACAATATTATAAAGTAATATGAATCCTACTATCTATTCCTGCTATATATTGTTGTTCATGATTCCCAGTCAGAATAATTGATTTTCTACCTGCCTGATGATGTGTTGATTACAAATTAATCCTTTTATTAATTTAATCTTGATGTTACCACCTTAGAACAGCACAAAGGTTTTTAAAAAGACAAAGAACAACTGTACCTTTTCATCTTATCAAGCTTCCCTGGTGGCTCAGAGGTTAAAGCGTCTGCCTGAAATGTAGGAGACCCGGGTTCGATCCCTGGGTTGGGAAGATCCCCTGGAGAAGGAAATGGCAACCAACTCCAGTACTCTTGCCTGGAGAATCCCATAGAGGGAGGAGCATGGTAGGCTACAGTCCATGGGGTCGCAAAGAGTCAGACACGACTGAGCGACTTCACTAACTGCATGTATATTTGCCACTTCTTTCTTTGCTAAAAACTCCACCATTTGCTGTTTCCTTTCACTTATGGCAAGTGACAGCGGTGTGAGATCATCCTGTAAAACAGGGAAAACCATTTCTAATGTACACAGTTAACCTATTTCAAAGCTGATCTTTGAAATCATGCAACAGATTCTCTGAACTTAAACATAGAATTCAGAAAGCAAATAAAAGGGAGCCCCCTCTTCCTTATCCCCCTGTGTGCCTTCTCTCTAAGATGCTCCTCCTCTGGGCCTTCCCTGGTGGTCCAGTGGCTAAGACTCCAGCTCCTAATGCAGGGGGTTCAGGTTCCATTCCTGGTCAGGGAACTAGATTCCACATGCCTCAACTAAAGATCCCATGTGCTACGATTAAGACCTGGTACAGTCAAACATGTCTTTTTAAAAAATGATAAATAAAATGCTCCTCCTCTACCTCTTCAAAAGACAAACCACAGAGTCACTCATTCTCTAAAACTCACTTCCAACACTTACTGGTTCCAAGGATCTTTGCTCCTATCATACTATTTATCAGGGATATTGCAGTATTCACTTGCTCTATTACTACTCTAAATACTCCTCCAGAGACAATCAATTAACTACTCTATCAACAGCATATTTTAGGAACAATGCTGAGGCAGAAATATATATTATTATCTGTAGCATGTATAACTGATCCAAGGATGATGATGAGTAACCTCATAAGATTTACAGACATTCCAATGGGAATATTATTCTCTATATAAACATGCAAAGAAAAAGAGTTTTGTTTTTTTTCCCCCCGAAAACACCAACTAATAATTTCTACTTTGAAAAATTCAATCTCATTCTTAAGAAACTCTTTCAAACATTAAATCAATTACCAATTAATTAGAGTGTCTCTAAAATCTTGAAATAGTTATCAAAATAAACTATAAAACAAGAATTGGAAAATTAAACGCTTATGGAGGGAAAGTTGGTGACCTGAGTAAGTGAAAAAGCCAGGTAAGGCCAGCAAACCCGAGAACACATGCTCCATACAGAAGCGGCGGCCTCTGCATGCTGACCAAACAGTAGAATGGGCTCAGGGGTGACCAGATTTGGTTCTTTGAGAAGCCTGAAATGCAGACCTCTGCATGAGTCCCCTAAATTTTAAATGTTGACTCAATTTGCAGAGGTAAATAGACATATCCAAGGGCCATGCTTGGTCGATGGCCCACTTGTGGTTTGACGTTTGCTGTTCCCAAACAGGTGGGAATAAAGCAAGTATTTGTATGTGAAACCATCCCTTCTTCATATCACGTGTTTCACAAAAAGCAGGCCCAACACGTAATCAAAATTGCTATTAAGGCTCATGATTTAATTAAACATAATTTTTTAAAAATCATAATTCCAGGCACTGGGAAAAAGATGGCGGAGGAATAGGATGGGGAGAACACTCTCTCCCTCACTACTTCATAAAAAGAACATTTCAAGCTGAATAAACTCCACAAAACAACTTCTGAATGCTGGCAGAGGACATCAGGCATCCAGCAAAGCAGATCGTTGGCTACAAAAACAGGTAGGAATAAATATAAGGGACGAGAAAAAAGACAAAGGAGGTAGGGAGGGAGCCCCGTCCCGGGAAGGGAATCCTGTCCTGGGAAGAGACTGTTAAGAAGAGAGATCTCCAATCTCCAGGAAACTCTCTCACAGCCGTGTCTAGGTCGAACCTGGGAAGCACGGACGGCAACATGACAGGAAGGAAAAATGGGTGATTAAAACCAAGGGATTACAAATCCAGCAGCGGGTCCCCCGGCGGATAGGCAGCGCAAATGCCTGCACACGGCACCGGCGAGTGGGGGTTGGGCAGGGAGGAGCAGGACCCGCCAGCCGCAGTTTTCTAACAAGCGGGCCGCGGGGAAATGCAGGCTTCAGGGATTTCTGTGAGAATCGGGTCGTAACGTGGCCAGAATCGGGTGTCTGTGTGGCCAGAACAATCTAACATGGACTAGCAAACCAGACTGTGAGATAATAACCACCACGCTGAATGCTCGCGACAGTCCCGCGGACAGAACAAAGGACCGATTGGAAATAGCCGGTCGCAGACCATCCCCCTCCGGTGTCGGGTGGCACAAGAGAATTAAGCAGGTTTCTTTACTAACTAAGCCTTCTGGG
>SJYW01022368.1:0-10514 GCA_006410735.1 Raphicerus campestris
CTGTGGGGATTTGTAGAGTCTCCTCTTTTGCACGTTCTTACTGTGTTGTACTGAAACATTTCTGGTTATGTACCAGCCTCTCCCAACTTCTGAGCCCAACTTAAGATGGAAAGCTACTTAAAGATAAGAGCTGCTTCCTGGCAGTCCTATATTCTGGCTCATGGGACACCCTAAGGTGTTCATTGCCCATGTGCCACATATATTTCCCACTATGACCTCTGCTTTCCATTTGAGCAATATCCCGTTGTTTTTAATTGTTTAATTTTTTTGAAATGTCAAGACTAAATGAAAATTCTGATCCTTTCTATGTTCTTCTCTTCCTTAGGCTTCAGATGATGAGTCTTACATCAGTGATGTGAGTGATAATATATCTGAAGACAACACCAGTGTTGCAGACAACATCTCTCGGCAAAGTATGCATCTTTTGAGTTTTGAGGTTGTCCTGTCTGCATGCCAGATACAATGCTGATGATTCATTGAACAATCATTTTGGCCCCCTTGCTAATAGTTCTTTTGCAGTTTATTGTTCAATAAATTTTATATTTGTATAATCTGGTGAAAAGGGTTGAAAATTTTGTTAGGGAGAGGATTAAAATAAAAAGTTTAGTTGTTGCCCAATGAGTCCTTTGTAATGGAGACGACTGAGTGACTGAACTGAACTGAATTGAACTGATATTTAGTTTTTAAATTTTTTACTTGTTTAGGACCTCCTTGGCAGTCCAGTGGTTAAGACTGAGCTCCCAAGGCAAGGGGCATGAGTTCAATCCCTGGTTGGGGAACTAAGATCCCATGAGTCGTGAAGCAACACCAGAAAGAACTATACACTGATGTTTTGTGCATTTATCAGCAACCTTGTATTGAAATAATTCTGTTCATTCTTGGGAGAGTGTAAGGAAGGCTTAAGAAATGTATCACAGTCAGAATTATTTGAAAGGGTTCTTTCCCTCCCAGGTTTTGGGAAATCAGAAAAGCTAAATATCTTTCACTGTGATTCTCATCTTTCTCCTCCTTCTAGTCTTGAACGGGGAGCTTACGGGAGGAGCCTTCCGAAACGGACGTCGAACGTGCCTGCCAGCTCCCTGTCCCGACACCAGTAACATTAACCTGTGGAATATATTGAGGAACAACATTGGCAAAGACCTGTCTAAAGTCTCCATGCCTGTGGAGCTAAACGAGCCACTCAACACTCTGCAGCACCTCTGCGAGGAAATGGAATACAGTGAGCTCCTGGACAAGGCTTCGGAAACTGACAGTCCCTACGAGCGCATGGTAATAAATAGCAGAGCAGTGCCCTTTGGATTTGCCAACCCTAAGCCTGGGCTAGGGAGGATTCATTAGGATAGTGTATTTGCTTGTTGCCTAATACGCTAACTGCATAGGTAAGAGAAATCCGTTTGCATAAACCAGGCAGGGCCAAAAAAGCTCTAGATACCTCTATTGAAAGATACACTCTTTGTGACTTACTCTTGGGTCCGAGTGGTTCGAAGTTAGAATGTAAAGGCATCACACTTCTTATAGGTTTAAGACATGCCTGGCCTTGCTTTATCAGCTTTTTCTGAATGCCAGGGAAGCTCATTTGTTTAGGAACTTGGGTCTGAGAAGGTAACTTCCTGTTTGTTCTCTGCCCTGGCCTTTACTCCATGTGACTCTGGAAAACTTGACCTGCCCTCTGAAAAGCACCAGCAGCCACAACTTTCCTGTAAGATTGTGTAAATGGCATAACCTGGCCTTCAGAACCTTTGAGCTCTGTAATACTCAAGGAATTAGATGGACAGATGAATGAAGAACATTTGGCCTCAGTTGCCTGCTGGTTCCCATGCAAAGAGTTTAACTGCATTTTCTTTTTTTTTTTCCCCATGAGTATATGGAAAGTCTGTGCAAGTAATAGAAAATGCAGATAGCATCAAATCAGCACCCACTGATGTGGGTATATAAAATCTAGAGGAATAAAGGACAAACAGACCTGGAAGTAGTCTCTCCTATATTATTTTCCTTTCTTAAATGTTTTAACAGGTTCTTATTGCTGCATTTGCAGTTTCAGGATATTGCTCCACCTATTTCAGAGCAGGAAGTAAGCCATTCAACCCTGTCCTTGGGGAGACTTATGAATGCATTAGAGAGGACAAAGGATTCCGATTTTTCTCAGAACAAGTAAGTGCCACTGGACTCAGGTTTCTGTGTAGAAACTGTAAGAGGGCTGTTTGTAACTTGTTTTTGTAAACATCTGGTTGAGATGGGTTACAGTACTAGTTAACAGAAAATTTACTTAGCTTATCTATATAATTACATGCTCTAAATGTTTTTAAGCATGAAGTTGTAAGATTTGGTAATTTACTTACACATCTTGAGACTAATGCAATAACAGAGATGGATAAGTTGAGTAACTTTTATTTGGGGGTAGCCAAATACATGTTGCAAAAAATGATCATTTGTGGAAGTTTTAACACTGATGTCATTGCCGNACTAAATTTGTTACCACATCAAACTAAGCATCTGCCTCTCAGATTCCAAGTCATAGATTAACAGATTCACAGATATTCCCATTCACAAGGCAGAAACTAGTTTAATTATTCATAGACAATTGATGTTATCAAATAGACAAAATAATCCTGTTTGCTGATCATGTCTCTTTCCCTGGAGGCAAATCTGCCCAGGAAGCCTAATTATGGTTAGGAGGTTTGAGCAAGGAAGGGATGGGAGCAGGAGAAGTGAGCTGAAGGCTGCGAGGGCCAGGATGTAATTGCTCCAAACTTTCATCTCCATTACAGGGATGCTCTCCCATGTGGTGGGGAATTAGCGTCTGTGAGTCAGTCTCCACCCTAGGGACCACAGGACTGAAGACGTGCTCCCAGTATTTATTTCTTCTCTGATTCTCCCTTTTCTGGGGTCCCATTGCTTGACCTTATTCAAGCAAACTTGACTGCACATTATCTAGGCTTTGACCCACTATCTGATGACCTCATACCTTTCGGAGAGCAACCTAATCGCCCTATGTCTAAATTCCTGGGGGCACATCTGCCTGGGTGCCCAGTTTTCACTTGCAGCAGCCACTGGCAAGACAGAAATGAAGACGTGAGGTGGGTTATTGTATGGGTCCGAGCAAGGTAGTGATGCCTCCACAGGGAAAGAGTGAGCCCATTGGCCAGGAGAGGGGCAAGGTAGTGGAGGACAGAGGCGCATAGAGATGATCCATTCATGTTCAGGCACTGTGAACTTATCAGACCTCTCAGCAGAGGTATCTGGCAGCCTTTTGGATCTTCAGGTCTACAGCTCAGGAAGAAAGCGGGGCTGAAGAGAAAGCAGGCTCTGGCTTGGGATCCACCTAACCACCTACCTGTGAGATACTGCCGTCTGGGTGCTCCACAGACTCTCTAATTCAGCATGTCCAAATGAAGTAATTAACAACCCCCTTACACGTGCATGCATGTGTGTGCGCGCACACACACACACACACACATACACACCCCAAGGGAAAAAACACAAGCCTATCTCTACTTCTCATATTGCCTTTCTAAGTACTTTTCTATCCAAGAGTTCACATCAAATACCTGAATTTCCTCAGTATTTCCCTTCATTCCTCTGCCTTCCTACCACCCACCACCCACATTGATTTACTCATCAGGTTCTATATTCTGTCACCTAAATAATCTCAGATACATATGTTTTCCTAAGAAGAGCTTCACTGCCACTCCTCCCATTCAATCCTGCGTCAGCTCCCACCTATATTACCCTGTCAATCTCCATAACTAGTTTTCCTGCCCACTTTCTTTCCACTTTGAATCCATTTCCACCGGGCAGCCTGGTTAACCTTTCCAAAATGCAAATCTGATGGTATCTGTATTCCCCAGTGTTCCTAGGATGACACTAAATTCCTTAGCTACCATACAGAGATTCATAGTCTGTTCTCAGCTGCAGCCACTTGGAACCTCTGTTCTTTTGGAGCCATCCAGAGGCCGATGGAGTACTTCCTGGAGTTGTCAGTTTACTACAGACAACCCCTGTCCCTTGCTGATACAAGAAAAGTAAATCTCTCCTACAACCCACATGGGAAAGAACTGAACTACATGCTTGTTCCTTGCAACTGTATCTTACAGGTTTTCGTAAAATGCCTGTTTTTTCCCTCAAATCTCTTCCCTTTGTCACAGCACTCAGTCTTAAGTATTTGAAGAGGCTGGACCAGGCGATAAGCTCAAGTGACAGGCACCTCAGTGTTCTCAAGGTTGCTCTTCCCCTTTGGCTGAGGCTTGTTCCTGAGGCAACTCCGTCTGCCCAGGTTTCTGAGTTCCCTTGTGATGAGATGCCCCCGGAAGACTCCTCGAGTCTCCATTCCACAGACTTGGCCAGCCCACCTGGTTGGTCCACTGTATGTGTGAGAATCGAGTCGCAGCTGCAGGATGGGCTCAACTGCACATTCTACAAGACAGCTGACAGACGCTGTTGGGCCCCTGTGTTGCCACCCACCCTGGCTGGAACACTTCCAGGGCCATGCGGTCAGACTGCTCACTCGCTTCAGCCTACTCAAAAGTCCCCTTGCAAGAAGCCTGCCCTGGATGCCCTGGCTACACCGCAGGGCTGCCACTTCCTCCTTGCCCCTGACCTTTCGCTTGCCTGGTCCCTTCTGATTTTTTTCCATAGTGTTTATCACTGTCTAACAGAATATATATTTCATGTTTATTGTGTGTCTCTCCCATTGGAGTGAGGGAAGAGATTTCAGCACCCTGTCCACAGTACTAGAACATTCGTGTGAGCCCAGAACTCAGAAAATGTTTGCTAACTGAATGAAGGAAGGAATGCTTAACACCTCACACGAGATTAATCTGAGAAACCTGGGCCTTAGCTGTTTTATATTAACATTTTCTGTGACTGAGAGAAAATTCTTTATGTGTTTCATTTAATGAGTGTACAACCTCTTTTTTTAAAAATGCTCTTTATTTCCAGAATGATCTCCTTCTTTGTCTCTACTGTTAAATGTGTTTTTGCATTGCTGAATGGTTGCATTTTTCTAAATAGTCACATTTAGAAAAAAATATTTTCCTAAGTTCTTTTGAATCCCAAACCCCTTAAAGAGAAATATTTGGCTCCAAGACTTCTTGACCATGGGAGAGAAAGTAAATATATATTAATCATTTTATTATAATACTGCAGAGTATTATCCTGTATCCTCATATACAGGATAACATGAGTGGACCACAGCCAGCCTGCCCAGCCTTAGCTACTGCTCACACATGCAGTAACATAGATCTTATTAAAGACCCACTGTAATTGTAGAACTATTTTATATTCTACACAGATCTTTCTATGTGGATATGGATATTGGACAATTTCTATCATGTATTAGTTTGAGTGAAATTAGAAATTGAGAGGATAGACTGTTTATAGCTTCTAAACGTTCATGTAGTAAACATACAGGCAATATGAATTAGGTTGGGGCAGGCATTTATTTCCGCTAACATCACTGGATGTGATTAGCTTTTTTCAGAGTAATCACATGGAAGAGTTTGATTTACTTTTTATTTCTATCAAGGTTCAGAGTGTGGCTTTCATGGGCCTAAAGGTTTAACCTTCCATTTTGTTGCAGTCATGGAAAAATGGAAGCCTGTTGCAGTGGGAAAATACAAGTCAGAAAAAGACTTTATTCTCAACTTGCTACCTTTATGGCCTTTCTCAGAGTGCAAAAACAAAACTACAGTTATTCATTTATGCATAAAATCATTCTGCCTATAATTCTGTCTCCTGAAGTGTATCAACTCTTCCCCAATCTATTAAAAATATCAGCAGTAAACTCAGAAATTGTAAAGGCAAAGGCTGATTATTTTTATGATATACAAATTTTAGAACCTTTACCTGACCATAAAATGGCATAAGCAACATTTAAAAAGAAATTGCAGACTAGAAAAAAAGATGCAGTTTATATGAAGAGCTGAAAAATGTGTGAAAGAGAGTTTCACTGAAGATGAAGTTCAGACTGTAGAAAGAGATCTTTCATGTGTGTTAGGTAGATAGATAGTAAGGTAGATTGATAATGTGGTATTTAAGTGGGGGAGAGATGGGTGCTTTCATATGCTGATGGTGAGAATAAACTAACATAGTACAGTCTTCCAGGAGAGCAATTCGGCAACAGAGGGCTGAAGCCTAAGAGTGACTCATTTGCCCCAGCAATTTCACTTCTGGGAATAAATCTTAATGAAATTGCCAAACAGATTCACAGAAATGTTTCCAAGGTTGTTCATCCAAGTATTGCCTATAAATAATAAAAAATTGGATGCCACATGAATATTGGTTAAATTCTTTGTGTTATATAACTATCTGCCATTAAGTAAAAATGGAGAGCTGTTTTCATGAAAATGGGAGTATATTCAGAACACTATAAAATAGCATGTAAACCCATCTGCTTTTTCAGTATCTAAAGATAGATGTATCTGTGTGTTTATATAGGCATTTTGAAATTGGGAGTAAAACCTACAAAATGTTGAAAGTGATTTCTTTTAGATCACAGGATAGGTGATTTCCATATCATCTGTTTACCTTCATGTAATTTCTGATTTTTTACAAGAGTGTTCTGTTTTTGTATTCAGAAAAAATATAACATATTTCCATTTTGAGGACAGTGAATAGGTATCAACAGCTTTCTTGCCTGTAGTAAAAACATGGGTTTTCCCATTCCTCTGAATGGCTATACAGTAATTCTCTGTTTTCTTATCTGCTCTGTCTCTAAATCCCCTTAATACATATGTTGCCCTTAATTTTATTCTTATGTGAATCTTGGTTTCATTTTAGTTCTGTATTTTTCTCATGTAGAGAATGGCTTAATTCTCAATTTCTCTGTATCCCTAAATCTTTCTTCCCTGCCCCCAAATTATCTTCCAGATTTTGTCTGTTACACTTTAAATACGGTTCCCAAATGCAGCTGTACTGCCTGAAATGAACCTTACTGTGGGCATCTTAGTGAAATCAGTCAGTGTTCCTTATCCAGATCTACATAGGATCCTGTTATCTGCGCTCCCTAGGACAAGCTGCAGAGTGTCTTCCTGAGAACCAAATATGACTCTGTCATTTCCTTGCCTTTAATAATTCATGCGATTATATGTGAGGGCTTCCCAGATGTTGCTAGTGGTAAAGAACCTGCCTGCCAATGCAGGGGACGTAAGAGACACTGGTTCAGTCCCTTGGGAAGATCCCTGAAGAAGGAAATGGCAACCCACTCCAGCATTCTTGCTTGGAGAAATCCCATGGACAGAGGAGCCTGGTGGGCTGCAGTCATTGGGTCGCATAGAATCAGACACAACTGAAGTGACTTAGCACGCACGCATGCACAATTGTATGAGAATCCTTATTTTGACATGAAAAGCCCTTTGCAGTCAGACCTCTTCATCTCTGCCCCGTCTTCTGTTACAGCCACTTGACTTCTTAACATTCCTAGAAGAAATGTTTTTCTCACGATCCTTGCTTTTGTACACCATCCCCCCTTCTTGTGCTTTTTCCCTGCTTCTAACAGCTGAGCAATTCTGCATCCTCCAACACCCAGTTAAAATATTATTTCTTCCAGCAACCTTTCCTGACTCCTCTGTGGGGATTTGTAGAGTCTCCTCTTTTGCACGTTCTTACTGTGTTGTACTGAAACATTTCTGGTTATGTACCAGCCTCTCCCAACTTCTGAGCCCAACTTAAGATGGAAAGCTACTTAAAGATAAGAGCTGCTTCCTGGCAGTCCTATATTCTGGCTCATGGGACACCCTAAGGTGTTCATTGCCCATGTGCCACATATATTTCCCACTATGACCTCTGCTTTCCATTTGAGCAATATCCCGTTGTTTTTAATTGTTTAATTTTTTTGAAATGTCAAGACTAAATGAAAATTCTGATCCTTTCTATGTTCTTCTCTTCCTTAGGCTTCAGATGATGAGTCTTACATCAGTGATGTGAGTGATAATATATCTGAAGACAACACCAGTGTTGCAGACAACATCTCTCGGCAAAGTATGCATCTTTTGAGTTTTGAGGTTGTCCTGTCTGCATGCCAGATACAATGCTGATGATTCAGTGAACAATCATTTTGGCCCCCTTGCTAATAGTTCTTTTGCAGCTTATTGTTCAATAAATTTTATATTTGTATAATCTGGTGAAAAGGGTTGAAAAATTTGTTAGGGAGAGGATTAAGATAAAAAGTTTAGTTGTTGCCCAATGAGTCCTTTGTAATGGAGACGACTGAGTGACTGAACTGAACTGAATTGAACTGATATTTAGTTTTTAAATTTTTTACTTGTTTAGGACCTCCTTGGCAGTCCAGTGGTTAAGACTGAGCTCCCAAGGCAAGGGGCATGAGTTCAATCCCTGGTTGGGGAACTAAGATCCCACGAGTCGTGAAGCAACACCAGAAAGAACTATACACTGATGTTTTGTGCATTTATCAGCAACCTTGTATTGAAATAATTCTGTTCATTCTTGGGAGAGTGTAAGGAAGGCTTAAGAAATGTATCACAGTCAGAATTATTTGAAAGGGTTCTTTCCCTCCCAGGTTTTGGGAAATCAGAAAAGCTAAATACCTTTCACTGTGATTCTCATCTTTCTCCTCCTTCTAGTCTTGAACGGGGAGCTTACGGGAGGAGCCTTCCGAAACGGACGTCGAACATGCCTGCCAGCTCCCTGTCCCGACACCAGTAACATTAACCTGTGGAATATATTGAGGAACAACATTGGCAAAGACCTGTCTAAAGTCTCCATGCCTGTGGAGCTAAACGAGCCACTCAACACTCTGCAGCACCTCTGCGAGGAAATGGAATACAGTGAGCTCCTGGACAAGGCTTCGGAAACTGACAGTCCCTACGAGCGCATGGTAATAAATAGCAGAGCAGTGCCCTTTGGATTTGCCAACCCTAAGCCTGGGCTAGGGAAGATTCATTAGGATAGTGTATTTGCTTGTTGCCTAATACGCTAACTGCATAGGTAAGAGAAATCCGTTTGCATAAACCAGGCAGGGCCAAAAAAGCTCTAGATACCTCTATTGAAAGATACACTCTTTGTGACTTACTCTTGGGTCCGAGTGGTTCGAAGTTAGAATGTAAAGGCATCACACTTCTTATAGGTTTAAGACATGCCTGGCCTTGCTTTATCAGCTTTTTCTGAATGCCAGGGAAGCTCATTTGTTTAGGAACTTGGGTCTGAGAAGGTAACTTCCTGTTTGTTCTCTGCCCTGGCCTTTACTCCATGTGACTCTGGAAAACTTGACCTGCCCTCTGAAAAGCACCAGCAGCCACAACTTTCCTGTAAGATTGTGTAAATGGCATAACCTGGCCTTCAGAACCTTTGAGCTCTGTAATACTCAAGGAATTAGATGGACAGATGAATGAAGAACATTTGGCCTCAGTTGCCTGCTGGTTCCCATGCAAAGAGTTTAACTGCATTTTCTTTTTTTTTTTCCCCATGAGTATATGGAAAGTCTGTGCAAGTAATAGAAAATGCAGATAGCATCAAATCAGCACCCACTGATGTGGGTATATAAAATCTAGAGGAATAAAGGACAAACAGACCTGGAAGTAGTCTCTCCTATATTATTTTCCTTTCTTAAATGTTTTAACAGGTTCTTATTGCTGCATTTGCAGTTTCAGGATATTGCTCCACCTATTTCAGAGCAGGAAGTAAGCCATTCAACCCTGTCCTTGGGGAGACTTATGAATGCATTAGAGAGGACAAAGGATTCCGATTTTTCTCAGAACAAGTAAGTGCCACTGGACTCAGGTTTCTGTGTAGAAACTGTAAGAGGGCTGTTTGTAACTTGTTTTTGTAAACATCTGGTTGAGATGGGTTACAGTACTAGTTAACAGAAAATTTACTTAGCTTATCTATATAATTACATGCTCTAAATGTTTTTAAGCATGAAGTTGTAAGATTTGGTAATTTACTTACACATCTTGAGACTAATGCAATAACAGAGATGGATAAGTTGAGTAACTTTTATTTGGGGGTAGCCAAATACATGTTGCAAAAAATGATCATTTGTGGAAGTTTTAACACTGATGTCATTGCCGGTTTTTTTTGTTTTGTTTTTAACTTTCAGGTTAGCCATCATCCACCCATTTCTGCCTGTCACTGTGAATCCAAGAATTTTGTGTTTTGGCAAGGTTTGTATTTCAATTATAACTTCAAAATCCAATTGATAAGCCTATAGGAAAGTTTCTAGTTTCCAAAGTACTCGGTTTAGATTTCTTCTTTTAGAAGTCAGAAAATGTTGGCAATTGGCATGGAATTCAGTTTGAGAGATTAGGTTNGTGTTTTGGCAAGGTTTGTATTTCAATTATAACTTCAAAATCCAATTGATAAGCCTATAGGAAAGTTTCTAGTTTCCAAAGTACTCGGTTTAGATTTCTTCTTTTAGAAGTCAGAAAATGTTGGCAATTGGCATGGAATTCAGTTTGAGAGATTAGGTTTCTTGATTTAAATATGAAACCATGTCACCTGGGAGATGGGATTATTTATTTAGGAAGCACAGCCCTGTGAGACAACAGGGCTCTATGCTG
>SJYW01022371.1:8806-26480 GCA_006410735.1 Raphicerus campestris
AATGAATCAGCGAGGAAAAAAGAAAAATGAATTAAAAGAAATGAGGACAATCTCAGAGACCTCCAGGACAATGTTAAATGCCCCAACATTCGAATCATGAGTCCCAGAAGAAGAAGACAAAAAGAAAGACCATGAGAAAATACTTGAGGAGATAATAGTTGAAAACTTCCCTAAAATGGGGAAGGAAATAATTACCAAGTCCAAGAAACCCAGAGAGTCCCAAACAGGATAAACCCAAGGAGAAACACCCCAAAACATATATTAATCAAATTAACAAAGATCAAACGCAAAGAACAAATGTTAAAAGCAGCAAGGTAAAAACAGCAAATAACACACAAGGGGATTCCCATAAGGATAACAGCTGATCTTTCAATAGGAACTCTTCAGGCCAGGAGGGAATGGCAAGACATACTTAAAGTGATGAAAGATAATAACCTACAGCCCAGATTACTGTACCCAGCAAGGATCTCATTCAAATATGAAGGAGAAATCAAAGCTTTACAGACAAGCAAAAGCTGAGAGAATTCAGCACCACCAAACTAGCTCTCCAACAAATGCTAAAGGATCTTCTCTAGTCAGGAAACACAAAAAGGGTGCATACATTCGAACCCCAAACAATAAAGTAAATGGCAATGGGGATCATACTTATCAATAATAACCTTAAACATAAATGGGTTGAATGCCCCAACCAAAAGACAAAGACTGGCTGGATGGATACAAAAACAAGACCCCTATATATGTTGTCTACAAGAGACCCACCTCAAAACTACAGACACATACAGACTGAAAGTGAAGGGCTGGAAAAAGATATTCTATGCAAATAGAGACCAAAAGAAAGAAGGAGTGTCAATACTCATATCAGATAAAATAGACTTTAAAACAAAGGCTGTGAAAAGAGATAAAGAAGGGCACTGCATAATAATCAAAGGATCAATCCAAGAAGAAGATATAACAATTATAAATATATATGCACCCAACATACGAGCACCGCAATATGTAAGACAAATGCTAAGAAGTATGAAAGGGGAAATTAACAATAACACCATAACAGTGGGAGACTTTAATACCACAATCACACCTATGGATATAGATCAACTAAACAGAAAATTAACAAGGAAACATAAAATTTAAATGATACAGTAGACCAGTTAGACCTAATTGCTATCTATAGGACATTTCACCTCCAAACAATGAATTTCATCTTTTTCTCAAGCACACATGGAACCTTCTCCAGGATAGATCACATCCTGGGCCATAAATCTAGCCTTGGTAAATTCAAAAAATTAAAATCATTCCAAGCATCTTTTCTGACCACAATGCAGTAAGAAAGATTAGATCTCAATTACAGGAGAAAAACTATAAAAAATTCCAACATATGGAGGCCGAACAACACGCTGCTGAATAACTAACAAATCACAGAAGAAATCAAAAAAGAAATCAAAATATGCATAGAAATGAATGAAAATGAAAACACAACAACCCCAAACCTGTGGGACACTGTAAAAGCAGTGCTAAGGGGAAGGTTCATAGCAATACAGGCATACCTGAAGAAACAAGAAAAAAGTCAAATAAATAACCTAACTCTACACCTAAAGCAACTAGAAAAGGGAGAAATGAAGAGTCCCAGGGTTAGTATAAGGAAAGAAATCTTAAACATTGGGGCAGAAATAAATGCAAAAGAAACAAAAGAGACCATAGCAAAAATGAACAAAGCCAAAAGCTGGTTCTTTGAAAGGATAAATAAAATTGACAAGCCATTAGCCAGACTCATCAAGAAACAAAGGGAGAAGCATCAAATCAATAAAATTAGAAATAAAAGTGGAGAGATCACAACAGACAACACAGAAATACAAAGGATCATAAGAGATTACTATCAGCAATTATATGCCAATAAAATGGACAGCTTGGAAGAAATGGACAAATTCTTAGAAAAGTACAACTTTCCAAAACTGAACCAGGAAGAAATAGAAAATCTTAACACACCCATCACAAGCATGGAAATTGAAACTGCAATCAGAAATCTTCCAGCAAACAAAAGCCCAGGGCCAGACAGCTTCACAGCTGAATTCTACCAAAAATTTAGAGAAGAGCTAACACCTATTCTACTCAAATTCTTCCAGAAAATTGCAGAGGAAGGTAAACTTCCAAACTCATTCTATGAGGCCACCATCACCAAAGCCTCACAAAGATACCACAAAAAAAGAAAACTACAGCCCAATATCACTGATGAATATAGATGCAAAAACCCCTAACAAAATTCTAGCAATCAGAATCCAACAACACATTAAAAAGATCATACACCATGACCAAGTGGGCTTTATCCCAGGAATGCAAGGATTCTTCAATATCTGCAAATCAATCAATGTAATAGACCACATTAACAAACTGAAAAATAAAAGCCATATGATTATCTCAATAGATGCAGAGAAAGCCTTTGACAAAATTTAACATCCATTTATGATAAAAACTCTCCAGAAAGCAGAAATAGAAGGAACATACCTCAACATAATAAAAGCTATCTATGACAAACCCACAGCAAACATTATCCTCAATGGTGAAAAATTGAAAGCATTTCCCCTAAAGTCAGGAACAAGACAAGGGTGCCCACTTTCACCACTACTACTCAACATAGTTTTGGAAGTTTTGGCCACAGCAATCAGAGCAGAAAAACAAATAAAAGAAATCCAAATTGGAAAAGAAGAAGTAAAAGTCTCTCTGCAGGTGACATGAACCTCTACATAGAAAACCCTAAGACTCCACCAGAAAATTACTAGAGCTAATCAATGAATATAGTAAAGTTGCAGGATATAAAATCAACACACAGAAATCCCTTGCATTCCTATACACTAGTAATGAGAAAATAGAAAGAGAAATTAAGGAAACAATTCCATTCACCATTGAAATGAACAGAATAAAATACTTAGGAATGCATCTGCCTAAAGAAACTGAAGATCTATATATAGAAAACTATAAAATACTGGTGAAAGAAATAAAAGAGGCCACTAATAGATGGAGAAATATACCATGTTCATGGATCAGAAGAATCAACATAGTGAAAATGAGTATACTACCCGCAGCAATCTATAGATTCAAGGCAATCCTTATCAAGCTACCAATGGTATTTTTCACAGAGGTAGAACAAATAATTTCAAAATTTGTATAGAAATACAAAAAACCTTGAATAGACAAAGCAATCTTGAGAAAAAAGAATGGAACTGGAGGAATCAACCTGCCTGACTTCAGGCTCTACTACAAAGCTACAGCCATCAAGACAGTATGGTACTGGGGGCACAAAGACAGAAATATAGATCAATGGAGCAAAACAGAAAGCCCAGAGATAAATCCACACACTTATGGACAGCTTATCTTTGACAAAGGAGGCGAGAATATACAATGGAGAAAAGACAATCTCTTTAACAAGTGGTGCTGGGAAAACTGGTCAACCACTTGTAAAAGAACTAGAACACTTTCTAACACCACACACAAAAATGAACTCAAAATGGATTAAAGATCTAAACGTAAGACTAGAAACTATAAAACTTCTAGAGGAGAACATAGGCAAAACACTCTCCGACATAAATCACAGCAGGATCCTCTTTGACCCACCACCCAGAATATTGGAAATAAATGCAAAAATAAACAAATGGGACCTAATTAAAATTAAAAGCTTCCACACAACAAAGAAAACTCTAAGCAAGGTGAAAAGACAGCCTTCAGAATGGAGAAAATAATAGCAAATGAAGCAACTGACAAAGAACTAATCTCAAAAATATACAAGCAACTCCTGCAGCTCAATTCTAGGAAAATAAATGACCCAATCGAAAAATAGGCCAAAGAACTAAACAGACATTTCTTCAAGAAGACATTCAGGCTAACAAATACATGAAAAGATGCTCAACATCTCTCATTATCAGAGAAATGCAAATGAAAACCACAGTGAGGTACCATTTCACGCCAGTCAGAATGGCTGCTATCCAAAAGTCTATAAGCAATAAATGCTGGAGAGGGTATGGAGAAAAGGGAACCCTCTTACACTGTTGGTTGGGAATGCAAACTAGTACAGCCACTATGCAGAATAGTGTGGAGATTCCTTAAAGAACTGGAAATAGAACTGCCTTATGACCCAGCAATCCCACTGCTGGGCATACACACTGAGAAAACCAGAATTGAAAGAGACACGTGTACTCCAATGTTCATTGCAGCACTGTTTATAATAGCCAGGACATGGAAGCAACTTAGATGTCCATCAGCAGATGAATGGATAAGAAAGCTGTGGTACATATACACAATGGAGTATTACTCAGCCATTAAAAAGAATACATTTGAATCAGTTCTAATGAGGTGGATGAAACTGGAGCCTATTATACAGAGTGAAGTAAGCCAGAAAGAAAAACACCAATACACTATACTAACACATATATATGGAATTTAGAAAGATGGTAACGATAACCCTGTATGTGAGACAGCAAAAGAGACACAGATGTATCTTTTGAACTCTGAGGGAGAGGGAGAGGGTGGGATGATTTGGGAGAATGGCATTGAAACCTGTATAATATCATATAAGAAACAAATCACCAGTCCAGGTTTGATGCAGGATACAGGGTGCTTGGGGCTGGTGCACTGGGATAACCCAGAGGGATGGTATGGGGAGGGATGTGTTTCAGGATTGGGAACATGTGTACACCCATGGTGGATTTATGTTGATGTATGGCAAAACCAATACAATATTGTAAAGAAATTAGCCTCCAATTAAAATAAATAAATTTAAATTTAAAAGAAAAAAAAGAATGCAAGAAATACAGGAATGCCTTTATCAGGCAGGTCAAGCTCATTGAACACTGAGAATAAAGTAAAATTTTATAAATATATTTGATGTGTCAAAATTTTAAATGAAACTTACAACTTTAGGTATATCAGAATTTCTAATGAAAAGAAAACTGTCAGCTTAGGTACTGTGGTAAAAGTTTTCAGATAGAAATACTAAATAATGTATTGAAAAAAAATACTCCTGGTACCAGGACACTGACACTTCTGCATTTTCATATTCAGAGCAGTGGCAAGGCCTCGGAGGAGGGGAGAAATAGACTCTTCCTCTTTGATGGGAATGGTGCAAGGGCATATTGCAGAAGAGTGTGCAAGATGTGACATGTTAATGTGGCCATCTTTGAGAGATAATAGTATGACACTGTCCACTTCATGGCCAGAGTTTACATAGCTTTTGCATACAAAAAAATACTCTAAGTCTCCTGCAAATCTCATTTTAAAAAGCCGTTGGATCAAAAATCCAGGCTCTCACCATCTATTGGGCTTGCCCAAAGGGTGTTTGTTTTTCTCCATATGATGGCCCTAGTAGCATTTAGTTGTCTTCAACTTCATTTGAAGCAACTTTGTTAGATTGCATTGTGACAGCTGTCATATCAGTGTACATAAAAAACATCAAAATTAGTGAACATTTTGGTAGACATTTTAATATTGAAGAAGAAAAAAATCACATTTTGGTATATTATGTTTCATTATTTCAAGAAAGGTAAAAGTGCAGCTGAAATACAAATGATTTGTACAGTGTTTGGAGAAGGTGCTGTGATTGAATGCCAGAAGTGGATTGCAAAGTTTCAGGCTGGGAAATTCTTGCTGGACAATCAATGCTTCATGGTCAGGTACACCAGTTGTAGTTGACAATGACCGAGATGTTCACTGAGAACAAGCAGCGTTATACCATGTTGTAGATAGCTGACATGCTCAAAAATATCCGAGTCAAGTGTTGGAAATCATTTGCACCAGCGTGGTTATGTTCATCACTTTGACGTTTGGGTTCCACATAAGTTAAGAGAAAAAAACCTTCTTGATCACATTTCTGTATGTGATTCTCTGCTTGTAATGAAAATGTTCTGGTTTTAAAACAAATTGTGACAGAAGATGAAAAGTGGACACTGTACAATAATGAGTGAAAATTTTGGGGGGCAAGTGAAATGAACCACCACCAACCACACCAAAGGCTGGTCTTCATCCAAAGAAGGTGATGTTGTGTGTATGATGGCATTGAAAGGAAGTCCTCTGTTATGAGCTCCTTCCTGAAAACCAAACACTTAATTCCAAAAAGTACACTCCCAATTAGACCAAACTGAAGGCAGCACTCAACAAAAAGCATCCAGAATTAGGCAGCAGAGAAAGCATAATCTTCCCTCAGGATAATGCAAGATCACATGTTTCTTTGATGACCAGACAAAAACTGTTAAGGCTTGGGTGGGAAGTTCAGATTCATCTGCTATATTCACCAGACATTGTACCTTTGGATGTTTGTTTGTTTTGGTCTCTACAAAAATCTCTTAATGGAAAAAATTTCAATCCCTTGAAAGACTGTAAAAAATACCTGGAACAGTTCTTTGCTTAAAAAGATGAAAAGTTTTGGGAAGATGGAATTATGAAGTTGCCTGGAAAATGGCAGAAAATGAAAGATATCTCTTTTAACTTGAAAAAGCAAAATAACTACATCAGATCTAGGTACAAACAGACTCTTTGGACCCAGTTCATTGTTCATGGTTGCTCTTATTCTAAAGATGGGTGACCTGAATTGAGCAGTTATCTGCCTTGCAAGCACTCAACAGACAATGGCAGCACAGAGATGGGATACCAAGAGCCAGTCCATTCCAAGGGGCAGCAGATTGGAGGATATTTAGCTATTGCTGGCTAATTCTAGCAGGGCATATCATTAGTACCTTGATTAGGGTGCAGTGATTCAGGGAATGATTTCCAAGATTCTGCACTGAGCCATCTTTCCTTTTCCATGAGACAAAGCCTGATTTTGTACCTAGGTGCTTCAGTCCTACTTCCTACTTAGAGGGCTATTTTTAATTATTTTTATTTATTTTTCTTTTTGCCGCACCACACAGCTCGCAGGATCTTAGTTCCCTGACCAGGGATGACATTGAAAGGAAGTCCTTTGACCAGCCCTGAACCCAGGGCTCTATCAGTTATAGCACCAAATCCTGACCACTGTACTTCCAGGGAATTCCCAGAGGGGTCTTTTCATTTGAAAAAATTTTAAACCATTTATTTCAAATTGATTGAAATCCTTTTTTTTTTTTTTTAAAGCTTTTTGGATTCATGATACATCAAATTGTGATCCACTTCATTAGATGAAAGCCACACCTGCATTTCCTTCCTCCACCTTAATCTGAGAATGTTGTGGGGATGGTGTCCCTAAGGTTTGTTGAGGACTGTTTCTGCTGGGGGTCGCTCCGCAGAAAGAGTGGAGGCAGTGGAACTTCCCTCAGCAAAGCCGAGGGGTCCCAAGGAGAGGTGAGCCTGCTGTCCGCCAACCCAGCCCCTCAGGGAGCGAGAGACAATCAGACGCGACAGGAGTTCCGTCGAAGCAGTTCCACTTTATTGCTGCAAACTCCCAGCTTATATAGGTAAGCAGGGGGTGGTTTAGGAGGGACTTTCCATAGTTGCACCAATCACGTTAAAGGTCAAATCATTATGTGCCTTCAGTTGCACCAATCATGTTAAAGGTCAAATCCTCACGTGCATGGAAATCAAGCGAGCCAATCAAAAACCTTGACAAACACAGACCCTGCCCCTATCACTTCCGCCAGGTGCCATCTTAGTTTCCAACCGCTTCCAACTGTCAAGCTAGCCCCCCTTTTTTCCCCTCCGAGGTTTCCCATTTAGGGCCCCACATCTCCCCCTTTCTTATTTTATTTAAGCCCTCGAGACATTTGTATTGATGTTCTGTAGAGCTGTAAAGCTGTAGGCGGCCAGCCTCACCAGCCCCTCTCGCGGCTGTGCCTGTCTTAGGTTGCCCTCCTCTGAGGGTCTTACCCGTCATTGACTATCCAGCCACTTCTTGGGGGCTAGGCGGAATCTCTCTAGATGATGGGCATCTAGAACTCTTTATCTGTCTCAGTTAATCTCTTGGAGGGCTAAGTTAATCCAGGGGTTTTGTGGGTCCCCAACGTGGGGCTCCTCTTCCATGACCTGGGCAAGCATAACCTTTTTTTAACATTTCATTAAGAACCAGAAAAGCCATAAAACAGAAATTATAATATCACAATTTAACCTTGTTAAGACAGTCAAAGTCTCTAGTGCTCTTGCATAAAAGTCCAACTGTTGTTAAGTCCTGTTATGGCGGATCTCAGGTGTTCAAGCTGGTTTGAGATGGCAATGATGAAGGTCAGCAAGGAGAGGATAGGTAATCCGACGATCACCAGGAGCAGTGTCCACCAGGGTCGCTGCATCAATGATCTGTAAAGGAAGAAAAGATCGCCTCAAGAACTTTTTGTTCTTGGGCTCAATATGTGAATGTCTCTTTAATCTGTGTCAGGTTTTGAGATTTGACCTCTCTCTTGTGGTGTAAATTTAAGATTCCTTGCTGGCACCCATATAGGGCTGGGGTCCCCAATGGGGAATATGCGTCCGAATCCTCTCCCCATTGTAAGGAGTGGATCGGGCCCCTTCCACTGACCAGTGATGGGGTCTTTCCATCTCACTTGTATTTCAGGTTTTATTTCTTGATTAGACCAATGTTTTTGAAAACATGATATCGGTTCATTTTTCGAAAAATTTAAGATGTTTAGAGTAAAGAGTGTCATTCCAAGTTGCTGGTGAGGGCTTATTCCCCCTTTTTGTTTTTGTAATTGAGCCTTTAAATTTTGATGATGGCGCTCAATTATGGCTTATCCCTGGGGATTATGTGGGATTCTGGTGTTATGATGAATGTGCCATTGTTGGAAGAATTTCTGTAAGCTCTGGCTGATGAAACAAGGGCCATTATCGGTTTTTATTTGATGCGGAAGGCCCAACGTCGCAAAACATTGTAAAAAATGGCTTTGAGCATGTTTTGCTTTTTCTCCTGTGTGGGCAGTGGCCCAGCAGGCATGAGAGTAAGTGTCAATAGACGCAAAGACATACTTAAGCTTTCCAAAAGGGGAGTAACGGGTTACATCAGTTTGCCACAGCACATTGGGTTTTAGCCCTCGAGGGTTTACTCCTGGCGGCTATAAAGGCGGTACTTGTAAATAAGGAAGACAGGATTTACAAGTATGTATAATTTTCTTTAATTCTCTACTAGGGATCTGTGGGAACCTTTTATGTAGCCCTCTCCAATTTATATGAGTAAGATCGTGAAGATCATAGGCATCTTGTAAGTTACAAGCTTGGGTTGTAAGGGAAGGCCGCTCTATCAGCCAGGGAATTTCCTGTTGAAAGCAATCCAGGTAAATCTTGATGACCCCTAAGATGGTGTACATAAATGGGATAGTGGGAGGTCTCCGACCGGTAGGTCTTCCCCCGCCTTAAGGGCACTCCTTCTTGAAGTGTCCCTCTTGTCTGCAGCCAAAGCATTGACCTGATTTTTGGGGAACTAGGGGTCCCTTAGATGTGGTCCCCCAGACCTTAATGGCCTGAGCATCAGAAATCTCAAGTCCCCTGTTTATGAGCATATATCTCAGTGCCTTGAGTGCAGGCTCATTAGACTTGATGATATTTCCCATGTTGCCGAGAATAGAAAGAAAAGTCACTGAGGACAACCACGAAAAATCCTACCGGGAGTGGTGGCGGCCAGAAAGTTGGGCTTATAGTATGCTTTTGGAACTGTTTATGTGCCTGCATCATTGCACGGAAATTTTCTTGCTGGGGGCAGGCACCCTAGAGGTTTCTAGCCTGTTCCGTGACCCCCTTAACCTGTCACGGGAGTCTTCAAGTGGCAGGTGCCCTAATGGCCTTTAAGTGCCTGACCCGTGCCCACAGGGAAGATTCTAGGCCACGTCCTCAGTTAAGAAAGATTAAAGGGGAGTTTCACCCAGTTGGGCTCTAGTTACTGAGGCTTACCTGTTGCGGGGACTTCAAAGTCTGCCAGAGAGTGGCCCTAGCCAGGACTTATCAATTGCCTCCACAACTGTTCGCCTGTTCACTGAAACGCCAGAAAAAAGAATTAAGGACAGATCAGAAAAGAAGAGGAGAAGGAGAATAAGTCAAGAGAGTTTTTGACACTTCCCTCATAAAGGAGGGGGGTCAACCTCGAAATCCGGATTACCTCGGGCGATACTCCTCTAAAGGGAGCTCCGCGCTGTGACCAGCCTAGGGTCCTTTATTGCTCCTCTTTCAGAGCCACACGGTGACACCACCTCCGTCCGTCCGCTTCACACCCCACGTTGGGCGCCAGTTTCCGCTGGGGGGCGCTCCACAGAAAGAGTAGAGGCAGTGGAACTTCCCTCAGCAAAGCCGAGGGGTCCCGAGGAGAGGTGAGCCTGCTGTCCGCCAACCCAGCCCCTCAGGGAGCGAGAGACAATCAGACATGACAGGGGTTCCGTTGAAGCAGTTCCACTTTATTGCTGCAAACTCCCAGCTTATATAGGTAAGCAGGGGGTGGTTTAGGAGGGACTTTCCATAGTTGCACCAATCACGTTAAAGGTCAAATCATTATGTGCCTTCAGTTGCACCAATCATGTTAAAGGTCAAATCCTCACGTGCATGGAAATCAAGCGAGCCAATCAAAAACTTTGACAAACACAGACCCTGCCCCTATCACTTCCGCCAGGTGCCATCTTAGTTTCCAACTGCTTCCAACTGTCAAGTTAGCCCCCTTTTTTTCCCCTCTGAGGTTTCCCATTTAGGGCCCCACATATTGTCATCTGTCTATGATGGCTCATAAGGCATACTCTTACGAGTCTCAAGAAAGGATCTTACTGCAACACCTTTGATCTAAGACTTATTCTGAGGCTACCTTGTATGGATAATGTCTTGAAATTATCTTTGATCCAAAGTTCATTTCATATTTATGAGAATATTTTCCTGACTGGAGAATCCAGAAAGGAAGAACAGTTTCATTTTAAAACCTAGCCTAAGTCCTGGCTCCTTTGCTTTCTGTCTAGATAATTCTTTAAAACGGAAATTTTTTTCTTTTTGAGCTCATCTCACCTCATTCTTAAGGTGTGTACCTGACAGCTGTGAAGGTTTTGGGCTCAGCTAGAAACCTGCCCTTGGCTGCTCTGCCTTTAGATGCTGGGGCTATACTTCTCCTTTCTCTGCTGACACAGTGTTTGGCTTTCCCAGCAAAGGAGCTGGAGGGAGATTGTGAGGCTGAGCAGAGGGATGGTTTTCTTTCTTTGGGAGATATCCAGGTATTTGCAAGCAGGGAATGGGGAGTTGGGGCAGGGATGACTAATTTTGCTGTAGAGTATAGTTCAGTTCAGCTCAGTCACTCAGTCTTGTCCAACTCTTTGTGACCCCATGAATTGCAGCACACCAGGCCTCCCTGTCCATCACCAACTCCCAGAGTTCACTCAGACTCACATCCATTGAGTCAGTGATACCATCCAGCCATCTCATCCTCTGTCGTCCCCTTCTCCTCCTGCCCCCAATCCCTCCCAGCATCAGTCTTTTCCAATGAGTCAACTCTTTGCAGGAGGTGGCCAAAGTACTAGGGTTTCAGCTTTAGCATCGTTCCTTCCAAAGAAATCCCAGGGTTGATCTCCTTCAGAATGGACTGGTTGTAGATAATATAAAATGGCATACTTAACATGCAGCAAGTCCAACCTGAGATAGGATGACTTTGCTCATTAAATAAGCTTGAAATGTAAAAGCTCTTTTCTAAATATGGAAGGCTGCACAATGCCCCTGAAGATATCAGATCTCAATTCCTGGTACCTGTGTATGTTACCTTATATGGAAAGAGTTGTACAGATTAAATTAAGGATTTTGCCATGAAATTATCTTGGATTGTCCAGGAGGAGCTTTAAATGTAATCACAGTGTTCATGTAAAAGAGAGGAAGATTTGACACTTAGAGAAGAGATTCCTGAGACCACTAAGGGGTGGATTATAGACTGATGTGGCACAAGAATGCCCGCAGCCAGCAGAGGCTGGAAATTGTACATTCTCCCCAAAAGTCTCTGAGATGGGCCCTGTTGACACTTTGGTTTCAGCCCTGTGACACTGATCTTAAACTTTTGTCTTCCAGATGTAAGGGAATACATTTCTTTTTGCTAAAACACTTATGCTTGCAGTAATTTCTTACAACAGCAATAGGAAACCAAATTCTCTTGCAGTTAAAATCCTGTATCTGATTCAGGTTTCTTCAAGCAGATATATCTAACGTTAAGTTACAGCTCTTCTGAAAAACAGGACAGGAGTACTTCTGACTCTCCTGGTGCTGATATTGATTCTGCTGGTGATTGTGTTGGGATTGCTAGCTTTGGGAGCTGTCCACTCCTTAATTTTGGGTGGGGGTTAAGTAGGTATCAATTTATTTCTGGCTGGAGTCCCTTTATTTACCTTTGACTAGATCAGAGTAGGAGTTGTGTTGTCTTGCTTGGTTTTCCTGTTGTCTTTCATCTTGTATTCTGAAACACAGGTGAGACACAAGCTTCTGTAAAGAGTTTATTTGGGAAGTGATTACAAAAAGCAAGAATGAGGGAGTGGGGAAAATGACACGGGAGAGGATGAAAAGCCCATAAAGTGTGTGCTCCTGAGCTGGTGACCACTGTGAACAAGCTGAAGTCCATTCTGTTGGGTGCTGTGGGTCATGTGCGTATCAACTGACTCTCCAGGCATGGAAAGCTGACATCTTATTGTGACTTAAAAACCGGCCATCACCTCTCTGACCCTGCTTTGATTCTGTTATTTTGCACGAGGTTGTTGACAACGGACATAAATCAAGAGAGAGATCCAGAAAGAGTTTTACAGTTTAGTCACAATTTCCTGGGAAGAAATGGGACACCATGCAGGGCCACTCAGAGATAGACAGAGCAGAACCAGTGCCTCTACTGTGGATTCAACAAGAAGGGAAGGGACAGGCATGGCAAACAGGCTTGGGATTGGCTAATGTGAATACTTTCAGTACACTTTGGGGCACTGAGGCTGTCCCTGACTGTTCTGTTACCTGGCCCTGGGATGATTAGGGCAGGTGTATGGAAGTGAAGTGTGAGGGTACAACTCAGAAGGTGCCTGGGAGTATGGCCTTAACTGACTGTTTCAGAGGGTAAACTCATCTATCTAGGGCCACAAAATTGAGTCAAGCCTGAGCTCAATTATTTGGGATATTTCAGTGGCCTAAATAAATGATGTGCCTTTTGGAGTGTAGACCATACATTGCGCTAAACAGCAAAAGGGTCAATTTCTTGGTTCAGTGTGGCAGGTCTGGCCACTATGTTGCTGGAGAGTATAGACTGATAGTGAAGTCAGTGTAAAGACTCGTCACGTTTGTGTGTGACTAGTTGAAAGCGGTGGTCATGGTGCTCATGGTTGGAGACTCCAGGTGGGGTTTGTGGTGGAAGCTGGAGCAGGGAGTAGGAGAGGCACTCAGGTGTGTGCTGCCCTTCCCACAGCAGGTGGAGGGATGGACTGGCAGATGGCAGTTGTCTCCATTAATTCCTAGAATGGTACAGACAACAGTGAACTTCTCTGGTTGCTCAGAGGTAGAGAATCTGCCCCTCAGTGCAGGGAACACAGGTTTGATCCCTCATTCTGGAAGGTCCCACGTGTCATGGAGCAACTAAGCCCGTGCACCACAACTGCTGAGCCTGCGCCCTAGAGCCTGGGAGTGGCAACCGCCGAAGCCCTCGGGCCCTGAGCCTGTGCTCCACCGCAAGAGAAGCCTCCGAAACGCGACGCTCATGTGGCACTTGCTGCTACTGGATGAAAACCGCACAGCAGTGAACACCCAGCATGGCCAAGTAACTAGAATTATTCTTAAAAAGTGGTGGCATGTGGCCCTGCATTCGCCATGTTGGTTTAAACAGTGGCTTCCTCGGAAGGTTTGGGACTCTGGTTAGCAAACCAGTAAAAAACTAATAGTAAGGAGACCAACATTCAACAGAGTGGTGTACAGCTCGCTTGACTGGCTTTTGTCATTTGACATTGACTATCCTCCAGCATGTATTACTAACAAGTAGAAGTTTCTGGCTTTATCCTTACGTGATATGGTTTTGATTTTATTATTATCTCCAAATGTGAATTTCACTTACTAAGTGGAGTTTTCTATCCATCTATTTAGTAGTCTACACTGCCCTTGAGAATGGTCCTGGAGTACATGGCGATGTCAGTCAGTCTTTAGTTGAGCGTGTGGGCTGCTCCTTTCCTGCTACACAATAGAAAAGACCAACTGCTGAGACAACAGTCTTTTGCAGAAAGCAAAAAGCTTTATCACAGGGAGCCCAAGGAAGGGGATAGGAGGCAAACTGGTGTGTTTATCTTGGAAGGCGGGAGAAAGGTGGGCAGGGAGCTCAGGAATGATTGGTGGAAAGTAAGTTTAACTTTCAACGGAAGCATCGAGTTCTCTGCTGTTCTGCTCTTCTGCCTCTTCATGTCATATGCAGAAGTTTGTGGTATTCTGTGTAAACTGGAGGTGGATTCTTGGCCTGTGCGATCTGAAGATCACTGTCCGACGCCCTAGTCCCTCAGTGCGTTGGGCATCAGCAGGTTGTTTCCTGCTGCAGTCCCCTGGGGCTCTTTTTTCCAGTATTCACCTGGCGGCTCCGGGTCTTCACTGCAGCATGCAGGCTTGGAACGTGTACTCAGCTGTGGTACATGGCATCTAGTTACCCGACCGGGGATCAGAGCTGGCCCCTCGCATCGGGAATGCGGAGTTTTAGCTAGTGGGCCACTAGGGAAGTCCCTCTCTGGTGTTCCTGGTGTATCAGTTTGTTCCTCCTATATGGACCTTGTAAGTTACAGGGTACAGTTTCACAAGGGGACTTGAATGAAGAGATTAAGACCTGGGACAAGACAGAGACCCACATAGGGGGTCTATTTGCTGGAGTGGGATTTGAAAAATTGTCTGAGGAGGCCATTATGTCTCTCAGTTAAACTGGCAATCAAAAACCGATTAGGAAGCTAAAAGTGCTGTTGAAAGCCTTTTAAAAAAGTCTAGCACAGTGTATTCTGAGAAGAGAACTACGNGGCCAAGTAACTAGAATTATTCTTAAAAAGTGGTGGCATGTGGCCCTGCATTCGCCATGTTGGTTTAAACAGTGGCTTCCTCGGAAGGTTTGGGACTCTGGTTAGCAAACCAGTAAAAAACTAATAGTAAGGAGACCAACATTCAACAGAGTGGTGTACAGCTCGCTTGACTGGCTTTTGTCATTTGACATTGACTATCCTCCAGCATGTATTACTAACAAGTAGAAGTTTCTGGCTTTATCCTTACGTGATATGGTTTTGATTTTATTATTATCTCCAAATGTGAATTTCACTTACTAAGTGGAGTGTTCTATCCATCTATTTAGTAGTCTACACTGCCCTTGAGAATGGTCCTGGAGTACATGGCGATGTCAGTCAGTCTTTAGTTGAGCGTGTGGGCTGCTCCTTTCCTGCTACACAATAGAAAAGACCAACTGCTGAGACAACAGTCTTTTGCAGAAAGCAAAAAGCTTTATCACAGGGAGCCCAAGGAAGGGGATAGGAGGCAAACTGGTGTGTTTATCTTGGAAGGCGGGAGAAAGGTGGGCAGGGAGCTCAGGAATGATTGGTGGAAAGTAAGTTTAACTTTCAACGGAAGCATCGAGTTCTCTGCTGTTCTGCTCTTCTGCCTCTTCATGTCATATGCAGAAGTTTGTGGTATTCTGTGTAAACTGGAGGTGGATTCTTGGCCTGTGCGATCTGAAGATCACTGTCCGACGCCCTAGTCCCTCAGTGCGTTGGGCATCAGCAGGTTGTTTCCTGCTGCAGTCCCCTGGGGCTCTTTTTTCCAGTATTCACCTGGCAGCTCCGGGTCTTCACTGCAGCATGCAGGCTTGGAACGTGTACTCAGCTGTGGTACATGGCATCTAGTTACCCGACCGGGGATCAGAGCTGGCCCCTCGCATCGGGAATGCGGAGTTTTAGCTAGTGGGCCACTAGGGAAGTCCCTCTCTGGTGTTCCTGGTGTATCAGTTTGTTCCTCCTATATGGACCTTGTAAGTTACAGGGTACAGTTTCACAAGGGGACTTGAATGAAGAGATTAAGACCTGGGACAAGACAGAGACCCACATAGGGGGTCTATTTGCTGGAGTGGGATTTGAAAAATTGTCTGAGGAGGCCATTATGTCTCTCAGTTAAACTGGCAATCAAAAACCGATTAGGAAGCTAAAAGTGCTGTTGAAAGCCTTTAAAAAAAGTCTAGCACAGTGTATTCTGAGAAGAGAACTACGTGACTTGGTTACTATCAGTAATGACTGCAACTCCAGATGGGATGAGAATAGTGGTAAATCTGGTTTTGGATTCACCTTCCCTGCACACAGTGCTTTGGCCAAAACTGCCTTCTGCAAACTTAAGAATTCCTATCCAGCACCATGGTCTTCCACACAGCATTACTTCTGATCAAAAAGCTCCCTTCACAAAAAAAGTTCTGCAGCAGGTCAAGCTCTGATGGAATTCACTGGTCTTATCATGCCCCCACCATCCCAAAGCAGCTGGCTTGACCAAATGGTGGGATGGTCTTTTGGAGACTCAGTTACGATGCCGGATAATTGGCAGTACCTTGCAGGGCTGGGACGGGATCTCCAGAAGGTTGTGTATGTTCTGAATCCGTGTCTAATTTATGGTGTTGTCTCCTGTGGCCAGCATTCAAAGGTCCAAAATTCATGGGGTGAAATGGGAGTGGTAACCTTCACTGTTGTTCCTAGTGATCTGCTGGAGACTTTTGCTTCCTGTTCCCACAACCATATGTTCCACTGGCCCAGAGGCCTTAGTGCCAGAGGCGGGAATGCTTCTATTGGAAGATATGATGATTCCATTGCACTGGAAGTTAAAGACTGCAGCTCAGCCACTTTGGGCTTCTTATGCCTGTGAATCAACAGGCAAAGAAGGAGGTTACTGTACTGGCTGGTGTGTTTGACCCTGACGACTTTGAGGAAACTGGACTACTTCCCTACACTGGAAGTAAGGAAAGCAAGGCTGTCATGCAGGATACACCTTAGAGCTTCTGTCAGTACTACCATGCTCTGTGATTAATGCCAGTGAAAAACTGTAACAACTCAACCCAGCAAGAGCACTCACACCCCACATCTTTCAGAAATAAAGTGCGCCAGGTAAAAGTGCACAAACAACTGAGTGGCTTACTGAGGCCAGGGGACACCGGGTGTGTGGCGGGAGGCGGGGGAAGGCATAACCGCCAGCTCTGACTCCACGACCAGTTAGTTTTGTGGTTCAGTCACTACGTTGTATCCANGTGGCTTACTGAGGCCAGGGGACACCGGGTGTGTGGCGGGAGGCGGGGGAAGGCATAACCGCCAGCTCTGACTCCACGACCAGTTAGTTTTGTGGTTCAGTCACTACGTTGTATCCAGCTCTTTGCGACCCCATGAACTGCAGCATGCCAGGCTCCCTTGTCCTTCATTATTTCCTGGAATTTGCTCAAATTCATGCCCATTGAGTCAGTGATGCTATCCAAACATGTCATCCTCTGTAGCCCCCTTCTCCTTTTGCCTTAATCTTTCCCTGAGAGTTTAATTGGTAACAAATCCACCTCCAATGCAGGAGACCCTGGTTCAATTCCTGGGCCAGGAAGATCCACTGGAGAAGGGATAGGCTACCCACTCCAGTATTCTTGAGCTTCCTTTGTGGCTCAGATGGTAAAGAATCCACTTGCAGTGTGGGATACCTGGGTTTGATCCCTGTGTTGGGAAGATCCCCTGGAGAAGGGAAAGGCTACCCACTCTAGTATTCTGGCCTAGAGAATTCCATGGACTGTATAGTC